>JAVRXN010000011.1:43036718-43576774 GCA_033556935.1 Timema podura | reverse complement strand
ACAAGAAACACAAACAGTTTGGTTCAACCCCACGTCATTTGAAAGCAATGCTCAGTTCACGCTGATAGGCATTGTGTTAGGTCTAGCCATTTATAATAATATCATTCTGGATATCCATTTCCCCATGGTGGTTTATAGAAAACTTATGGGCAAAAGGGGCACATTTTGGGATCTTGAAGACTTTAACAAGGTCAGTGAGTTTTAATTTGTCTGTTAATGTTAAGTACTATATCCACACATATACAAGCATAGCCTTCTTAACTCTTTTATAAAAAGAAAATATGCTCGTTTAATTAATTTATTCTTTAGTTAGAATTAATTTTTTTGATTTTTTTCAGTAATTCTATGAAACAATAAGGATGTGGCTTAGCATTTTTTAAATATGTAAATGTTTGCTTTTTCTTACATTCACATCAATTTTAATAGGAAGGGCCTTATCTGACTGCTAGAGAAGTTATTAGATCTACTTTCATGTATTCATATGACCTTTTAAATAATAACGATAAAAAATAAACTTTTATTAATTTTGGCCACAAAAACTGTGTTTGTATTTTCTAAAAAAGACCTTCCTCTAAAAATTAGACTTAACTTCCCATGTCCATGCTTGGCTCATTTAGTAGCATCTTCAACTCCAGTTGTATCTCGGACTTCAAACAAGAGTCTCGTAATACTCTCTTAATGGTTAAAGAACTAATCTGAAGCATAACCAGGGCTGTGGAGTCAGTACGCCAAGCCTTGGACTTTGACTCCTCTATTTCTCTACGGTCCGACTCTTACTCTCTCATAAAAATGTATATTAATCAGTAATAACAAATTTACAGCAGTAAAATGCTCCAATTCAGATTACTTCATGGGAAGCTTCTTTGACATTGTGAAATTATATTTAAATAAATTTGTCAATCTGAATTACAAATAGTGGTCGTAAAGCATAAGAAAATATTTAAAATTAAAATGTTATAGTTACCATATATTGTGAAAATATTCAAAGTTTTATTTTGAAGCCTAAATTGGAGCCGGTCCATTTTTACTGACTCCTGACTCCACCTAAAATTGCTTATAACTCTTGACAGCTCTGTTCATAAATGTGACTGTTTTAGCTTAATCTTTGATTTCAAGACATAGGCTTATTTTTAAATCTTTAGCAAACAAATTAGTAAATTCAAAATTTTAGTTACATTTAGCTAAAATATAAAATAACAAAATAAATAAAAATCCATATAAAATAGGTTTGGGTTCTCTGTATATGTATATCAATAAAGTAGGGGTGTGGAAGGTAGTTCTTGGAGTAAATGTACCTGCATTTATGGGGAACTATAGTGGGAAAACCTTTAGAAATAACCCCCTAACCCCCAAGACACCTATCTGAGCTTTGAACCCTGATCTCCACATCATTGGCAATACATTCTTTTGAGTGACGCTCTATAACTTGCTTCCACTGAAACAGGTTGAAAATAATTAATTAACTCCAAAGCTGTCCTTTTTGGCCTTTGCTCTTTATAACATGATACATATGACAAACAAACCAATATTCAGGGTCACCAAACTTTCACTAAGAATGTTTGTTTCATGTGTAGCACTAGTTTGTAAATAAAACATTTTCATCTTTTGTTAATTAATTTTGAATTTTTTCATTTTCACTAAAATTCAAAGTTTTTCAAATTTAGATTTGAGATTCTATAGAAAATGTTTGTTTCAAATTTTCAAAAAATAAGATTTGACCCATCTCTAATTGTTATGATTTCCCACTGTCCAGACGCTGTTTACAGGCCTGAAGGCCTTGTTGGAACATGAACAAGATGACATGGAAGAGATATATGTGCAGACGTTTCGTATTTGTTACCAAGACGTGTTTGGAACCAGATTTTTCCATGAGCTGAAAGAAGAAGGGGATCAGATATATGTAAATCAGGACAACAAGAAGGTAATGAGTGGTAAATGGATAAATAGCTTCAGGACATATAAAGATTTAAGAAACACCTTTTTCTTCAACTTAGAAATTAACATTGGCAAGTTTGTTTTTAAATTTCACAAAATGAAAAGTAGAATTGGGTTGAATTCAAATCCAAATCTTGTAAAATGGTTGAACTTACGGGTTAGTAAAAATATAATGAAATAATAGAAAATAGATAGTAACTAAATGACGTTAACATTCTTTCTTACTATTCAGTCATATTAGCACAAAAGACAACTTTTATTGATATCTTTAACCATCATTGGTTTGGTTGTGTTTAGTCTGTTTTAGAAATGGTAAAACTTTCTGCATGTTGATGAGTGATTGATTGTCTCTTGAAATATTGTGTTCTCATAACTCTTCAATCACTTACACATTAGATTGTCATCAATAACTCATTTGTTAATTATAATTTTAAAAAGTACATCTATTATGTTTAGGTATTTATATACACTACAAACTTGTTTTAAATTAACCCAAATAAACCAAAACTTTCGTATCTGAATCTAAAACTTAAAATTGGCCACCTTCACTAGGAACAAAATGAATTAAACTGCCTTATCTTATTTAACTTTATATAACTTGACCTAACTTAAATATAACCTAATTGGTCTAAAGGTCTATTATAGAATACATATAAAATACTATAACAGTGATTAAATAATAAATTTATTGATGGGCTTCATAGTTCATAATTTTATGCCTTATTATGTTTTACATGGAAGAATGTACAGGAAAGAATAATATGGTGGTAAAGATCGATTTTCTTCAAGAGGATTAAACGCTATAATGTAGGGCTGGGCCGATGCCGATTATTAATCCGATCATCGGCCGATTATCGCATAACCGGCGATTCCGATGATCGGTGTTTGAATCTCCGATTATTTATGCCGATTATTCAAAATGTGTGGGTATATTTTAAGTCCTAAAAAAATAATATTTTATCTCTGCTCTCTCGTATGTGATCTTGGAATAATTAGCTTGTTCTTAGCGACTTAGGTCTGAAATAAACAGCACATCCAACATTCCAAACAAAATATATCAAAATAAATATATTTACCATAGGTCTTTTTCCAATTTATGCACGTTATTAGAAATAAAAATACTCACAAGTAACAAATCTAATAATCATAAAATAAAATATTAGCATATTGGTGTTGTTTTATTTAGATTTGTTAATGATGCCCAAAAAATGAAACATCGGATGTGATAATCTCGCACATACGCACATTTTGTTTTAAATGGAAACAGTTTTTAAAATTATTAAAATTGAAAACAAAAATAATCGGCATCGGTGATCGGCCTAATCGGCAACAAATGATCGGCATCGGACTAATCGGCAAAATAGCTGATCGGCCCAGCTCTACTATAATGTGTTTTATTTGCTTTTATTTGTTTTTATCCCTCTTGTATAGCTTATTTATAACACATGAACACTACATTCAGTAGTACATTATATTCATAGGATAATTAACATTAATCTAAAGGTTTAAGACATAATATTTGAAAATCCACTAATTTTATTGGGTTTTAACAGGAAAAAATAAAGCCCATGTCTGTCCTGAGAGTGTAAGGAACAAAGGAAGGTAGATCCTGTCTAAATCAGTTAACTGATTTTCAAGTTTATCGCAAACAGACAAACACACAAACAAATATCTTTATTTAAGGGTGAGGGAAAGATGGTTATGATAATGGTGATTATTAAACCTAGCAATGTACATTGTAGTTTTTCTTGTATAGAAAAATAATCAATAACAAATGTTCTTCTTTTCAGGAATTTGTTGATCTATATGCAGACTTCCTTCTAAACACATGTATAGACAAGCAGTTTCGTGCATTCAGAAAAGGTTTCCAGATGGTGACTGATGAGTCTCCTCTTCATCTCCTTTTCCGACCTGAGGAGGTGGAACAATTGGTTTGCGGCAGCAGGGTAAGACTTAAAATATAAATGTGGGTGTTGAAGGTTTGTGAAACCCTCGAAAGCTAACAAATCTGCTTACCACCTTAGTACCATAGTTGTCCTCAAACATGTTTTGATTAGACGCAACGATGGCACTGCTAGTTAATCTTAACACTCTTTGCAATAACTCATTCTGAATTTTCCTGCCATTTGCTTGGCTCTTTTCATGTCGCCTTTTTCTAGGGGTGGTCTAATTTAATTAAAAAAAAAAGACAGAACCAACTTTGTCACAGGCCTATTAAATTTCAAATTACAAGTTAAAACGATCACAAAATGTAAAATGGCCGTTTCCTATTTAATGTTCATTTGATGTGTACTTTTCTATTTATATCTTAACAAATCTGGCTAGTAATAATAAATTAAAGAAATGTAAATAAAACTAATTTAAATTAAGTTTTCGCGAGCATAGGGCCTAAACATCTCAATGTGGAAATGTTGAATTTGGTATGTTTCTGGCATTGACAGAGAAAATTAAATCGTAAGAATCTTGATTTTGCTATGTTGTAGACTTGTAACCTGTGAGAAACGTTATCATAGTTTTATTGAAAGCAAACGTAATAATTTACG
The DNA here is from genome assembly GCA_033556935.1 of Timema podura. Taxonomy (NCBI): domain Eukaryota; kingdom Metazoa; phylum Arthropoda; class Insecta; order Phasmatodea; family Timematidae; genus Timema; species Timema podura. Next base: position 43,572,296 of record JAVRXN010000011.1, on the reverse strand, counting down.
AATTACTAAAAGATAATACCTTTGTTTAATATTAGTTGAATTGAAATAATTCACCTATGAATTAGAGGTTAGTGCTAACACTGTATTATATACTTACCAAGTTCTTGAGATGTCCGATCGAAATACGGGCATAAAATATACTCCCCCGACTTACTAAGTGATCAAATTACATGAATCGATTTTAAACAAACAATCGAAAAGATAAACAATATGTAGGCCGGTAGGCATAAATAAACAGTTTTATGATGTCTTGACTGTTGATATTATTTATTTTTCATGAAACCCAACAAAATATCTAACTTAAGGATTGTATGCAATAAATTGGGGTTCTTTGCATAGTTGTAGATAATTAAAACCAGTTGGGTAGAAAGAATTAACAGTATCTTTATTTTAATCATCACTCTGGCAAGTAAACATAATATACGTAATGGTGGCCGACTTTGTATCGTGTGTAATGGCGGGTGACTTTGGATCATGTGTAATGTGTTCTTATTTTTGTTAAAAAAAAGCCGTAGCTTGTTTTATTTAATTCAAGTTTATTTGTAATTCTAGTTTTGATTTGCAGTTTTCTAAGAGTTTTAATGTGTTAATTTAATTATTTACAAGATTGTTCGTGAAGTGCAAGTTTTAGAAGTGAGCATGTGCCAAAACGGTCGAGTCCAAGTTTCTCATAGATGTGGGAGGGTAGGGTATTAGGCACGTAAGATTTTCCACACCTAACAATATTTTTTTTAAATAATGTGTTGATTCATGCTAATCTCTTTCGTTTGACCAAATAAAGATTACAGATTAAGTTGTGCTTTTCAAGTAGGCCTAACTAAGTAATTTTTGAATTCAAAATATTATGCTTTGTTTATGAGGTGAGAGATTCGACCATCGAATCCAGTAAAACACCGAATCATCGAATCTTGAATACTTGTCAGGATTCGAAGATTCAATTAGCCCATCTCTAATTTTATGTGAATTCAACGATTTTTAAACTTTGTACACCTCTACATTTTGTTAATTACTCTGCTAATCACTCTGCAGGTGTATTCTCACCATTGAATTGTCAACATAAAACATATTTAAAACGCAACCACAACATCACATAAAAAAAATTCTCATCTTTTACCTTATGTTTAATATATTTAAACATTTCTGTTTGATCATGTCCTAGATTATTTATTCAACACAGTAATTCCACATATTAAAAATTGTACATTTGTAATTATTAGGGGTCTGGGAGCTTGAATTTTTTCATTTAGGTCAAACTCTAGCAGAGTATTTAAAAAAGCTCCCGAGTTGAGTATATTCATAATTTTTAAATGTTAAAAGTTTAAATTTGTTAATTTTAAAAGTAAAATAGTATTTTTAAATGTCATCTGTCAAAACGAACATAAAATGTAAATATCACATCTTTAAAATTCAAGATTTTAAAAATCTATTGAAAACAACACAATGATCTTGAAATAAGAATGATACTCATTTTTATAAATAGTAAAATTCTTTTGAAAAAAGTTTAAAAATAAGAATAACAAGCAAAAATTAAAAATATAATAGAAAAATGAATTAAATGGTTTCAACACTCATGTCTTTAAAGACATTAAAATTACACTAACAATTATAAAAATAAAGTTTATCTCTATGAGGAAAATCTCTTTTCGCTTTACGAGGTAATTGTGTTAGATTTAGAAGAAGGTATAGGAAAGGTGAATAGAAACGTACACACATATAAAAAGTTTGATACAATATGACTTTTACAATGAAAATAACACAGTTCACACTTTATATTGCTGCCATTGGACAAAGAGTTGATGGTGTCGTACCTTTTATAATATGTTTCTATCCATCTTTACTATACCTTCCTCCAAATATATATATATTATATTTTATAAAATTGACATTTTAATGAGCTAGTAAATATTTCCCCAAAATATGCTTCCATATCTTTATCTACCCCATAAGTAAACATAAGAATCACAAAGAGCTAGAAATTTGAAATCAGTTCTTAGTGTAATAATTGTGCATGATCATGTGTTCTGTTTTAATTCCATACCTCTATGTGCAGTTGCATTTGCGCATTGTATTTATTTTTGCAAGAAATGATCTTATTTGAAATTGATCGCAATTTAATTTTTAAATGCCTATAAAACTTGATATACATACTTGGAATTGAAAAATAAAATAATTAAAATAATATTTTTTAGTAAACAATATGAAATAGTAAATTATTTTTTCATTCAAATATTCAAATGTGGTAAGTTTGATAAAATATTTATTTCAATGTTGATCAACACTGAGATCAACACTGATTTTAGATAAGTTAACCAAAATAATTCTATAACTAAATAGTAACTAAACTAGCGCTAGTTTTGTAGTTAAACTCATTAATCAATACAAGTTTTAAAGGTCTAAGGCCCAATCTTACAATGTCACGTTATTCTATTCGTTAGGGCTTAACATAAGGTTAAGTGATAACAACCACAACTTTTGATTTTACAATGTTTGGTTAGCGCTAATGTCCACGTAAAAGTGCTCGTAAAGTTAACGCGAGGTCTACCTTCCGGTTAGCAAACATAACGTCTACATTAACAACGTTAAAGACGCCGCCATATTGTTTTCAAGGCAACTGTTATTATTAAAGTTAGGTTACATTTATTTGTATTATGAAATGGGTGATTTATTGTTTGATTATGATGACTTTGAAAAGTTCTAAGGAATCCAAGACTTTAAAGACCGAAGAGATACAGTAATTGGAATGAAAGAATTTCCTAAAATTTTTAACGAGGAAGAATCATTTAACGTTTTCGTTTATACAAAAATAAAGTTTTAGAAATTCTTGAAGTGATTGGACACCAGTTAGAATTGTTTATTTTAAATCATTTGTTTGTATTTATCTATTAATTCAATTAATAAATTGCCTCTTCTTTGCTAAAAATTAAATTTCATGTTTAGTATTTTCAACAAATGTTTTAGCAAACAAATAAATATGATAAAATATACCAGATAACCTTAAACAGTCTTAATAAATTGGATTTGCTTTGATCGATTTGTTTTCATCACAGTTCCATAGACGTTGTAATGACTTGCTTATATTCTCAATGGTAAAATTAAGCCAATCAAAAGCTTTGAAACAAATCTAGTGCTCCGAGAAAGTTAACGATAATAACTAATGGAAGGCATCTGTTCGTAATTTGACGAGCACATAAAAATAGTATTGTAAAACACAACGCCAATTTAACCAACGGTTAGACTTTACGAACAGTTAAGTTACGAGGACTTTGACGAGACATTGTAAGATTGGCCCTTAGTTTCAAAAAAATTAAGGGCCAATCTTACAATGTCTCGTCAAAGTCCTCGTAACTTAACTGTTCGTAAAGTCTAACCGTTGGTTAAACTTGGCGTTGTGTATTACAATACTATTTTTATGTGCTCGTCAAATTACGAGAAGGTGCCTTCCATTAGTTATTATCATTAACTTTCTCGGAGCACTAGATTTGTTTCAAAGCTTTTGATTGGCTTAATTTTACCATTGAGAATATAAGCAAGTCATTACAACGTCTATGGAACTGTGATGAAAACAAATCGATCAAAGCAAATCCAATTTATTAAGACTGTTTAAGGTTATCTGGTATCTTTTATCATATTTATTTGTCTGCTAAAACGTTTGTTGAAAATACTAAACACGAAATTTAATTTTTAGCAAAGAAGAGGCAATTTTGTTAATTGAATTAATATATAAATACAAACAAACGATTTAAAATAAACAATTCTAATTGGTGTCCAATTACTTCAAAAATTTCTAAAACTTTATTTTTGTACAAACGAAAACGTTAAATGATTCATCCTCGTTAAAAATTTTAGGAAATTCTTTCATTCCAATTACTGTATCTCTTCGGTCTTTAAAGTCTTGGATTCCTTAGAACTTTTCAAAGTCATCATAATCAAACAATAAATCACCCATTTCATAATACAAATAAATGTAACCTAACTTTAATAATAACAGTTGCCTTGAAAACAATATGGCGGCGTCTTTAACGTTGTTAATGTAGACGTTATGTTTGCTAACCGGAAGGTAGACCTCGCGTTAACTTTACGAGTACTTTTACGTGGACATTAGCGCTAACCAAACATTGTAAAATCAAAAGTTGTGGTTGTTATCACTTAACCTTATGTTAAGCCCTAACGAATAGAATAACGTGACATTGTAAGATTGGGCCTAACTATAATATATTCTTGATGATAAGTTTTTAATTTAACGGACATTATTATTTTAGAAAAGAACCCTGTAAACATAGTAAAAACAATTAAAATTCAATTATATAATAATCTATTTATCTATTTTTATTTTCATTGCTTTGTCATAGCAATACAACTTTAATAGAGGCTAATTCAAAATGGACAACAATATTGAATAAGTTTATTGTTTGCAAGTAGTTTTAGAGGTCTATAATGTTATTAATGTGGATTTTTTTTTATTAACTTTAGCAATTTGTTAAGTTATCGAATAGTTTATAAGCGGAACTGCCACTGTCATTTAAATTAAATAGCCTATGCCTACCATTGTGTTTTAAAAATTTGTATATACATCAAGTGGAAGCTTGAAAATGACAAGCCTACAAAACTTCTGGTCTCAATCCCAAGCTTAAATGATGAGCTCAGCATGAAGCTCTAAATCTTAGTACTCTCAAGAGTCCAAGTAATTATGTAGATTATATTGTTAAAACCATTACATTTGGTCGTTGCTCAGTTTTTGAAGAGTGAGTTAAACAGAATAAATAAAACAAAGGAAAAGAAATTAAAATTTGTTGCCATTGTCATCATCTTTCAACAATATTAATCTGAAATGTATTATCAAATAACTGTCACTGAAGTGAATCACATTCTAAATAAATATGTATTAACATATGAATTGAGCTTTAAGGGAGGCATTTCTTTCAGAATTTTGACTTCAATGAGTTGGAGGAAGCCACAGAGTATGATGGTGGCTACACTTCGGGAAGTGTAATAATCCGTCATTTCTGGGACATTGTTCACAAAATGGACCTGGAAAGCCAAAGAAAACTTTTACAGTTTGCGACAGGCAGCGATCGAGTGCCAGTTGGAGGGCTCTCGAAACTAAAGCTAATAATTGCTAGAAATGGACCAGACTCAGACAGGTTTGTAAATTATTATCGATTAAATATACAGTCCTAGATGTGCGGCATTTGTGCTATAACTTGTATGAGTGTAGCAGTTTTTTTCAGTCAGGGGCCGGCAATCTCTTTAGGCCCCATTTGACTTAAAAACTTCTTATTGGTTATTTTTTTCATCCTTACCTCTTATATTTATTCTTTAAATTCCTAACTTACTTATGTCCCCTCCTTTCTAGAAAGAAAATATGGAATTAATAAAATGTGTACTTTCAAATTAAACTATCCACTTTTTTTATAAATACAATAAAGTTGCATAATAGTTATTACTAAACTTAAACATGGATACTTATGAAAACTAGCCAGTCATCAAAGGCAATGTGTTTCAAGATAATCATAATGTTTTATTATAGTTATTTTCAATGTAGTAGAATCAAGATAATTAAATCTATAATGAACATGCACAGTTTTGTATTCAACATCACTATGAGGAAATTAATTTGAATTAAATCTTGGCAACTGTTTCATTCTAGTTTTCCAAACTTAGCGAATCTTCAAGCAAACTTGGCTCTCAGATGATAAATGATTTTGAGTTGCTCTTCTGCCTCAAAACTTTTATAGTTAAAATCATTACCACCTTTATGAAGGAAGTAAAGTATTTAAAATCTCTTTATGAAAATTGGTTTCCCAAAATGTCAATTTTCCTGAAAATGGTTAAACTGTAGAAATCATGCTAATGATTTTTTGGCTTCTTTTTACAATTCCAAACTTAATCCATCCAACTGATGTATGAAGAAGAAATGCAAACTATATTAGTCTTCCCAGATCCTCTAGTTCTGAGTAGTAGATCATAGTCACATATTTTAAAAATTCTTCTGAGGAAGCAGCTCTTTGAACCACTAAAGAACTTTGCCTTTCTTTAACCAATAAACATCCATGTAAAGAAGTTGCTCTCCAAACTGACAATCCAATTCTTAAAAACCCTCTTCATGACATTCTACATAGTTATTAATATATATTTGGAAAAAGGTACAGAAAAGGTGGATAGGAAATATATATGTATATGTTAAATGTATTCTTCTTTTCTTGTAACAGCCATATTGTGTTATATATATGTGTATAAGATAACAAACACAATATGGCTGTTACAAGAAAAGAACACATTTAACACTTAACATCGCTGTCATTGAACAAAGAGGCATTGGCTGCCTCTTTAAGAAAATTGACTGTTGCCGCTCAATCCCTCGACCTAGGTTTCATTCTATCGAAACTCATCAGGGAGGAGTGTAAAGCGCGCAACGAACCTTCCTAAAAGAGGAAACCAAAATAACACAAAAGGTAGAAAAAGCAAATTTGTAAAGCATGATAGGACACCTAGGTAGGAACATGTAAAAGGAATAACATTAAGGACAAACACAGGAAATGGACATGGGATGCAAATATATAATATACCTCTTTAAGGAAACCCTCTTTTCTCTTTTTTAGGTAAATTGTAATACATATTTGGAAGAAGGTACAGGGAAGGTGGATAGAAAACATATAAAAGGAACAAACATAATACAGTTTCTACAATGAAAAAGATATATTACATATTCATATCCAATGTCCATTTTCTATGTTTGTCTTTTATGTTATACGTTCCTTATACATGATTCTATAAAAGTTATATATAATTATTTACCAAATTAATTGTTTCTCCCTTTGATGTTTTTTTTAAGGGATAGGACCCTTGAATCATTTGAGTCCATCGAATTCTTAAGGAGATTCAAGGATTCAATAAAATTTCAAATTTGAGGTTCAAATCCTTAAAAAAAAGTTTTTCTAATTTTTCAAATGGCATTTGTTTCAGAGCTCTAATACTGCTTATTGGTAGCTCAAAACCAATTATAATTATAGGATGAACTTAACAACCAGGTCTCAGACCAGTAATTTAACAAGTAACTCAATGTATATATGAATTAATGAATGGATTATAATAAAGAATGTTAACATTTTTATTTTCTATTATAATTATATTGTCTCTTATGTTCATAATTCTTTCCAAGATTCAGATTCGAGATTTGAAGGTAAATTGGAGATTGGGATTCATAAAATAGTGGATTTTACCCAACTCTAGTCTTTTGGTTTCCTTTTTACTTTCTCTCTATCTTACAGGTAGAGAAAGTATTGTGATCGTCAAAAAAATCGAACTCGAGATTTTGATGTATTTTGACGTTTCATGACTTCTTGAATCCGAAAAAGTGGTTTTTGAATTTCCGTCTGTCTGTCTGTCTGTCTGTCTGTCTGTCTGTCTGTCTGTCTGTACCTCCAACTAGAGCCTAAACTATTTTACCGATTGAGCTGAAACTTGATATCTAGGGTTTTCATAGGGTTGCCCCGAGGGGTTTTTGGAATTGGATATCTACCCCTAAAATTAAGGCTAGTTTACTGAAGGGCAAAAAGAGAAAAAGTCGATTTTCTCAAAATCGGCTCTAACGATTTTGATTAAATTTCATTTATGAACATAAATAAATATTCCAAACAAAATGGCTACTCTCAATATTTCGGCAAAATCGTTTTAAAGGGCTCCGGTCTGATGCGTAAATTAACATTTTTTATAATAGCTCCGAAACTATTTGAGATATGAAATTACTTAGCAATACAAATATGTATATATATTTATAATACAAATATTTTATTCGAAACATATTTTTATAAAATCAATAACTTTCAATATATACGCAATTTATATATATTTTTAACTTTTTGGGCATTAAAGCTTAAGTATTGCGACCGTAAGAAAAACTAACCTGAAATGTTGATGGATGTCGACGTCTCATGACCCCCCGAACCCTTAAAAATAGTCTTTGCAATGCCGTCTGTCTGTGTGTCTATTAAAACTTAAAATTAAGGGTAGTTTACTGAAGGGCAAAAAGAGAAAAAGTCGATTTTCTCAAAATCGGCTCTAACGATTTTGATTAAATTTCATTTATGAACATAAATAAATATTCCAAACAAAATGGCTACTCTCAATATTTCGGCAAAATCGTTTTAAGGGCTCCGGTCTGATGCGTAAATTAATATTTTTTATAATAGCTCCGAAACTATTTGAGATATGAAATTACTTAGCATTACAAATATGTATATATATTTATAATACAAATATTTTATTCGAAACATATTTTTATAAAAATCAATAACTTTCAATATATACGCAATTATATATATATTTTTAACTTTTTGGGCATTAAAGCTTAAGTATTGCGACCGTAAGAAAAACTAACCTGAAATGTTAATGGATGTCGACGTCTCATGACCCCCCGAACCCTTAAAAATAGTCTTTGCAATGCCGTCTGTCTGTGTGTCTATTAAAACTTAAAGTTAAGGGGAGTTTACTGAATGGCAAAAAGAGAAAAAGTCGATTTTCTCAAAATCGGCTCCAACGATTTTGATTAAATTTCATTTATAAACATTAATAAATATTCCAAACAAAATGGCTACCCTCAATATTTCGGCAAAATGGCTTTAAGGGCTCCGGTCTGATGCGTAAATTAACATTTTTTTAAATAGCTCCGAAACTATTTGAGATATGAAATTACTTAGCATTACAAATATGTATATATATTTATAATACAGATATTTTATCCGAAACATATTTTTATAAAATCAATAACTTTCAATATATACGCAATTATATGAATTTTTTTAACTTTTTGGACATTAAAGTTTAAGTATTGCGACCGTAAAAAAAAACTAACCTGAAATGTTGATGGATGTCGACGTCTCATGACCCCCCGAACCCTAAAAAATAGTCTTTGCAATGCCGTCTCTCTGTGTGTCTATAAAAACTTAAAATTAAGGGTAGTTTACTGAAGGACGAAAAGAGAAAAATATGGTTTTCTCAAAATCTGCTTAAACGATTTTGATTAAAATTCGTATCTAGGCGTTGATTAAGATTATAAATAAACTGGCTATTTTCATTTTCCTATGAAAATGATTTTTAGGGTACATTACAGAAGCGTTAATTTCCGTATCTCCACAACTATTAGAGAAACTAAACAACTTATCATTGCAAAATTGTAGGACTATTAGAAATAAAAAACTTTTATTTGACATATATTTTTATAAAAACAGCAGTTTCTGAGATATTTGCAAATATATTAATACAATTTTGTGAGCTTTAGTTGTAAACATATACTACTTAAGTCTTACCGCAATAATTCTTCAATGCCATAGAGTAATTAAATATAAGTAAGTATCTAAAAAAAGTATGTTATTTTTCCTTAAATCTCTTAGGAGAAATGTTTGCATAGCAATGATCTATCTCTATTTTAGACTCAATAGTCAATATTTACATTTTTTATTAGTCAAAATGTATAAATGAATAATTAAATATCAATGCGATGACTTGAAGATCTGCAACACCTTTTAAAATGTTAAAATTTTAACCAGAAATCGAAATTTTAATACGAAGTGTTGACCCTTGTGGAAGACATTAAACTGTTTGAAATGTTCTTAGGTGGACAAAGATGCGCCTCTTTTCTCATTGATTCTATATCATTGTATATTATTTTATGCGTGTTCTTATGTGGAGTGGTGATGATACAATGTACATTATTCCATTCAGAAATCTTACGAGTTTATAGAAAGAGAGAGAAAGTCTGTGCGGTGTGCCATACCATTTATTTATGAAGATATGCTGCGCGTTTCACACTCCCTCCTAAGGATTTTTGATAGAATGAAACCTAGGTCGGGGGATTGGGCAGTAACGATTGATTTTCTTCAAGAGGCAGCCACTATCTCTTTATCCAGTGAGAGCAATGTAATTTGTGAACTGGGCTATGTTCGTTCCCCTTTATATATTTTCTATCCACTTTTCATGTACCTTCTTCTAAATATGTATACCTAAAGAACAAGATTCCAAGATGTAGTTTTTTTTAACAATAAATTACAAATATTGAGGATGGAGAAATAATACATAGCCTTAAATAAACACAATAGTATTATAGAAAACATTGCACTAGTGAAAATAAATATACTAATACATATTCACAAGCACCTTAATATTTTTATACCACATGGCATCTCCTACCCATCTAAGTAAAGGGTCCCAGGTTCACTTTCTGTGTTCAGGTGTCATTTTTCAATGTACAAATATTACACTTGAATTCATTTATATTCATAACATGGTCATTTCAATCTTCCAAGCTTTGCTATTGATGTTCTAATGGTTATACAAGTGTTAGCTATCTTTAGACAGAATAAAATCATTAGAATCAAACTATTAGAGTGTTTATGAATGTATATTAGTGTTTTTATTTTCATTTGAGCATAATTTGATACACTCCCATCATGTTTATTTAAAGTCACATTATTATATCAAGAATTCTATTTCATACATACAGAATATCTAGATTTAAACTAAATTAATATGTTTCTAAATCTCTTTGGGTTAGTAATGCAGTTTTGAGTTGTTATAATGTAAAAATAATTGATTATTCTGGTAAACATTAGAAAAATACTGGATATTTCAAAGCCTTTGATTGTATATTTTGTTTATATTGACCTGATGTGTTTGTCTTCTTACCAGAAATCATCTTTTTTATATGTACCTATCTATGTGTCCTATCATTCTTTACATTTTTCCATTTTCTCCCTTTTGTGTTTTTTTGGTTTCCTCTTTTAGGAAGTTGCGTTTCACACTCCTCCCTGATTAGTTCCGATAGAATTAAACCTTCGAGGTGATTGGGTGGTGACGATCGATTCTCTTTAAGAGGCAACCATAACCTCTTTGTTCAGTGGCAGCAATGTAAAGTGTGAACTGTGTTCTTCTTTTCATTGTAAAAGCCATATTGTGTTTGTCCCATTTTATATGTTTCTATCCACCTTTCCTATACCTTTTTCCAAACATAATACAGAAATCCTTTTTCTAATTATTGTTTTTACCACTTAACTATACTCAAACAGTGAAATCTCCATGTACATGCATTAATCAGAGTTTACCATGTTGATGTACTGTTCTAGGTTGCCAACTGCTCACACATGCTTCAACGTATTACTACTGCCAGAGTATGAGACGCGAGAGAAACTAAATGATAGGCTCATGAAAGCAATCACGTATTCAAAAGGTTTTGGTATGCTGTAGTGTAAATGTAATGACGCTGTTATTTATTGTGATGTGCAAAAAAAAATAATGTAAATTTAATAAATATGGCTCTCTTTTAAGTTTCTAAACAAGTGGAAATCTTAACATCACTTGTCATATTCAAATTAATCATATCACTCAATCATCGTATATGACATTATAAATCAGTTTTTGTGAACAGGTGTTTGAATCGATGCAAGATAATACGAACAATATTTACCTTATTGCCCAGTACCAAAAAAAGTGTCTGTTAACAGAAATATACAATGTGTTGGTATTTCTATAAATGGAAAAATAAAATAACTAACTTCCCGGCTTCTCAAGTTTATTAGCAGCTGTAACCGAAACTGTTCTAAAATATGAAAACCAAAAGTTGGAAGTGATTATTGAAGAGTATGGTGTGGTAAGCAGCGATAGTGTGTGAACATTGGCTGTGATGTCATGTCGTGGACAGAGTTCTTTTTTTTTTATATATAAAATATATATACATATATAAAAAATAAACATTTTGGTACACTAAGGCACCTGTACATGATTGTACCAGAATGTGTTGATAAATTTGATAGGCAAATGATTATAATGTACATAAAGTTGTGAATGTCTGTTGCACTAATACCGGTGATGTTTTTTTTTAAACCGTTGTACTATATTTTTTTATTTTGATTTAACATTGATTAGTAAAGGAATGTTAATGTGTAGCTTTTAAAGCAGGAACACACCATAAAAAGAAACCTGTTATTCATATATATATAATTTTTTTCAACTTGTGGTTTCATTGAGCAAGGATCAATTTTTCTTTATGTGCTCTGTACTCCTTAGACCATAATGCGTGATATCTTGTTAATAAACATGTAACAGTGCCATGCCGAACTTTTTTTTGTCTTCCCTATTTATATTATTACTGATGTGGGATGGTGGTGAGGTGGCAACATGTTATATTTGAAAAATGTTCGTGTGGAGGGATTCAAAGATTTTGACTTGATTCTACCAGGCACGGATACAAACCATGGCATCTAAAGTGCACTGTTGAAAATCTTGATTGACTTTTAGTAAAAGACCATACTGTGAATGGCCAACTCTATCTTAGAGTGGTGTGGAAATGAGTAAACAGCACTTTGATAGTAGCTAGTATGCATAACAACAGTTAATATGTAATTTAGACTAATTACTAATTAATAACCAATAATTATGAAAAAGTCAGCTCAAAACTGAGCATTCTTGGAATTTTAGTAATCCACTCCACTTCACGACGCTGCATCTCGGTATTTATTTGACTTACAAAAGATTTGATTTATACAAATGTTGTTGGAAATTGTGTCCTCTATAAGTTATGTAATAAATAATTTTTATCCTAGGACCCAATAAACATGAGATACATGAGATATTGCAAAAAAAAAAGGTTTGGCCGCCATTTTTTCAAGATGGCGGTGCGATAAGGTTAAAAACTTGGGAATTTCATAAGAACCCTGAACTCTCAAACATAACTAAAAATCTAAACTACCTGAAATTTTGTAGGGCAAAAATATCCTGCTACTGGAGTAAGTCTTCGTAAACATTTTCTCAATATTGACACAAAATTTGATGTTGACACTCTGCTCAGGAAATTCAGTCATCTCGAAAACACATAACATGCACAGCAAACTCCTGAACAAAACAATACAGTTTAATGACTAATAATAATAGAATGATGAGATAAACAGTAAGTTAATGGTGAAGTTTGCCGCTAAGCATCACTACCTACCACACATCGTTACGGCGTCTTGTTGGCTCGCTATTTCAAAAGTTAAGGAAATTTTGAACATGCGTTGAAAAAACAATAATAATTTTAACACAATATATATAAAACCTAGATTTTCCATCTTTGTAAGTGCTTCAGAAATAGATGGTATTAGTTCTGCTAGGATGTCTATGTTGTCTCCTTCATCACAGGATTTTTGGATGTTTTTGTTCTTTACTCGGGCTCTGCAAGTACTCGTATTCCAAGCTTCGAGCCTAGCTTGTCGCTTAAGCTTGAAATCAAGATAGAAAGTTTTGTAGGCTCATCATTTTCGAGCTTCAACTTGATGTACTTAATAATCTATTTTTAAAATGCAATAGTAAACATAGTCTATTTAAATGAGATAATATCAGAATTTTCACTTATAACTCATTCAGTTACTTAACATATTGTTAAAAATTAATTTCAATTTTCACATTAATAACGTAATAGAACTTTAAAATCACTTTCGCCTAGTAAATTTATTCAATATTTCCGTCCATTTGAATTATACTTGATTGAAGTTGTTTACTTGTATTGCCATGACAAAGAAAGGAAAATGAAAATAGCCAAGAAGATAACTAAATAAATGAATGATTCTTTTTACCTGGTTCCTTTCTAAACTAATAATTTATGTTAAATTAAAAATGTAATATCAAAAATATATTATTATATTAAATGTTTTCAAACCTAAGATATTTAAAACTCGTATTAAATAATACATTTAGCAACAAAACTAGCTCTAGTTTAGTTACTATTTATTTATAGAATTATGCTGGTTAACCTGTCTAAAATCAATGTTGATCTTATTTATTGCAATACATATTTTACCAAACTTACCTCATTTAAATTAAAAAAGATTTACTATTTCATATTGTTTGCTATAAATATTATTATAGTCATATTATTTTTAATTTTAAAGTATCAGCATCAACTTTTTTAAGCATTAAAAATTGAATTGAAGTAAATTTCTCAGTAAAATAATGTTTAACGAGAGCCTGTACAACGCGCGTGTGAAACTGCACAGAGGAATGGAAATGGAACAGAAGACGTGATCATGCATGATTACACTAAGGAATAATAAACGAAATATGAAACACTTCAAATTTCTAATTGTTTATGATTCTTGCGTTTTCTTATACAGTAAATTAAGTTACTGAAGCATATGTTGGGGAAATATTAGCTTATTAAAATGTCAATTTTATTAACATTTATCAAAACAGCGTAGAAACACTCGACAATAATGTAAAGTGATAGTTAAAGAAGCCAACCTGAAAGGATAGTTAGGTTAGGCCTAAATATAAACAAACACACTTCTCTATTTTCTTTCTATACTTTTACACTTCCCACTTCTACAAACTTCCACAGTTGTCCATTTTTTTGAATTTTAGGAAATATTTATTTTTCATATGAAGAGACATTAATGAAAAAGTAATATTTTTGAAAATTCAAACTAAAATGCAACTGTGGAAGCTTTGAAGAAGTGGAAAAGTTTAAGAAGACCTTAAGAGAGAAGTGTATTTGTTCCTATCCAGGCCTAACCTAACTATCCTTTCAGGTTGGTTTCCTTCACTATCACTTTACATTATTGTAGAGTGTTTTTACACTGTCTTGCTATACATTTCCAAGCCATCATGCAATTATTCATTTTATTAACTTTTTTTAAAATAATTGTTTTTTTATTTGATTTTTATTTGCGTGTTGCTCTTATTTTTAAATTGTGTTTTACAATTGTTATTTCTAATTTAAAAACCGATATTTCCATTATTCAACCTTTTTTTTTAAAAAAATTATTTACTATTTATAAAAATGAGTGTCATTCATCTTTTAAGAACATTGTTTTTAATATACTTTCTACCATTTTAGAATTATCCATATACAATGCTCGAACTCGGGAGCTTTTAGAAATACTCGACTCAAGTTTGACTCGATTCAAAAAACCCTAGCTCGCAGACCCCTATTCTTTACGCATCAAGACCCCCCCCCATCTGTCAGCGGTCCACACATGGCAACATTGCCATCTATTGTAAGGAAGTCGTCATATTTCATATCAGCTGCTAACTCCCCCAACCTCCCTGGAACTGCAAGCTGTTCAATTGCATTGCAAGGTGACCTGGTGGTCTAGGGGTAAGGTGTCAGACTTCTGTGTTGAGGGTCCGGGTTCAATCCTCGGTCCAGGCACAGATTTATCTGATTGCCAAACCCTTCCTTCACCTCTGACAAGATGTGTATTAATCACAACTTGTGAATGTGAGGAATGCCAGGCCTCTACCGTGGTTCGGATTCCACGTTAAACTGTAGGTCCTCCATTTCATCTCACAATCACCCTACCATTGCACATTAGCGTAAGTGCGTATAACCCGAACGGGTAGTAAGACGCGGTGCTAATAATAATAATAATAATTGCATTGCAGATTTCTGCTTCAGTTTCCTGTATGGTTCAAGGGTTGAAACCAGCCTTATGGAAGCTGTTTGCTTTTGGTCTGCGGAGTGATTTGTTTTCATGCATTACTTAACATGCTAATAACATCAAACAGATCCAATTTTTGCAGCCAATATTTAGATAATGTCCAAAGTTTTTAAAACAACTTAATGGCGATAGAAGTGTTTGAAATTTGGTATCACTCCCTGGTTTATGGGTTGTACCACTGACATATATGTTGGAATGTAGATTGTTTGAAAGTCATTAAGTGAAGTAATCCTGTAGGCTGTGCCATTGTTAATGAAGAGCAGAATTTTTCTATTGGATTTGTACAGTTTTTCAAACGGTTCACTTTAGGACTGGGCAGATGTAGATTAACCCTTAGCCCAGTCAGTAGCGAGTCTGTCTACTGAGATAAGGGTCCCAGGTTTGATTCCCGGCATGGCCGAAAATTTATCATAGGTGAAGTGTGGGTTTACCCTTCCATAGTGATAAATTAATGGCTGTCCTAGTCTTTAAGTAATATTATAAGACTTAATGAAGTTATGACAGACCTAGCAAGCTGATAGTGGAAAATAAATGGTTTGAATAAAAAACTGAACCAGGCCACAGGTTTGAAACAGTAATGGGTGTAAAATAAAGATGTAGATTACCCATCCGATCATTGGCTGATTATGGCACAATCGTTTGAACCCAACTATTTTAATAGATCTTTTAAAATGCTTAGGCCAGATGTCGGGTAGTGATATAATACATCAGTTCTAATCTGGGAGTATTATTATTAGCACCGTGTCTTACTACCCGTTCAGGTTATACGCACTTACGCTAATGTGTAATGGTAGGGTGATTGTGAGATGAAATGGAGGACCTACAGTTTAACGTGGAATCCGAACCATGGTGGAGGCCTGGCATTCCTCACATTCACAAGTTGTGATTAATATACGTCTTGTCAGAGGTGAAGGAAGGGTTTGGCAATCAGATAAATCTGTGCCGGGACCTGGGATTGAACCCCGGACCTCAGCACAGAAGTCTGACACCTTACCCCTAGACCGCCAGGTCACCTCTAATCTGGGGAGTAGACATCATGGTCCTTTGTACTGCTTGGTGGCAGGGAAATGAAGGGGGAAGTGGGTGTTGTTCACTGGTTAGGGAGGAACAAATGTTTGTGGTAGCTCTTACTTGCAAGTAAGACCATGTGGATTTCAAGCTCAACACTTTGTTAGCAACAAATATAAGAATTAGGAAGTGTGAAAGAATTAAAAGATATATTTAAGGGGTGATAGTACCAAAAAAATCCAACACTAGATCATGACTTCTGGACAGCTCGAATAATGTTTCAGCTCAATTACTTATTTTATAAATATTGACTGATTACTAAATTTAATGACTAAAATATTTGTCATTGATTACTATTGCTTGGCTAAAGTATATTATTTAAAACATAAATAATAATAATAATTGTTAGCTACTCTTCATGGAAAATATTAAAATAAATAATCAGAATCTTAGCCTTCGAATAACTTTATGCTAGTTTTGAAATAAATATTATAAATTATTAGTAATTGACTCTCATAGTTGAGCACTTTTGATGTATATGCAAGAGGTCTAAACACTTCTCTACCTTGTACTTCTCCCTTGTCCCATTTTCAAATAGTTGCCATAGCATATATAAGTTTTTTACTATGATTATTTTGTTTACTAACCCATTAACGTTGTAATATTTTTTCACATAATTGTAAATAATGGCAGGAATTAAATGCGTGTAAAAATAGGCTATTTTTTGCTGCATTTCAAAATAAATGTCTTCTTGCTTTTATTTTCATTTGAATCTATTATTTTCTTTTAAATTTAACGAAATACTTTTTTAAATGTTACGTACTGACACAAAACCACTTTAATGGTTCATTAGTGTATGATAAAGCTTGTAATGCAATGACCTTGGCCTAACTATTCCATCTTCCTCACTGCTTGAATCATTATATATGACACTGGCCACAACACTATCTTTTATCACTTTCCTCACTTATTTCAATTGTTGAATCCCTTAATGACTAATAAATCTTCAATTTATTTTGTTAGCAAAACACTTCTCCCACAATTATGGTCCATGTTTCATCACCTTAGTATTACAAGGTTGTATGTGAACACAAATAAGTTTGGAGATACAGGGACTTGAATGTTCACTATGATCGTTACCCTATTATTATTATTAGCACCGCGTCTTACTACCCGTTCGGGTTATATGCACTTACGCTAATGTGTAATGGTAGGGTGATTGTGAGATGAAATGGAGGACCTACAGTTTAACGTGGAATCCGAACCACGGTAGAGGCCTGGCATTCTCACATTCACAAGTTGTGATTGATACACGTCTTGTCAGAGGTGAAGGAAGGGTTTGCAATCAGATAAATATGTGCCGGGACCGAGGATTGAACCCCGGACCCTCAGCACAGAAGTCTGACACCTTACCCCTAGACTACCAGGTCACCCTTTACCCTATTAAATGATAAATAGTAGTAATATACGTTTGTAGATAAAGTAATGTTAATATTTATGTGAGATTTACATACAGTTAGAAAATTTTACTTTCATTTTTTAGCTGTTATAGCCAATTAAATTTACACATACAACTTTGAAACTCCAAGGAAAATGTTTTACTATAATTAATGTCACATACAACTTTGTTATGTTTATTTTCTTACAATAACACAGTTTGGTACATACTATTAAAACAATTAGCATTTTATAACTAGATACAGTATAATAATAAATAAACTTAAAATTTTTATTTATTTTTCTTAAATTTAGTTTTAGTGATTAAAAGTTTCATAGCAAAGTCTATAACAGAATCTATAAACATAATGAAAAACACAAAAGTTAATGTGTAGATTACATTTTATAAAGAAATTGCACTAAATATTATTTAATGTCTTTTTTGTTAAACAAACACAGTTACCATATTCATAGTAAAAATATTGATGTTAACTATTTGGAATTAAATACGAGTTATTTATTTTTTCACGATTCCAAGATGTGAGTAATACTCTGTCGATTTGTGGCATCCACTTCAGCATTTCTTGTAAGAACTTTTTCTTCTGTTCTGATAATTCTACAATCCACCCATTGACTTTGGGTGTTTGAAGTATGATTGAAGATTTCAAATCATCAGTACCAACAAAGTCAGTTGAAGATTTTCTTGACTGTCTAATATTTTTTTGTTTTAAATTAACATGTGTATAGCACTCAGAAAAATGAGACTCAAGATATTCAATTTTAATGAGTGATTGAGTGAACCTTAGAGATGTTACTTTTGAATAAGGAACTTGTTTGAAGGCTTCTTTGGTCCACTTTTAGTTACAACCGCAACAAAGAAATGGAGAGAAAAACTCACTTTTGACAACACTTTTTCTATGCAGCTATGCACTGAGTCTATCTCCTGAACACAGGAATGACCAGATGTTGAGAATTTCATTGTGATTCCATCAATATATGGATGATAGATTTTTCATCTAAAAATTTCTCTTTATAAAAGGAAGGCCTTGGAATTAACTACCTAAAGAGAATTTAATTTTACAATCTGATAAAAACTTTAGCTGTATATGGCTCTTCTGTGGTCAACATATATGGTAAGAAAAATAGATTGAAATAACGCACATAAAAAAGTTCAGAAGACTCGTTCAGATAAAATTGTAGATTTAAATGATTTCTCGTGTACTTCATTACTACTAAATTTCCAGATACTTAACGAAAATTCAAAATAACTCAAAAAATATTGATTTTTAATTCAAAATTTCTCTTTATTAAAGGAAGGCCTTGGAATTACCTACCTAAAGAGAGTTTATATCTTACGACCGGATAAAAACTTTAGCTATACTGGCTCTTCTGTAGTCAACGTATATGTTAAGAAGAAGGGCTCGAATTAACATACATAAAAAAGTTCACAAGACCAGATCAGATAAAATTGTAGTATTAAATGGTGTCTCATGTATTTCAATACTACAAATATGCTACACACTTCACAAAAATTCAAAATAACTTGAAAAATGTCGATTTTTCATACAAAATTTCTACATATAAAAGAAAGTCCTTGGAATTACCTACAAAAGAGACTTTATATGTTACGATTGGATAAAAACTTAGCTGTCTCTGGCAGTCAACGTATATAGTAAAAGGAAGTGCTCGAATTAAAGTATATAAAAGAGTTCACAGGACCCGATCAGATAAAGATGTATATTTAAATGGTGTCTCGTATACTTCAATACAACAAAATTGCTAGACACTTTACAAAAATTCAAAATTACTCGAAAAATATCGATTTTTCATACAAAATTTCTTTTTATAAAAGAAAGGACTTGGAATTATCTACCTAAAGAGAGTTTACATTTTATGATTTGATAAAAACTTTAGCCGTCTCTGACAGTCAACGTATATAGTAAAGGAAGTGCTCGAATTAAAGTATATAAAAGAGTTCACAGGACCCTATCAGATAAAATTGCAAATTTAAATGGATTCTCGTGTACTTCAATACTACAAATTTGCTAGACACTTCACTAAAATTCAAAATAACTTGAAAAATATCGATTTTTCATAAAAAAAATTCTCTTTGTAAAATAAAGGCCTTGGAATTACCTACCTAAAGAGAGCTTACATTTACGATCTGATAAAAATTTTAGCTGTACCTGGCTCTTCTGTAGTCAACATATATGGGAAGATGAAGGGCTTGAATTAACGTACATAAAAAAAAGTTCACAAAACCCGATTAGATAAAATTAGATATAAATATTTCTCGTGTACTTCAATGCACAGGAACTATTATTTGGGGTGATTAACGTGCACTTTTTTATCCAGCTGATCAGATCAGAACACAACATAAAAGGATTGTTATTGTAAAACTAGGAAAACTCGCAGACTGTCTTTAATCAATCATTGTAAAAGGAGAAGATGCAATTTCACCAATGAAATTTTTTTTTAGTCCTGCTGCAAATCGAACCTGGGTTTCTTGTCTCACTAGTCATACATAATACTGATTGAGCTAAAGTGTCAGAGGAAGTCAAAAGTGTCCACATCGGTATCTGAGCTCTGAGCAGTCTATGGCATTAGACTTTCATTACATTTGATCACCTTAAATGAGGGACATTGAGGTTTGAATCCAAATGATTTGCCCATGTCTTTCTCAACCCTTTAAGAGCTTCCTATCTGCTTTGGTGGCCACATAGTCTAAGGTGTAATTCTCATGTGAAACTAGACTGCTGATGACAGAAATATCGGGGTTCGAATCTGTCGCTGCACTGAGGATAGTTTTCCAAAGGATTTTCCACTCTCTCCATGTAAATAAGGGTACATTTCTTCTAAATTTGACCTTCCTAATCCCTTATTCATTGGCATAGTTAGTACATATGTGTATAAACTGAACAGGTAGTATGACGCAGTGCAAAAAAAAAGCTTCCTTATTTTTCCAATGAAATTCAAATCAAAGTCTCTGAATCTCTACCAAGGCTGGGGCCCTCTGGATATTTATTGATCAGCCACATATTAATTTAAATTTTCTTGTTTTTTTTGTAATCAATATATATTGCCAATTAGAGTAGACTTGGGTTTGACAGCATTGTTTCATCAAAGTCTCAAAATATTGGTTACTATCAATTGTTATCACAACATTCCTTATAAAATATTTAATACATTTTTCCTTATGAGCTTTGTTCAACAATATTTACATTAGAAATTAGAGGGCAGTCGGAATATTTTAACTTATTTTCCTTCTTTTTTAAAATATTTATTTGAAAGTACAAGTATAATAAAAAGAATCAAAATTCCATTGTTTTTAAGTATCAAAGGTACAAACAGGTAGTCTAACGTATATAATGTTCAAACAAGGACAAACACATTCATGACTGATTCTCTACGTTTTTTTTCCCCCTCCCTTGCTTCTTGGCCTGTTGACAATTCCAATTGTTTCTCCAGTCATTTTATGATGAATACCACTGCTATAGTCTGGAATATGAAGGAAAGAACTGCGTGAATACAAGGTGGTAGGTTAGGTCGGCGGCTGTTGAGTGTTTGCCAAACTCTGATGTGCTGATTTCGTTTGGGGGGACATGCAAAGAGGTCCATGAACCCAGCATGCCTATGTCTGTATACATGCCCGGGTATGTGTCATTAGCGCATACATTACCTCCCTCGTGACGGACCAATCCTACCAGCTCCTCATCACAGATAACTGGTGAGCCGTCGTCTGCCTATAAAATTGAATTAAAATGTTATGGCTGAAAACAAATTTTTGATCATTCATAATAAAAGTGAATTAAATTATAAAAGTTTTTTATGATTATGTTGGCACACACAACATATATTTATTCAAATGGTAGCTTACTAATTGCGAAAATGTTTTTTTTTTTGTTTTCACTACGGGGCAAAGTGATGAATTTGTCTGAAAGTTATAAAAAAAAATTATAACCGGGCATTAAATGGCTAAAATAAACAACTAGGAATTATGGATTATGTGTATACTAAAAAACTAATTTTTCAGAGTACTTTTTTTTACAATGATATATTATGTGAAACTTTTAGTCCTTAATAATTATATTCATATTCGAGGGGTTTAAAAAAATCAATTTGGAACAGTTTTTTTTTAAATTTATGCTTTGATTTTTTGTTTTAAGCTTGTAACGATGAGTGTTTGAAATTTTAAAAAACAAATCAATTTTTTTCAAAGCTCTCCTATTTCAACCAAACTCAATATAAACAGACTATTTCCTTAGGCAATAATATATTATGATGATCCGTCTCTTCAGACTTTTTTGTAATGTGTGTGCACCACATATTTACTCTTGTAAGATAGGGAGGAAGGAGGTAACATTTATTTTTGTAAATATATCTACATTTGTTTGTGGGGAGAGTGCAAAGCCATTCAGTAAAAACACCCTTAGTAGACTCTGCTTGGATTCGAAGCCCAACCTCTCCACCACTGGCAAACCAGACCAGATGATTCCGACATTTAGTCAGTAGTTCTAAAATTGATCTTTTGATCAAAATATAAAAGGGATACCCACAACAAAATATTTCATTAAAAAAAAATCTTATAAGAAATCTCAAGAAAGTAAGTTGACTGACAATGCAGGCGGTGTTTGCTTCATCCACTGGCTCGACGCACAAACACTTGTTCAGTTCCGGGCCTGCCTTGGGGAACACATGTTGGCAAGTGTGCTTGTCGACAGCCACCACCGATACCACTTTCTGCACCTCCTCCTGAGGATCTTCGTAACCATCATCATAATTCTGTCCCCAAACACACAAGTGGATTTATAAGACATGCCCAGAAATGACTCCTCATACAGCAAAAAGGCCCCCAATATAAATAAAAATTATTACATCGATTTATTTCACGAAGGAAAATGTATTTTGATAAAACTTTATGTTTTTAGGTACACATAACTTTTTTTTAGTACTGTGTCTAACTACAAGTTCTGGTTATATGCTTAGGTACTAATTACGCTAGTGGTTTTAGGGTTAGGAAGGTTATATTTATGGGAGATTGACCCGAATTTGTGTGGAGGGAGAGCGGAACCCTTTTTGAAAATCACCCTAAATACACCTGGCCAATATTCGAATCTCAACACCCCTTTATCGGCAGTCTTGTCTACTGCGAGAGTAGCACTTTCAGAGCACGTGATCCACGAAGTGGGTGCCGTGATTATTAGTTGTTTAACTAAAGGAGTATGGATGAGAAAACGTAATTCAGAGGATGGGCATCCGCATTAGCATGTAGAGGAGACTGGGAAATTACAGCAATAGATCACATGCGGAAAACCATCTTTAATGCACTCGACCAAGATTCAAACCTTGACTTTCCCATCACCAGCACCCCAATGTACTGTGAGTTAACGCCTTAGACCACGTGACCACTGGTGTGGATAGTACGTATGTATATAATGAGAAGACTTACAGAGGGTCCCCAGCCGATGACTTGACAAATCCGGCGGCCCCGGAATGGTTCCAAAGACATGGGGATCGGCTTCACTTTCCAGTTGATCCGAAAAGGGGCGTTGAGCTGATACAAAGCATGGCAACTCTAGTATTAATAATAATTTATCTGCTGCTATTAGTACCACTGTGCCGGCTAGTGCCAACTTTTATTATATCACTGAGCAGTACGAGAAGGGTAATTTTTTAAAGTTAACATACAAGCATTCACTGGAATAGAGGGTGGAAACTCACCTTGACGTAAAAAATCCCGATTTTTAAACCCTCTCCCTTTTTAACGAGCATCTAATGGTTTATTTTTATAAATCAACTGATTATATCAGTTCACGACTTATAGTACAACTTACTTCTAAAATATTCAGTCATTATTTCATAGATATGAAATAGTAAGCCCCAGTTTAACTAATTCTATAATTTTAGGCCATCCGGGAATTGATTAGAGCTCCCTTAGACCAGTAAATAAACATGATACCGACTGAGCTAACCCTATCAGGAACATAACCCACCTTTACGGTAGAGCTTTCAAATGATCTTTTATAGACCAATTTTAATAGGAAATGCCTTTTAGAAAATACAACCCTTTTATTGCGGTCAAGATTGATAACATTTATTTTATCATTATTGTTATGTTATAGTTATTTATAATAATATCTATCATGAGTGACGGCTGAAGAGCCACGACTTGGTGTATGAATACGTACTTGAAAGTAAATTTAATAACATTTTTCAGTTTTCATGTAAGTGCCCTTAGTTTTTTTTTTTAATTACGCCTATATACTAATTACATTAATGGCTATGGAAGGCTTATTTTCTTGAAAATATACCCACATTTGCGTGGAGGGAGAGTGGAAAATTGTTTAGGGAAAAAACCCAGTACACCCGGCCGGGATTAAACCCCGATCTCCCCGTTTTTGGCAACCCTTATTATTACAATTGGACTCTTCCAAAGTTTGGACCAGTCCCAAGGTGTGTGTACTCACCACAAGGATCACCACGTCCGATTCGTTGTCGTTCAAGGTCGCCGGACTTTTTATCACTTGAACGACGTACCTCCACTGGGAGCTCACCTCCTCCATGAGGTCCACCACTCCTGCTAGCACTGAGTACTGGTCCGGATAGAGGTCTCCGGGGAACTGCGCTCACAAACAAGAGGTGACTAGCGCCTGACAGAATCTGAGGTAGGCAAGCTGATATACGCCCCGGCGTGGCGGGTCGGCTCACGTGGGTCATTCGGCTCTTCGGCATTTGTTTGCATACCGCGTCTACTACCTGTCCGGGCTAACCGTATTTAATTAAACTATGGGATGAGTGATGAGAAAGGTAACGTTTTGAGGAAATGTACCCGAATTCACGTGAAGGGATGGTGGAGAACAATTTAGGAAAAACCATCAATATAACCAGATGCGATTCGAACACCGATATCATCGTCACCGGTAAACCAAACAAAACAAGACCGACGTCTTTGTTTGTGTGGCCATCTTGTGAGGAATTTATCACTATTATTTTTATTACAATTAATAATTGTTAATTTTAATTAAATCAACTTTAACCCAACTCATTTCAATGGTTGCATGGTATAAGGCGTTACTCTCGCAATCGAATGTACTGCCGAAGACGGAGATATCAGGGTTGGATCCTGGTTGGTTGTACTGAGGGTGGTTTTCCTAAAAAAAACTCCATTCCTCTTCATGCAAATTTGGGTACACTTCCTCTCAATTAAACCTCCCTTATCCCTAACACATATAGTGTAATTAGTACATAGTTGTATAACTCGAATGGGTAGTAAGTACGTGGTGTTAAGAAAAAACTTTAACCCATAAGAAATTAAGTATGTATCAAGTTTTAAAAAATGTGAAATATTTAAAGGTTATTATCTCTGCGTGAATTATCAACGAACTTTAATGCTCCTTTGGGCTAAACTAAAACGATCATAGGAAGAGCCGTTTATAAAATACAACCACACTGTTTACTGCCAAAATTCATCCTAGTACATGTTATTTTATTAGATATTACTTATAATAGGTTTTTTTTATCGTATGGTGCAATTGATCGGGAGGGACATTGCCATCCAAGTTTGGTCGTCTTATACGTAGACTATTAACCGCTCTGTTGTCACAAAATGTTGCCCAGGGTACACCATAGGAGGTTGTCTACACTTCGTACTCTCAATGAGTTATTTTGATTACTTATTATGATGTGTGGGAGCCGGTGTTAGTCTTAACTTAACTTAACTTAAGCCTAATTAACCAAACCCTAGTGACCATTAGAATAATTCCCCTAAAGTGAAAAATACCCAAGTTACTAGCCGGGAATCGGGCTCGGGACCCCTAGGCTCGTAGCCAGGTGCACTGACCACTAAATCACGAGGCCGGCTATAATAGATAGAAATATATATAATCATAAGTGATTCCAAGATTAGACGTATGAATACGTAAAATTAGATCTAGTAACTTTTATCTTCCTATGAAAATTGTAATATGATGTAATCAATAGATCCCTCTCACTAATATTCCAATATTGTTAAGTTCCTAAGAAAACGCACTTAGAGATTTTGAAGTATCCAATACTTACTTTCCCAAGCAAATTGTTGATGTCAGGACAATGTTCTTTGAGATTATTGAACCCACACAGAGGAAAGGACCTTCAGTGGACCGAAAAATTGCAGCCTGTGAGATCAATAAATATGTTATATTTTTTTATAAAAATTACGTTTAATATTGTTGCATTCAAAACAAATACACTTTATATAATATTATAACTACTATCGATCGTTTATAGCGATAAAAAATAAACCAGAGTGAATTGTTTATTATTCTTCTTTATTAATTCTAAATTGTATAACGAAGTGTATAATAACTAGGGATGGACCCTAGAGTTGAACCCTCGAATGCTTAAGATTTCAAGAAAATATTTTATTCGATATATAATCGGATTCTAAATTCAATTAAATTTTTTATTTGGAATTTGTTTTTAGAACTCAATAGCCCCAATACGATTATAGGGCAAACTTAACAACAGGACCATGGATCATATGTGGGCAACATATTTTATAATGTCACCACAGGTGTGGCGAAAGAGAAGTGAAATTCGTCACATCATGAGAAACTTGAGAAATTAGGTTACTTAATCAAACATTTAAAACAACACACAGTATTTGAACAAGTTTATTCGAACATGTACACGTTCACTACTCAGCTACAACTGCCTCGAACATAAATTACAAACGTAAAACAATTTAGTGTGAAATTTTACAATTTTTTTTCAGAAGGCTGATTTGGATTCGAAATTTTGAAGGCTAACACAGGCCTAATAGATAGAGATAGATGCGTGTAATTGAACTTGTAAAAGTCGAGTCGGCAGGTACCGACTGCACTGTGTTAGTTCTTTCAGAATTAATTTTTGTTAATGGAATTTACATTTTGCCAATTTGTGGGTATGGGGGCTAATTTAGACAAAAAACAGGCCCTGTCCCGGTGGGCCTATCCGCTCTTATCTATGACTGAGCTACATGATTGCCCTCCCCCATACACCATAAACTATCCTACGCCCACGTTGGACACGTGTTATAGATTTAAACTCCGGAAAACCACAAAATACGTATTACCCCTGCATTGAATAGTTGCCATGTTCATTGGGATGTAATCTTTCAACACATCGCACAAGCACGATTTAACAAAATAGAATTACTCATACGCACTGCACATATCTGTGAAACCATTACTAAGCAGAAACAACTAGGAAATATTCACTATTGTATTCATTTTAATTAGTTGAAGAATGACGTATGGGAATGTAAATTGAACCCAAACCTTTAGCTTAGCGTGCTAATGATCTACTCCTGAGTTATTCAGGGTCCGTCCCGTGCTTAGGGTCATTTACCACTCGTAGTTTATGGCTGAGTCTGTGATGGACATGTGGAATCGTCAGCTACATGTGGGCGACCAATATCATCGCGAGATATTAGATACCACAACGATCTGCGACTCGGGAGGCTTGTTATACTACCAACTATACAATACAAGATTGTAATTAAAGTTTAATTTCAATTAATATCACACACTAATTAAACTAATTGAAATCAATTGAAATGTGGTCCCCCCCACATGGACAGTGACGTAATGAATTGAACCACAACTTCCTCGTCGTCAACGCCAGTCTAGTCTATTGCGAGGGTGATGGTCTAAGACTAAGACGTCACTCCACAATAACTAGACTGCATATGACAGGGATATCGGGGTTTGAACCCTGGTTGGTTGTATTGAGGGGAGTTTCACCAAAAGGGGTTTACACTCTCCCTCTACGCAAATCATGTACAATTCCCCTTAAATTCAACCTTAATCATCCTTAATCTACTAGCGTAATTAGTACAAGAGTACAGTTAGAACGGGTATTAAGATGCGCCGCTAAAATAAAATTTCTTGAATATCTGTCATGGGGATCGTGAAATTTGATCAGAACTTTTTCTGGCCGTTTGAAAAGTTTCTGGTCAAATGTCAATATATTCCATGACAAATATTCAAGGACTAGTGAGATTACTATGTGTTTAAAACTATGTCAAACGTAATGAGAAATGTTTTATTTATTTTGGCTAAACAAATTTTTTGCTATAAACTGCAAAAATTCGGACCTAAACTCGCGTTCGCTTTCACCCCATCTTAAGCCTACCGTTTAATGTACGAGCCATTGTTGCTACAAAAACAACTATACTATCCAAATTAAAGGCAGACTCCCAAAAAATATTCCAAACACTCTTGTCTCCTTTTTGACCAAAGTTAACCTTTTGGGTTAAAAAACAAGGTGCAAGGGAATAACCATTTTTGTTTTCATGCCAAATGTGTCGGGAGCACGCACATCATTAAAAGGTATGTTGTAAACGTGATTGGAATCAATTAGGATAACAAGGAAACAAGGAGGTGGTAAATGTTCCTCGAAAAAAATTAATTTGTCACGCCATATTTCTGTTCTGCGGAAACTAGGCTGGCAAGACTGTCTTTGTTCTGTAGAAGCAGGAAATATTCAGTTGTTTTCTACTGAAAACCACAGTATAAGTGCTTTGTGTTGTGTGTGTGTGTGTGTTTGTGTGTGGTGTGTGATGAGGTGAGAGGATGAAGAAGATTAAAGAATTTTCTTATCTTAGGTTCTATCGATTGAAATACGTTTTAATTACTTGTATTTTTGTTTGGACGTTCTGATTGTAGGACTAGCTTGGTAGCAGCTTAAATGATTTGATCTCTGGCAGCATGATAGTAAGTATCCACTGTCGACAAAAGCGCCAGCTTTAACCAGAATAAAGAAATGTAAAATAATACTGTGTAAAAAGCTCACCCGCATTGCAAACCTTGGGGATCGAGAACCAATCTCCAGGTTTATCCGTACATTTACACCCATGTGGGAGCGATGAGACAATATAGTTTAGGGGAAATGTTCATGGATTTGTGTGGTGGGAAGGTAGAAATTCGTGTATGGAAGTTTGTGGGGTTGAAACCCAGACCCAGCCATAAGTTAAAATTCAAACAAACCAAAGCTGACATCTATTCTGTTTGACCACCGATACGGGTGCAGTTCAGCATGTTACCAAATTTAAACAGTAATTCTCCAATAAAACGTAAAAGTTCAAGCAATTAAAAGCAAGGATTCAGAAAATACAATTATAGCATTAAATTAGATAATTGTCATCAATAATTAGATTAAAAACAACTCCGTACTTAATCCATCCTCACTAGCTTTCTATACACTTCCCTACCCTTGCATACTCCCTTCACTTCAACAACATCTCATACACCGAGTCATACCTGCTCTTTTATTCTTAAAACTTCAAATGTTACTCTTTTTTCTCACATTCTGTCAACAACATTTAGCCACATCTTACATGGCCTACCCCTTCCTTTTAATCCTCACACTCTACCTTCAAATGCATGCTTCGTCACTCAACCCCACTCATTCTCTCAGCATGCTCAAACCAACGTAAGACGCTTCTTTCACATTGCCCTATTGGACTCAATTTCAAACCACACTCCTTCAGCACCCATCATACTGACTATCCATATGAGTTTCTCCACATACATTTCTTAGATATCTCATTCCAACCGCATTCACCTAAATATTGTGTTTCTCCTGACCAAACCCACACTTCACATCCATGCAACAATATTGGCGTTAACACACTTTTATTAATGCCATAGTTGCCTCTTTCGATACTATTTCATTCCTTGCAATAATCCGTATACATCCAACTACTCTCCGAGATGTTTTTACCCGTCCGTCGATTTAACTATCTAATCTTCCATTTTTACATAACATTCTACCCAGATACAGAAAATAACTCACTTGTTACAACAGTTTTCCATTTATACTAAGCTGACAATCATTTCTGATACCCTCCTTATAAAAAAATTATCACCTCAGTTTTGGATACATTTATACGAAGATCCATTCTGCCTGTAACCACATTTAATCTATTCTCAGCCATTAATACGGCATCATCTCATGTATCAGCACTCTCATATTCACATTGTACATTTGTACACCGACCGCGTCCTCACAAGCAACCCTCATGAACTTCATGAATACATTAAACAACTATGGAGACATGACACAACATAACCTTGTTTAGCACTCTACTCACTGTCAAAGCCATTTGCTCAAAGCTCCATCAACCCTAACGAAAGCTTCACTTTTATCATACACTGCCATAATTGCATTTACAAACCATGCATCCACATCTCAGAACATTCCATAACATAATCTATCCACCCGATCATACGCTTTCTTCCAGATCAACAATTTCACAATAAACTTTCTTCCTTAATGCCAAAATTTCTCTATCCATTTGTTAAAGTGCAAATGTCTAATCCATACAACTTCTACCTGGCATAAAACCACATTGAACACTCCCATATTTTGTCCACATTTTTCATACACCCTCTAAATTAATAATCTCCCTAAAACTTTGCCTGGAATATTCAATAAACTAACGGTCCTATCATTCTTACATTCACTCTTACTGTCTTTGCCTTTGTACAAAGGACCTTAACAGCATTCTTCCAGTCATTAGAAACATTCGAAATCCAGCACACACATTGAACAAATCACACAGTCTGACAAGTAGTACAATGCCCCCACACTAAGATCACTCGTGGTTCCATATACGCCCTCAGTTTGGCCATTCTTTTAACACTTTGGTAGCTTTCAACACCTCAATCTCGCTAAGGATTTCATTCATAATAACATTTCCCCTATTTTCTGCGACGTTATCTACGTTTTTACCATACAAATGATCAAAATACTCCCTCCATCGTTCTCTTATACGGTTTTCATCTCAAATCATCTCACAACGTTCATTTTGAATGCCCTAGGTCTTTCCGTGTCACTCCTTGTTTCGTTATCTTTTCTCACTTCCAGAATAGCTTCTTATATCCTCCAAAATAATTCTGCACTCTCTCTCCTTCTTTTAATCTAATTTGAGTCTTACTCTCCTTTACCTATTTTCTTTGCTTCATCTTTTTCTCTTTGTATGTGTACTACATCTTCTTAAGTCCCGTTGTACTCTTCAGAGCAGTAATTAGTTTTTACTCTTCTTTATTTTTTTTATCACAACTTCTTTCAATTGTTCATACCTACCTTGCATCTATTTTTAAGTTTACCACCACAACTCCACACACATCTTTCGCTCACTCAACTACAGCCCCCTTTATTCTGTTCCTAATTACTTTTTTTAAGTCATTAGCACTTATTTCGACAGTCCATTCATGCTCTTGTAAAGTTAATTTTTCGCCCATCAACTTTCATATTGCGCTCACACTTTTATCCTGCAATTTTCCCACTTTTACTCTTATTTTCTTAGTACTCTTGCGCTGCTTTCTCACAAACTTCAGACCTAGCCCAAGTATTGGATCATTAGGAAGTGATCCGTTCCACATTCAGTTCCACGCATAGCCTTGTTATTTTTTTACTAAACTTTTAAGTAGAACTATATCATCATACACCACCAAAGTTATTCCACTCAGTTTAAGGTAGAGTATGTGATGAACCTACGAATTCATAGGCTCCTATATTTTCCTATCCTAGAGGAATAACTAACTCCGAGAGAGGATGGAATGGAACAGTTAGTACCTCATTTATAAAAACAACACCAGTGCACCCTGTTGCGAATCAAACCCAACCTCTCCGTTAACGGTGACTAAATACAATGTGAGATTATCACCTTAGGACTCGTTGCCCTTGATGTGATTAGTTAATATTTATCAGTAATTTCTTTAATGAAGTAAGCACCTTTTCTTCCAAAAATCTCCTGTTTTCCGTAGTTTAATCGACGATTGTTGAAAAATCCCAGTTAAGTCTACCTTTAACAGTTTTGAGAAAAACGCCTTAGTTATTGGACATGTTTCCTTTCAAAATTCAGTGTAAAAAATTGTATAAACAATTTTCTCGGATGGGTGTAGTGAAATGGTTTCTCCACTCTACCTCCCCGGAATACATTTAATCTGAAATCATACCTTACTCATTCCTACCCCTTTGTTATAGGCCTAAATATCCTGACACTGCCTACGGGTAGTAATATTTGAAGCGCCGTAAACTGATACAAAAGAAAGACAACTGATGACTGCTATCGAGCATCTAGGAATTACTTAAGTCAGGATTAAACTTGGAAAATGGGTCTAAGTGCCGATTGGTTGGTTATTATGGGCTAATAGAGAGCTTGGATTTCTTTTTCATTTAATGTTCCCTAGCGGTATTCAAATAGTTGCCCATTGAAAACTTTCAGAGTTAATGTCCTATTTCCATAGGAAAAACCGTATCTAACAGCTAGAAAAGTTACTAGATTTTCTTTCATATCTGCATACGTCAAGTCATTGGGGTCGGCAGCTGATGCATAGCTTCAATAGATATTTACTTTTATAAAAGCATCCCTCCATTCTTTCGGAATATACCCATATGTGCTAATTGAGCTAGTGTGCTAGGGATGAGGACATTAGCGTATTTAGGGGGTGCGGGGGCACAGGGGCACGGGTCCGTCCCCATACCACTACTAAGACCTCATCCCCAGATACACATAAAATACACTACTGTCGCTACCCTCCCAAACCGTGGGCCTACTTGTCAGGATGGCTTAGTGGGATGGGTTAGGCAGTAGCAAATAATTGTGGGGTTCGTATTGATCTGATTCATTGAAATAGATTAGTTACTATAATAGTGTATAAATGTGATGTAGGTTTTTAGAACATGTTGAAAGAGTTTGGAAAAAAAGTCAGTGCTCCTACTAGAAGCTCTGCACCCTGACCTATCTTCATTGTTAGAACTTTGACTAGTGTAAAGCACACGGCTGCTCGACCATGCGTGGTTGTTATATAACTCAGACTTTCAAGATGATTTGGGGGGCTCCCTCCTCCATCATGAACAGGGACTCAAACTGTAGGATATTCTCTCCACAAGTTACTGTAACTCGGTAGCCGAGTTTGTAAATTCCTTCAAAATAAGCCCCTTGACAACTGGCATTCTTCCCGGCCCTCCCCCTTCTCTCGAAAAGAACTAATACCACCAAAAGAGGGATCTTTTCCCCTGAGTTAATGTTTATGTCAATAAACTGTGTTGTGCTAGTTGGCAAAACAATCTCTGTTTTAAAAACAAGACTTGATGCACGTACACAACTGCCGATGTGAACTAATTGACAGTAACGATTGCTTAGACTTACGTCATTCTTGCATGATTTGTATTACTAAAATCTGCAAGCCATGACACAAATTAGAATAAGATATTTTTAAAAAAATCTGAACAGTTTTAGTCTTAGTTAATATAAAACGAATTAAAATGTGTGTGCCAGATCTACAGTCCCCCACTTTGTGTGTGAATGAAGACTCTACTTCCACCAAAATTTACTACGGACAGTGCGTGAGATGTGGTTGTGTATATTATTTCTCAATGTCTACTTTCAACAATTTTAGCAGATAAACTTCGATATATCTTCTTTCTTTTTTTAATCACCGCAGGCATACTACCAATATATCTTATGACCGTGGGCAAGTTTTTGATGGAGGATCTAACATGAAAGGTAAATTCAAAGGCGGGCGTCCATATTTGAGTGATAGCGCACGCACCACAATATCTTTAAAATAACCCGTGGTTCACACGGTGAGGTATGAACGGCCCGCAGCCCCCAGATCGCGTTAAAATATGGTTGTATTTTCTAACAGTTTCTTCCTACCAAAATCTTACTAAACACGCATAATGGTCGCGTGGTTTCAGGTTATTAAGCTTGCAATGGATTTAATTACCAGTGACAAGAAGGTCAAGGTTCAAATCTTGGCCTGGTTCAGGAATAAAGGGGCTGGGGGGACATGTTGCTTATTACTTTTGTATTTTACCATCCCTTTTATATTTGAATGCGGGCGCACTTCCTCTAAGATAATCTCCAAACTCTCCAACCTTTAGAATAAATCGTTAATAACCTTGGTGCTGAACGTATTAACAATAAATGATTTATCAAACGTAGTCAGTCTCAAATACAAAAAATAATAATTTATCCTAGTAGATTCTAAATGATCATTGTCTGCCGCGATTAGTAACCTACGAAAGACTTAAGTACTCACAAGGAAAGGGAACTGCCCCTGTTCCGCACTGTCACCGAAAAGAGCTGTATCTTCCTCTTCCTCTGCATTGGATGCATGGGTCTGCTCAGGTACACCGACGATATTCTTCTCAGTTGGGACGGCTGCCTTAAGAGTAACGTTGGCGTTCACTTTCTTTTGTGCGATGTGCTCTGCCTTCGAAACACCTCTATTCGTTAGGTTGCCTCGCGTTCTTCTCACGTGGTTTTCTAGTTTCAAGAGGCAAACAAACACCTTCCATGCATTCCTTCAATGTGACGCTTACTTTAGGGGAATTAACCTCACACTGCTGTATTTATTTATTTATTATTTAGCACCGCGTCTTACTACCCGTTCGGGTTATACGCTTATGTACTAATTACGCTAATGGATTAGGAATTGGGAAGGTTGAATTTAGAGGAAGTGAACCCACATTTGCCTGGAGGGAGAGTGGAAAACCATTTAGGAAAAACCACCCCCAGTTAACCCGACCGAGATTCGAACCTCGATCTCCCCGTCCTCGGCAGTCGGGCTCAACACGACTAGCGCGTTAGCCAACTACGCCACCGAGGCGGGTTCACACTGATGTAATTCTTGTGGAAATGGCAGTTCGGACGCTTCAAAACTTCTAAGACGATCCTCAATTATCTTTTTTTTTATGTTTGGACATTGTTAAAATTTCACTTTATTGTTTAAAAAAGCTATATCTATGTTTCTAAACATTTAACCCACAAGATGATTTTAGTAGCTAATCTAAAAACTAAGTGAAATACTGATAGCTAACTTATACATTATAAAGTGAAATTCTGTATGCGATAAATAATACTCTGTAATACTTAGCACCGTGTCTTACTACATGTTCGGGTTACACGCTTAAGTACTATCTACGCTAATGGGATAGGAAGTGGGAAGGACGAATAAAGAAGAAGTGAAACAGCATTTTCGTGGATAGAGGGTGGAAAACCATTTAGGAAAACCACCCCCTAGTTCACCCGACTAAGATTCGAACCTCGATCTCCCCATCCTCGGCAGTCTAGCTCAACACGAAACGAGTGCGTTAGCTAACTATGCCACCGAGGTGGTTTTGTATGCTATAAAGCTTCAAACTTTTACAATTTAAAAAAAATTACATTATTTTTACCGTACATTGTGTATAAGATCATTTATTTTTCGGGCTATCCGAACGTTTACAATAAGGGGGTCAGGATGAGGAAGGTTATAATTTAGAGGAAATGAACCCAGGCCTGTGTGGTGGTAAGGTGGGAAAGAGTTTAGGAAAAACCAACCTTATTACACACGAGTAGGATTCAAACCTCGATCTCCTCGTCACCGACAGTCCGGTCTATTAAAAGACTGTCTACCTTAGATCATGCTGCCACTGATGCAGGTTTTTATTTTAAAATAAATGGTATAATTAGGCCAACGCTTCTGCACTATTACTATACTACAATCCGGCCCCGTGGTGTAGTGGACAGAGCACCTGTCTACGAGTCTAGGAATCCCGGATTCGATTCCCGGCGGATATCTTGGGTATCTTCCTCTTAAGGGGAATTATCCCAACGGTCACCAGGGGTTGGTAACTTAGACATAAGCTAGGCTTAAGACTCCCACTGGCTCACACCTCCATAATCACAATCATCACATCATCTCATATCGGGTACGTGTAGACAACCTCCATAGGTGCACCCTGGGCAAAGCTATGTATTTGTTCACATTCTTAGGTGTTTTTTTTTAAGTTAAACTAATTTTTTAATTTTTAGGCCATTTATAGGTAATTTCTTGATCATTTTTAGGTTATCAAAGTCCGGGCCCTTGTAATTAGTAAATTATATTATTATATATTTTTTCATTGATCATCTTTTACAGGCCTGGGGAATGTTGACCAGAACTCTAATAGAGGTAAATTGAGTTACAAACAGTAACACACTGAACAATGATATTCTAAAACGTTTCGCTTTGTATTTACTATCCAGAATTAATCTTTTAGTCCCTTACTTTTATAATCGTACTGATCATATTTTATCATTCATTAAACTTACTGACCATCTTCGGTGTCCGCATAGTCATTAAGGCATCACTCTCGTAATAGACTGAATTGCCGATGCAGGAGAGATCTGGGTTATGAATCCCAGCTAGGTGTACTGAGTTTTTCTAAAGTGGTTTTTTACTATCCCTCCACGCAAATGCGAATACACTTTCTCTAAAGTCAACCTCTTTTTAATTTGTTATAGTGATTATTACAGAATTTGATACCTTTTAACGAATATTTTATAGCAATACCATTGTTTTTAACATTCTAAGTAGTTAAAATTCTTGTAGAGCTTTCCTCGAACACGTGAGCATTCTTATGCCCTCTCCAGCCTTTTGAAACCTTTAAAAAAAGTATATCAATATAGCCTACAAACTCAGCCCTTTTGGACTTTGTATGAGCAGCGCTAACGTTATAGTTACGGAATTTGACTTATTTCATAAAACAAACAAAACATTAGAATTATTTAAGGAAAAATCACATAATCAATATCCTTCAGTTTATTTTATAAATAATTATTTACTATTGATTTGATAATTTTTTATATTTTTTATATTGCATTTTACGCTTGGGTTATACGCTTATGTACTACTTGCGCTAATCGTTTTAAGGACAAGAAAGGTTATATTTATAGGAAGTGTACCCGAATTTGTGTGGAGGGAGAGTGGAAAGCCGTTTTGAAAAAACTACCCTCATTTCACCCGACCGAGACTCAAACTTTGATCTCCCCGTCATCGCAATCTATTCTACTGTGAGATTAGCGCGTTAGATCATACCGCCACCGAAGCGTGTCATCTTTTTATTGTTTGTTCTCTTTATTATGATGTATTTATTAAATTTGTTTTACTGTACCTACCTAATCTTTTGTATACAAAGATAATGCATTTTTAATTTGTAATCCATGAGTTCTTTTGTATTTATCTCAGTGCTCCTTGAGACTATTGTAATATATAATGTAATATTACAAAATATTGAATACAGAAGAATAAATGCAATTACATTAAACCGGATATTAAATAGATTTGTAAAAATGCCAAAAAATGCCACCATTCCCACTAAAAATTGTTTAGGTAGAATAAAACGTGTCTCATATTTAACATCTTATTTATCAAGATATTTATGATTAAGTTAAATCAATTGATAGATACACTATATATATTTACGAAATTATTCAAAGTTTTAACTTCTAATGCGATAAGTATTGGTAGAAGGAACACACTTAAACAAATATCTTTTTGGGGTTCCATCATTTTTTAGGGGTGTAAAGGGTTCCGGAGTTTAAAAAGTTTGATAGCCCCTGATGAAATCAGTCAAGGCAAGACTACTACCGTTCAGAGTAAGCGGAGTTTACCTACATTTGTGACCACGCGTCTGCAACACAACACTTAATATACGATGCTACCACAGCTATTAAAATACACCCGCATCGGTGGCCACACCGTCTAAGGCGTTATTCTTGCAATAGAATGAATTGCCTATGATTAGGGAGGTCGATGTTAAACTCCTGGCCGACTGTAATGAGATGCTTTTTTACTCCTAGTTGGTTCTCACTATCCCTCCAATTAAATTCAAGCACAGTTCCTTAAATTCTACCCCATCCACCCCTATCTCATTTGTATACATTCTACACAGATTTTACTATATACTACCAAACGTTTGATACTAAGGGCTATTTCATAGTCAGATTTAGTACACCTAAATTTGCGAGTCGATACTAAATACAGGACGACACTTACCTAGACCAAAATGAATGGGCCAGTTTTCACATATGAAACTGGCCCATTCCATTTTGGTCTAGGTAGGTTCGTCCTGTATTTAGTATCGACTCGCACTTTAGGCGTACTAAATCTGACTATGAAACTGGCCCTTAGTTTTAATTGGATTGCCATGGATTAAGATTGTTTTTATGACTATTTCTATGTAAACATGTGTTCAGAAAAGATATATGTAACATTAGCAATATAGGCCTAGGTTGTTATTTCTTGGCTTATGTAGGCTATCCCAAAATGTGTGTAGGACTATATATTCTTCAAAGCTGACTTATGGCATCCGCTGGGTTTTATATTTTAAGCTATTAAAAAACTTATACTATTATTGTATTGGAAAATTTTATAAAAATTATCTTGAATGATGCAACATCATATTACAAAATTGAACCTAGAAAATATTTTCAAATTAAGTTTAAAGGTTATTTGATAATTTTTGAGCCTAAATTGTGGTGGTTAAAAGATTAGGTGTATACATTTTTTTAACATTACAGGGGTTATTCGATTAGCCTTTGAGATTAAATGTTATGTAAACAATCTAAAATATGACAGTAACATTTAATTTAAGTTATTTACCTTCAAATGTATAGCATGAAGTCACAACTATTATCCACAAAATATACTATAAAATTTCATAATTATTCTTAGTAAAATAATATAAGTAAAATCTCTAGCTTTTGTACAGTTAATTTAAGCAAACCAACAACCATACTCTGTATTCTTGTCAAATACAATAAAATAAAGCCATTTTTTAAGTGTTGCCATTATTTTCTTTATCAAAGACAAAATACTTATATTTCAAGCAAAGCCTACTGAATGTAGCATCTAAATTGTGTGCTCTTTTCTAATTTCTGCATAGAAGTTTGCATAGTTATATTTTTCAAGTTTGATTAACAGTAGCGAGTTCATTGTTCTAGGGGTCCTACACCCATCTCCTTTTGGGCCTTATATTTTAATATAAATAATACTCAAAACCCCACGTTAAAATTCACTTATGTATTCAATAAAAAATCCTTTCCAAGGCTGGTGCCTTCACAGCTATCGTATCGGTCTCGGACCACACGTAGTCCCCATTGTATTTAGCCCTCACACGCAATCCCTTACTTAAAGCTGTTGCCCATCTTCCACGACATGGGCGAGGGGTCGGACATTGGAAGGAACCTCCGCAGGACAGGAGGGAGAAGGTAATATTGAGGTGGTATGGACATGTGAAGAGGATGGAAGGAGGGAGGATTCCAAGGAGGATACTCGAAATGGAGGTGGCGGGCAGGAGGCCAAGAGGAAGTCCCAGGTACAGGTAGATAAAGGAAGTGTGGAGAGGAGAGGAGGGGATTGGGCTTGCGTGTAGGAAGAAATGTGGTCGGGGGGGGGGGGGGGGGGATAGAAGTAAATGTAGAGGTTGTTTTTTTTTGTTCGAGACAGACCCTGTCAGAAAACTGTGCATGATGCTGATGATTTAATAAAAATATATTTTGCCCCAATAGGGATGAACAAACAGGAGAATGGTGAAATCCACATAATGAAGAACTCCATTGCTCGCATGCATCGTCCAAACAACCACACATAATTAAGGATAATCAAGGCACGTAGGCTGAGGTGGTGTGGTCATGTGGCACGTATGGGTGAGGACAAGCGTATGCACATAACTTTATTTGGAAAACCTAAAGATATGAGATCCCTTGGTAGACCGGACGTCGATGAGAGGATAATGGTTAAATGGATATGAAGGAAGATGGGTGTCAGGTTAGGGATTTGATGAAGATGTTTCGGGGTAAGGTTGAATGATGAGCCCACGTTCTGGCAGCCATGAACTTTCAAGTTTAAATAGTTAAAGAAAAAACTATGGAAATATATGTTGACACGTGGTTTGGAGTAAGATATTCATGATTCATGTATGCTCAGCTTACGTGGAAAAGTAGATTATCCTACCTTAACAAATTACAACATAGTCCTAGCTTATAATCCGTACACCTTATTGGAATTAACTAAGGTAAAAATGTTATATTTTATGGTAAGCTGGACGTACACATCTTGAGTAAGAAATTCTCCTTTTCTTACGAAAAGAATATAAAAATACTAAAAATTCAAACATTTAAATAGTTTGTAGTTTTGTTTTGCGATATTTTACCACCATCGAGAGTTTGGTGCACGATTGTGATACGTACGTAGCCTAGATCAAAGAGCACCCCATGCAACTAATGTAAGTTAGTTGTGTGGGCCTATCAAAAGACGACTTTAAATTTGAATAAAGTTTTCATTCATAAAATTAATTAACTTTTGACACGTTTGTGTTTTTTGTTGTTTAAATTTGGGGCCATCAATTATGCAAGGTCCTACCTCTTCACACATACTCCGACTCTGGTAACGAAGGTAGGTGCGACATTAAGGTCGGGTTGAAGAAAAGGCGAGATAAGTGTTTGCAGTTTATACTGCAAAACTTTTTTTTTTGTCCAAAACAAATATTTCTTCACTAGAAATATAGAGGTGGATTTTCTCCACATGGGGATCTCATCAATTGTTGAATATCTTTCACGAGCATAGCGGCATAAGATGAGAAACTTTTTAAATGAAGATAAAAAGTTGTCAATAAATTTCATGATGCCCTTAACAAATATTTAAGAACTGTTGATATCACCATTTGCAGAAAATTAAACTATATGTTTCTACTGGCGAATGATTTGATTTATTTTGATCACAAAATTGTTTTTATATAAAAACTGCAAAAATACTTCCCTTAACTCGCCTTCTCTTCCAACCCACCTTAAAAGTCAATCTCACTTACAATTAACCGGAAAATCAAATACCTAGCTACGCTTGTACCAGAAAACGTATTGGAGAGTTGTTTTCTGCATTTTTCATTTGACAACATGAAGATTGAGATCAGTTTGATATTATTTTTAAAAATTTTATTACAATTTTTTTAAATATAGTAAAACGGTTTGACTCGTATCGATTTCATTGTTTTTTTAAGTAGAATATATAAAACCGCATAACGATACTATGTCTGGTTGGAGTTATAGTACCTACCTTAGTTAGGTGCTATCCGTGGGTTGAGACAGCTTCTTAAGATTTTCTTGTTTCTTAAGAAGTTCGTGCCAAGACACTTACTTTTTGGATAACCTTTCGTCAAAGCCACAAGACACCTTGATGCATTTGGTTCCGGGAACAAATTTTCTTTCCGCTAAATGAGTTGGTCTACTTTTGCTCTAAACTGTTTAAAGATTTGGTCAATGCGTATAACCCGAACGGCTAGTAAGACGTGGTGCTAATAAGATTTGATCAATAGAGGCTGCTTATCACAATATATCAGTACGTAGCTTTGAAATAGTAGAATTCAGGCCTAACTCAGCGCTATTACAGCCGAATAGTTTAATATCAAAATTGATTATTTATGTATGGGTCATTCATGAACTCTATGTGATGCATTTCACCTGATATAATTATTTTACTAAGATTACACATAATTTATCATTCACACCTGCTTACAAGGCTGGATTTAGATCTGTGTAAGTCACGGGTCTAAAATAATTGGAGACCCCAACATTAAATAAATAATTTTCTTTTCAACGTTTTGACATTATAATTTTTCTTTACAAAATTAACGGTTAAAATCTCAATCTTATAATATATTATTTAAATCATAAAATAGTGTAACAATAAACGAGACTTTCATAAAACAAAAAGGAATTATATAATATATTTAGTTGGTTTTTAGTTAGTCTAAGGACAGGAAAACGTGTCAAAACTTTTTTTATCGCAACGGTTTGGGGAGGCCCTGATTCGTTAGTACTTTTTTTTTTTTTGCCTTTTCAAACACTTTTTTTCTCATGCTTCATTTCTTACTACCCTTTCACATAGTTTTACACTAATAATTTATGGTTTATAGGAAGTAGAATTTTAGTTAAGTATTAAGTATACCTGCATTTGTGTTGAGGGAGTTTGGAAGGTCCATTCGAAGGAGGTGTGTTTTAGGAGGTTCAAATGCCCCTTATCAACGTATTATTAATAATCAATTGTTTTCTGTCCTTAATACCTAAGCTAATAGATTATTGGACTATTATCAAATTAAAAATACTTTGAACCACAATTATGTTTAAGAACACTTGAAATGGCTTCAAGAGACTTTCTTTTTTTTTAAAAAGTCATCTTCTATTAGGGAACTTCACCATAAGTAGAACCCTTTTACCACCCGAATAAATTTCTGGGCACGTCTCTGTAGCGTTAGAAGCAGTTTAGGGTAAAAAAAACGCCAGTCCACCTGTCTAGTATTCAAGCACCAACCTCTAAAGGTTTGGCTACACGGAGCCGACCCGCACCGCAACGCAACGCAACGCATTTTCGAGTAAGTGGCTACACGAGCCGCACTGCACCGCACTTTATTAAACCAAGCATAAGATTATTGTAACTAAAAAAAGAAAACTATTTTTATATTCTTTATAGACTTGAGTTTTATTACAAAATAAGTTTGTATTTTTATTTTTACTTGCATAGGTTTTCACCTATTTTCATAAAATTAAGTTAGATATTAATTACAAAGAATAAACCACATTTTCTAACCATTTTTATATTCCTTATGGACTGAGTTCTATTACAAATTAAGTTAGCTATTAATTAAGAAAAATAAAGTTTTAAGTTAGCTAATAATTAAGAAGAAGAAAGTTTGCTGTTCAATAAGTTGTAAATAATATTGTTTATCTTGTACGTAGTGTTGGAAACAATTACTACAGCGTCACACGTGCAACGGCTGTGAAAGAAATGCCTAGTACTACCATGAAATCAAAGTTCGAAAGCTCCCGAACATTTATTTCCGGTGGTAGTGGCTACACGGTCCGCACCGCAAAAGTGCGGAGCAATGCTCTCTCGACGATTTATTCGCGCCTGTGCGGTGCGGTGCGGACTCGTG
The DNA here is from genome assembly GCA_033556935.1 of Timema podura. Classification (NCBI taxonomy): domain Eukaryota; kingdom Metazoa; phylum Arthropoda; class Insecta; order Phasmatodea; family Timematidae; genus Timema; species Timema podura. The sequence goes on along the minus strand of JAVRXN010000011.1, from coordinate 43,529,619 downwards.
TAACCATTTGCATTTAAAAACATGGATAGCATTCCACCGGGAAAATGCGGTGTGGTGTGGACTCGTGTAGCCATTTGCATTTAAAAACATGGATAGCATTCCACCGGGAAAATGCGGTGTGGTGTGGACTCGTGTAGCCATTTGCATTTAAAAACATGGATAGCATTCCACCGGGAAAATGCGGTGTGGTGTGGACTCGTGTAGCCATTTGCATTTAAAAACATGGATAGCATTCCACCGGGAAAATGCGGTGTGGTGTGGACTCGTGTAGCCATTTGCATTTAAAAACATGGATAGCGTTCCACCGGAAAAATGTGGTGTGGTGTGGACTCGTGTAGCCATTTGCATTTAAAAACATGGATAGCATTCCACCGGGAAAATGTGGTGTGGTGCGGTGCGGCTCCGTGTAGCCGGATCTTTAGTCTCCAAGAAACCAGACACGACCAGACTGAGATGTCTATCCACAGGGAGACTGATGCTGCTCACTAGCTGATTTTTGGTCGTCATCCATGTGTACACTAGATATCTTGTTGAACTGTGTTTGTTTTTAATTTTTGAGCTAAAGTTATGTAAATATATTACAAAAACTTTATTCCCTTGAATCTAAATTACAAACTAATTCTATATGCATGAGAGTCTTGACATTTTGGACGTACCCTAGTTGGGTTACAACCAACGGGAAGTAATAATTGAAATTCGTTTTAGTTTGTATTAAAATAAACTTTGTATGTAAAATAATTTGGGAAAAATAAAGTACATGTCATTGTAGAATCATTCCTTTCTCACCAAATCAAATTCCTGTATGATAAACAACATTGTTAACACGATGAGACGATACTTTTCGAAAGATTTGTAGTTAGTGATTTCATGATTTGGGATCAAATTATCATTATTAATAGCAGGTAATAGTACAATTTATACTTATTACCTATAAAGATTTCCCCATTTTGATTTGTACATAGACAGGTGTCTATTTATTGGTTAGAGCTCCGAAGCGGTGGGTACGTGGGCTGAGGCGTACATAAATGGTCCAGTCTGGTTTTATGGGGAAGTCGAGGTTCAATCAAACTCCAGCCGAAAGTAGCTATGTGGTTTTTAAATCACTCTCCTTCAACGTTAAATTTGTGCAATCAAATAATAAAATATAACCTTTCTTATTAAATAATAATAATATTTAGCACCGCGTCTTACTACCCGTTCGGGTTATACGCTTAAGTACTAATTACTCTAATGGGTTAAGGATTGGGAAGGTTGAATATACAGGAAGTGAACCCGCATTTGCGTGGAGAGAGATTGGAAAAAACCTTTCTTATTACTATAGCATTAGTGTAGATATTGGAATAACCTGGATTGGTAGAAATAACCTAACCATGGGGAGGAGGAGGGGGGGCTTCGTAAAACATACAACACGTTAACTGTGAAGTTAAACGGGTGGAGATAGATTGGGAACTTTTTATGTGCGAGATTGGTGGAATGAGCACCATCGATTCGATTAAAAGTAATTTGTAAACAGGTGGATTGAACACTTCATAGCAGGTAAGATCAAATATTAGAATATTAAATTGGAACTTGATTCAATAAACTGCCAGAAGACTTCAGTTCAATATAATCTATCCAATTGAACGCTAGCGTCTCCGTAGAGTATGTTCGAGTTAGAATAATTCTTAGTGAGAGGGGGAGCGAGGTTAGGTTATATTAGGCTAGCGTTTCCCAATCTACAGTAGCCTGACCCGCCTCGGTGGCGTAGTTGGCTAACGCGCTAGTCGTGTTGAGCTCGACCGCCGAGGACGGGGAGATCGAGGTTCGAATCTCGGTCGGGTGAACTGGGGTGGTTTTTCCTAAATGGTTTTCCACTCTCCCTCCACGCAAATGTGGGTTCACTTCCTCTAACTTCAACCCTTCCAATTCCTCATCCATTAGCGTAATTAGTACTTAAGCGTATAACCCGAACGGGTAGTAAGACGCGGTGCTAAATATTATTATTATTATTACAGTAGCCTCATGGTTTCTTTGGTGCTGACTGACAGCTGACGGCTTGGAAAAGCTACCAGACCAAATTATGTATCCCTACGCCGAACCATATGATCTACAAAAAACATGTGTTTATCAGCTGTCACTTCTGACAGTCAAAATATAGGTATATATCTAAATGTTGACTGTCAGAAGTCAGCTGTGAACTGTCAATCAGCACCAAAGAAGCCATGGGGCTACTGTACCTTGGAAGGAGAGTTGTGGTGCAAGTTAGCAGTGCCCAATTCGCCTTTGGGGGTGGGGGAAATAATGGTGGTAGCCTGGAGTCAAAAACAGTGCCCAGTTCACTTAGGGCCCATAAAAACTGTAATGATCTTTATATATACAGTGTGTCATCGTAATTTACATGTTATGTCATTGTGGACCGAACCTCTGCCCGCAATCTGTTTTATTCTGGTTCCCCAATTATATGAATAGTATAAAAAGGCGTAGCTCCATTATATATTTTCTAAAAACATGGTCAGTAATATCAATAACTATATTGGTGTAGTCGTAATACCACTAAATTGTTTTTATCTAAGGTATCATAGTAACATTTAAAAAGTAAATGCTGATCATGTTTATTACTGGTTTGTTTATTACCTTTTTATTTTTCTTGATGTTTTGTTTCTTGTTTGCTGTATTGTGCAGTTTGGTCTTCGAGCCATTAAATATTGGACCACACTATTGTTTGTCACAAATAAATAATAATATTGTTTACTAGCATTTGGAATAAAATTCGTTTTAGAGATAGGTTTCTCCCCCCCCCCCCCCACTACACTTTAGTCATAATAAGTCGACCCGCTTCTGTGGCCGCGTGGTCTAACGCGCTACTTTTACAAAAGACTAGACTACCAATGAAGGGGAGATTGAGTTTCGAATCTCGGTCGGAGTTATTGAGGGTGGTTGTTCCAAAATGGTTTTCCACTCGTCTTCTACCCAAATGCGGGTAAACTTCCTCTAAATATAACCTTCCTAAGCACTAAAACCATTAGCGTTAATTAGTACGTAAGCTTATGTCCTGAACGGTTAGTAAGACGTGGTGCTAAAAAAAATCAATCATCTAGTTTAATCTTGTAAATATTTAATGACTACATAAGTTAAGAATATAAAACGAGATATCTATTTAGTAACTAGCCCGAATTGGTTAAGTAAAGTTATATTGTTTTAAGAAATATTAATAATTAATGAGAGAAAAGGATGTAGCTTTTTATATTGCGAGCGATGTGTAATACATAATAAAGGTTTATGGAAAGACCATAGACAATTAGGTGTTGGATACAAACGTATTGGTAGCACTGAAATCCCCATATCATCTGATGAGCTTCGTTCTCATTTTGTGAATACTCCTAATTTAATTGATCCCGCTCAAAAAAATAGGACTCTAACTAACTTAGTGTCTCAGTTCTCAAATCATAATAAATTCAATGTTCATGCAATATCGCTAGCAGATGTTGTACAGTCAATTAAGCGAATCATAACAAATGCACATGGAAATGACCAAATTCCAATTACATTTATAAAAAAAACTTTTTTATGTTTAAACCCTATAAGAGATATTTTAAATCATTCTCTACCAGTAGGAATTTTTCTATCTTTGTGGAAATCTGCTATAGTGAGGCATATCCCTAAAACCCCTTGGCCAACCTCTTAAGTAGCAGATTATAGACCTATAAGTATACTTCCAGCGCTATCAAAAGACTTTGAATATATCGTACACAGACAAATCCATAGCTTCATAAATCATCACAAGCTGCTAGACAAATACCAATCAGGGTTTCAACCACATCACAGCACTACCACAGCACTCATAAATGTAACAGATGATATAAGACTAGCCATGGATAGAAGAAGACAGTTGACGCTGTTGACACTGTTAGACTTTATCAAAGCTTTTGACACCACTAACCACGATATTTTTCTTGCTAAATTACAAACAAACTTTCATTTTTCAGTAAGTTCAGCTCAATGGATGCAGACATACCTAACTGGACCACCAACAATGTTTCATGATAGGTGATACTCGGTCAAAATGGCGTTCAGTGACATCTGGAGTGCCACAAGGTTCGGTTCTTGGCCCTCTCCTTTTCTCGATGTTTATAAATGATCTCCCAAGATGTTTGCAACATTCTCAACATATGCCAATGATTTCCAACTTTATTTATCATCCTCTCTTTCTCATATTGATAGTGCCGTGGATAATATAAATGCTGACTTAAGTGCAACACATAATTGGTCACTACAAAATGGTCTCAATGTCAATCCTAAGAAATCTCAATCTATTGTTATAGGGTCAAAAAAATTACTATCCACATTGAGTTTCACATCTGTACAGAAAATAAATTTAAATAACAGCCCAATTCCATTTGTTCCGGTTGTTAATAACCTTGGTTTACATATAAATGAAAACCTAACATGGAATAATTATGTGAAACAAATATCTAAAAAAGTGTTCTTTGCCTTACACTCACTTAAGCGCTTGAAAAAATTTATACCAATGAATATTAAATCCACTCTTATCCAATCCCTTATCCTCCCGCTTTTCGACTATTGTGATGTAGTGTATAATGACCTGACAGCTGACCTTGCGGCAAGACTACAAAGACTCCAAAACACATGTGTTAGATTTATATTCAACCTCCAGTCACGTGATCATATTTCCCCATACTATAAGAGACTAACTTGGCTACGACTTAAAGAAAGACAAACTCTACACTAAATAACCATCATAAAGAAACTATTGACTTCCAACTCCCCACAATACCTTTCTTCACGTATTCGCTCACTCAACTCTAATAATAATTTCAACACTCTATCACAAGAAAACTCAACTTTATTCATTCCCCTTCATAATACCAATCATTATTCAAGTTCTTTCACTGTTTCAGCTTCTCGTTCATGGAATACCCTAACCAATGATGTAAAGAAATTAGAATTTAATGGTTTCAATCTAAAAGTCGCAAATAATCTGCGTGTGGAAGCTCATTTGTGAGATTGAGGAGTGGGAGACGTAATTACACCTTCTTTTGTGTGTGTGTCTGTGTTCTCATATTACGTAATCATTGTGTATTTTAGCTCTAGTTTTTATAAAGTTTTCGTGTGTTTTTATATATATTATTTGGTTAAACTTCATTTTAATTGTATTGGTTAAGTGTAAGAAAAGGCAGTAGCCTTAGCTTCACCATTAAAGTCGATTATTATTATTATTATTATTATTATTATTACTACTACTACTAATATAGGCATTTGGTAGTATTTAATTTGTATATAAATATTTATTCACAATTTATAACAGACACAATACAATTCTTTAAAACTAACATAACATAAATAATATTTTTGTTTTGCAGACTGTTTGAATCGGAAAGCAACGTTAATATTGTAGCCGAGTAGTTGTGTAAATGTGATTACGACAAAATGAGAGCATTACAGTAATTCACATCACATTCTATCCGCCATCTTGGCATCGCTGTTGTTGTTTTTGAGAGAGTGGCGGACGTCGGCCGAGGTGTCTCTCTTGTAGCGGTCGTTCAGGTCGTCAGATGCTGTTTCTTTGAACCCTCGCCAGACGTTGCAAGGCGCGTACAGCTGAAACAAAAAACCACCGCAGTGTTAAGGATGTTGCCTACCTGTGACGTAACGTAAGGTTAACAAAAATTCCCATTTAGTGAATATACGTTTTACTCAGTGAGTTTTAAAGATAAAACGTTGAAACAAAACCACAAATCTTAAATAATTCTAAAAAATAGTCCTAAAGTGTATAAAATTATTATTCTTTTCTTTGAGTGTTATTTTTGTAAACATATTTCTTATAAATCCTCTACAACTTAGGCTATTTGGCTTGGTCACAACTGTAGGAGTCTTCCTGCCCGGATGTAGATTAAAAAAAGTCCATGGTAGCATATCGTTGCCTTGGTTGACAAGGATTCAAGTAACAATTTTGAAAAAATCAGTGTTATTATATAATATGATCTTCTATAATGAAATCTACAAGACGCTTTAACTTTTATTACTCTATGTATCATAATAAGAAGTTAGCAAAGTGGCATGGTTCCAACTGCAATGCAAACAATGAACAAAATAGCGAGAAATTCACTGCTTTGTAAATAATCTGATTAGTAATAGCTGGCGGTGTAACATAACATAACCTTTGTTTTTAGTAAAACCACATGATAGTGTATTATTTCAAATACATACAAGAGCTTTTTGTTATTTTGTGTTTAATCTGCAGGTTTTTTATTTTTATTGTAAGTATTATGGGTTCTGAAACAGAAAGTAACTGTTCAGAAAACTTTGTTTGGAGATGATTCGTTTAATGAATTTATTCCTCCCTCTTGTTCATCAGAATCAGGTGATAGGATACACTTCAAACCTATTAGGTAAGCAACCAGTAAGACTGATAAACTAGGATGTGAATTGAATGAAGGCCTAGTTAGATTTTTATTTAAGATTAGATTGTGCATAATAAAATAGCTTGCTGTAAAACTACAATGTATTGTTTGTTTTTAATATTTTCCCACATCGAAGAATGTATTTATTTCAGTATGTTAGATGTTTCTAATTTAACATAAATGTGCATGGACTTCACGAATTGGCAATCATTATTCCGCTCGCCTAACCTATAATATAGGTTTTTTAAAGGAAAATAAGGATCATATCAAAAGGAATAAAACTTATCCACCAAGCGAAAGGCTTAGATTTGATGAGCCATCTGCGTCATCACACAGCTTTGGTGGAACTGGCCTTGATAAGGCCTAATAATTTAAATTGGTGGCAATGAGACAGTCATTGAGGTTAATAGAGTGAATCAATAGGCAAGAATTGCAATTAATAAGAAATATTGTCATACTAGTTTTAAACTGAATTTAATGATTACAATTATTTTAAAAGTAGTTAAAGAGAAACCAACCTACAAACCTAATAACTTAATCTGAATCATGTGTTCCACAGAATAGGAATTCTCTGATGGCATACGCTGTGTTGGCTTCCAACGGGACAATAGCAATTTTGATTCAATAACAATGAAACTTTATGTGCCAGGACATTCTTGTGTGCAAGAAATTGATAATTCTCAAAGCCTAATGGAAAAAGGCAATGTCAAAAACGGAATTTCACTCCCCAGTAAGATTGGTCCTTCTGTCAAAAGGAGTGAATGGCAAGAATCCATACCGCATTATACAGATGAAAGAGAGTGATTTTAAAGAATTTGGTGCCATAGAAAAACTGCTCAACTATAAGAATGTTCCATTTTCCAAGATATCTAGCAATACATTTTGCCAAGTACTTCATGAGGTGGAGTATAAGATCACTTATAAAGAAGATATTATACAAAAAGAGGAAGGGCTACAAATTACGGTTAATCTAAGTATATTCAGAAGCTTAGACGCACCCAAGTTGTGTGACAACAACAAATCATATGGGAATATTAGAGATGAGACCAAAACTTGATACAAGGAAAGTAGAAGTCAGTGAACTAAAGAAAAAATACATTAAAAATATGTTTCCATTCGTGCCTATTCAAGATAGAGAATATTATCAAGAACTACTCCATATCCAGTAATATCACTAGCTTTGGTGAATATTGTCAAGCACTAATTCACATTTAGTATCATCACTAAAGCACAAAAATAATTAATTTTCCTTTGTAACTAAATATTACTATTTGATTGTACTTGCATCATATAAATAAAATGTGACCTTTATTTGCTTTGACACAGTTCTAAGTGTCCTTACAACCTTGTCACTTTCCTGAATGGTCTTTAATAAATTGACAAGGTTCTAACTGCAAAATTACTCATAAAAGTACACATGATATAATAATTTAAAATCCATTGTAGAATAGGTTTTAAGCTAATAAATAAATTGACAAAGATTCATGCACTTTTTCCTATAATTTTTCATGAGACAGCAAAACAAAACTTTGATCGTGAATATCTCAAAACTATAAAGTCTGTTCACCGTAGGAATTGTTTTCTAAAAGGCCTTTTTCCCTACCAGAAAGCTATTATATAGTAGGATATTGGTAGGAAAAAAGATCTTTCAGAGAGTAATTCCTACCGTGAATGGAATATACAGAACAGGCAGTTAGAACCTTGTCAAAACAAGGCAACGATATGTCTATCTAGAACAGGAAACAAGAAAAAGGTGGTTATCAGCACATAGACAGAGCCCTCTCAGGGTGAACTACTAATTGTATTCCCTCTCTTTCTATTTTGTACACTGATGTCTAAGGGTTCGGCCAGACTGACAAGCGTGCGAGCGAGCAAGCGCGCAAGCGACTGGGTGGCCAGACTGGCGAGCGCGTGATTAGCAGAGAGCTCTCAATAGTTGTTGACGAGGAGGCTCCGAATCTTGGCTCAGTGAACTGAGGGTGGTTTTTAACAAGTGATTTATTGTTGTGGTTTTCTCATCCTCTCTCCACGCTAATGGTGATTCTTATTTGTAAAGCCCTACTTTGATAATATTGAGGTATTTTAACATATCAGTTTTACATATATATATTATATATATATATATATATATATATATATATATATATATATATATATATACACACATATAGGTATGGTTTATGACCACAGGCAAGGTATACATCAGACACTCAGATTTACGGGAGTTTTGCTGCGCTCCTTGAGCTAGGTTGAGTCCTTGGGCACTGGGTTGATAACTTCCAAGTAGGGATGTTAAAAAAGTATCTATACTTTACTAATGTAAATATTTTCCTTTCGATACTAGTTTTTTTTACTCGATACTTTTGCTGATATTAGGACTCACACTCCAGTATCGAAAGAAACAACTTTTTTTTTCTATCGTTACTCATGCTGGGATTAAATGTTTACTAGAGTGGACTGTGGAGGAAGAACAAATGGCGCTATTCTTCAATTCCCACGCATCTTCTGCATGATTTGTAAGAAACAATTCTAGCATTCAATCTCTTTTAGCTCATCATAACTCATAACTATTCTTTCATCTTTGTTTATCAATACATCCTGATGCCTGATTGGGTGACGGGGCGAGTGGTGACCAGTTTACTACCCCTTATTTTATCAACGAAAACTGTCATCACAAACTAAACAAAATAAGCTTTTGTAGGACCCAATCATGTTCATTTTAATTGTTTAGATAAATATGAAAATACAATTATGATGCAAAAGTAAAAATTATTATTAATATATAAAAAAAATTACATTTTTTCCATATTAAAATTTCGATACCGATACTTACTGTTATCGATACTTCCTTTCGATACTAATATGGTATCGATACTTTTCTTCCGACACTTTTAATGAGTACAATATTGATACTTTTCTCTCGATACTACATCCCTACTTCCAAGTGAAACAGCTCACTTTCAAATTGTTCGTTAGAAAGGGGTGGCCAAGGCCGTAGCCAGCCAATGATTTCAGGGGGGTTTGGTGGGCACATTCCCCATATTTATGGCGACATATCCCCTAACTGCCGGAGGCTAGGACAAATTCAAAATATTAAACGGCTCTAGAAGCTCTCTGAAGTGTTTTTATGGCAACACAACCCCCTAATTTGTACTTGTACCTTAATGTTGATATTGTTTGAACCATAAATAAAGCCATATATTTTTTGTTCATAACATTTCGGGGGGGTTTGAACCCCCAAATCCCCCCCTTGACTACGGCCTTGGGGGTGGCAGTCAAAACACAATCGTTCAGGTACCAACAATACCACCCCCTTCCCACAAATTACCCCCTTAACCCATTTCAATGAACAAACCTTTTCAGAACCTACTTCGGTGGCTCCATAGTCTAAGGCTTCACTCTTGTGGTAAGACTAGACTACCGATGACAGGGAGATCGGGGTTCGAATTCCAGTTGGGTGTACTGAGAATGATTTTCCACTCTCCCTCCAGGCTAATGTGGCTACACTTCCTCTAAATTTAATCTTACTAATCCCTAAGTCACTATCTTAATTTAGTACATGCGTATAACCTGAACACGTGGTAAGACGCGGTGCTAACAAAAAAAACTTTCAGACAAGTAACTAGTCAACGATATTGAAAGATTGTTTACAACTAGACATTTTGCAAAAATTCGCTCGAACTAAAAAAGGGCCATTGTATTCTAAATTTTATTTGTAATTTGCAGACTGATTAGGCTCGTTTGGGGTGGGGGTTGATTTATGGTAATGGAGTGGGACTGCTACCTGAACCTAGCTTTGTGTGAAAATATTTATTTACACTAGAAGGCAATTTTTGTCTTCTCTTAAGTAAAACCTTCTTTAAAGTAAACTTTTTTTTTAATGCCTGCTTGATAGTTATGTTATCATTTGGGAATGCACGTAGCGATCCCCGTATTGAAGGAGCCAAACTCTCACAATGAGCTCAGCCATTTTAACCTGGGGGCTGTGGGATAGGTATATTTTATAACGTGTCTGTATCCTAGCCAATATGTCTCACAGCTTTTTTAAGATTTTGCACCCCTCTTTTGTAAACACTTATTTCAACTATCCTGAAAATAATATATATACATTAAATTTCTCCTTTTTTAGTCTTACTATTGTTTTTGAGCCACTTACTTAACTTAGTAAGAAAGAGTGTTGGTTTATTTAAAACAACTTTCAAGTATAATTAGTTGTATATTTTAAATGTCATGTTACAAGTCACTACGCAAATTTTAGCTCAGTCAATACTTTTGCAAACTTCACCTTTTTTTTTAAATAAAAATTATTAGAGGATTAGGTAATACAAAAATTGAAAAAAATTCAATATTCATATCAGAATAAAAATTACGTATAGCAAAATGATAGCTACTAAGAACCTTGGGATTGTTTCAAAGAACACCGCTATCCATAAATTATTCTCACGTACATCTGAGAAATAATCACATAGCCCCAGGGACACGTGTAGCACAGGTTTAAAACCCCTACCCTGACGTGATAACTTCATTCATTATTCATTTAACACGGTGACCTGGCGGTCTAGATCTAAGTTGTCGGACTTCTGTGCTGGAGGCCCGGGGTTCAATCCTCGGTCCCGGCACAGATTTATCTGATTGCCAAACCCTTCCTTCACCTATGACAAGAGGTGTATTAATCACAACTTGTGAATGTGTGGAATGCCAGGCCTCCACCGTGGTTCGGATCCCACGTTAAACTGTAAGTCCTCAATTTCATCTCACAATCACCCTACCATTACACATAGCGTAAGTGCGTACAACCCGAACGGGTAGTAAGACGCGGTGCTAATAATAACCATCTAACACATACCCTAAGAAGAGGAAGGTGAGGGGAACACCGAATATTCTGAGAGTGTTTTCTTCTAAATAGTTCCTCACTCTCGTTACACATAAATGCACGTACATTTCCTCTAAATGATACCTTCTCCATATCTAACCCATAAGTGTAGCTAAATACAAATACTCCGGACGGGCCGGTGCAGAAGTAAAGAAATTACCTGAGGCACATTCCTACCCTCCAGAACGTATTTCATTCTCTGAAGTTGACAAGGGTCCCTCTCCTCCTCAGAAGATGGCAGCGTCTCCTCAGCCACGATGACAGGGGCCCGTGGAACGACGAACGCCCTCTTGCGACCGTTGGTCCAACCTCGGGAGTACTGGAAGGTCTGGGCTAAGATGATCCCCGTCAGACAACTCAGAAGGATCACTAGGACGGGGACCCTGGAGCTGCGGGGACACGTCATGATCGGACCTGTGGAATATACCGACAGTCGTGGTCTAAAACAATCATTAATCTCCACAGAATAACCCGTGGCTCTAATCCAGGAGGAAATACCGGCAGTCGTGGTGTGGAGCGATCATTAACCTCCTCTAATAACCCGTGGCTCTAATCCACGAGGAACATACCGGCAGTCGTGGTGTAGAGCGATCATTAACCTCCTCTAATAACCCGTGGCTCTAATCCACGAGGAACATACCGGCAGTCGTGGTGTAGAGCAGTCATTAACCTCCTCTAATAGCCCGTGGCTCTAATCCAGGAGAAACATACCGGCAGTCGTGGTGTAGAGCGATCATTAACCTCCTCTAATAACCCGTGGCTCTAATCCAGGAGGAACATACCGGCAGTCGTGGTGTAGAGCGATCATTAACCTCCTCTAATAACCCGTGGCTCTAATCCAGGAGAAACATACCGGCAGTCGTGGTGTAGAGCGATAATTAACCTCCTCTAATAACCCGTGGCTCTAATCCAGAGAAACATACCGGCAGTCGTGGTGTAGAGCGATCATTAACCTCCTCTAATAACCCGTGGCTCTAATCCAAGAGGAACATACCGGCAGTCGTGGTGTAGAGCAGTCATTAACCTCCTCTAATAGCCCGTGGCTCTAATCCAGGAGGAACATACCGGCAGTCGTGGTGTAGAGCAGTCATTAACCTCCTCTAATAGCCCGTGGCTCTAATCCAGGAGGAACATACCGGCAGTCGTGGTGTAGAGCAGTCATTAACCTCCTCTAATAGCCCGTGGCTCTAATCCACGAGGAACATACTGACAGTCGTGGCGTAGAGCGATCATTAACCTCCTCTAATAGCCCGTGGCTCTAATCCACGAGGAACATACCGGCAGTCGTGGTGAAGATCAATCATTAACCTCCTCTAATAACCCGTGGATCTAATCCAGGAGGAACATACCAACAGTCGTGGCGTAGAGTGATCATTAACCTCCTCTAATAGCCCGTGGCTCTAATCCACGAGGAACATACCGACAGTCGTGGCGTAGAGCGATCATTAACCTCCTTTAATAACCCGTGGCTCTAATCCAGGAGGAACATACCGGCAGTCATGGTGAAGATCAATCATTAACCTCCTCTAATAACCCGTGGCTCTAATCCAGGAGGAACATACCGACAGTTGTATTGTAGAGAGATTATTAACCTCCTCTAATAACCCGTGGCTCTAATTCAGGCTGGAACACCTTTTAGTCCTCACAGGAGCGGAAACAGGCAAAGCATATTTTACAATAGTCGGAAATTATCTGTGTCATGGATATAGAAGTGCATCGGGCTGGATTAAATTAAGCATAGTTGAAATATATATCACCAACAAGAATCCAAATGAAAAACTTGGAGATATAAAAGAAAATATAGACATAGTAAGGTTTAATTTAAGTTTCTTTGAAAACGAAAGTACACAATTCTTAAACTGTAGAGTTTAGACGATTGAACGGAGAAAAAAAAACTCATCCAGAAAGAAAGAACCGAAGAAGAAATGAAACACATGTGCACTACACAAACCACCAATAAATCCATCCCTAGGGAGAGAAAAATGTATCCATAAACCTAACTGGTAGTGTAGCGCGAAACAAACCCGGCAAATAAATAGCAAGAAACAGATTTAAAATTTCTTCGTAGGTGAGGCCCGACAACTAAAGAAGAAAAAAAAAATCAGATAAATAGTAAAAAAAGAAGTGACCAAGGAAAAAAAAAGTGATTGGGTTAAAAAGTGCTATTAGATTGACCAACAGATGGGAGGGCGAAAATTCCCCGAATCTTAAAGGACCACCAAATAAATTAAAAGTAACTCTAGCAATAGAGTCAATTCAAATAGTATATCGGATAAGAAGTGGGTGAAATGTTTTAAAGATTAATTGGAAGAACGACGACCGAGATTTTCTTAACAAGAGGAAATCCTAATCGTTTAAATATTTGATCCAGCCTTATCAGAAATTGAAAAGGAAAACAAAACGACCAAGCCTAGGAAATCACTTAGACTCGGGCTAATATATCCTGATATTATAGAATGTGCTCTCAAAAAACTTATATAAATGCTCTTAAGTCTGCACAAATGATGCCTAAATAGCGAAGATACCACAAAATAATAAAATACTTCTTTATACCAAACCTATTCATTAAAAAAAAAAGATCGAAAGATTATTCCAAGATCTTCCAAGAAGATTCTATCAATAAACAAACAAAAGAACAGATTGGTTTTAAGTAGTTCGATCCACAATCGAACACATCTGCACTCTGAAAATTGCAATCAAAACACGAATAGAGAGAAATAGGGAAGCCCATATAGTTCTTATTGAATTTTAAAGGTAAATAACACTGTACCAATAACACAAACTCCGAAAATAATAATAATAATATAATATAATAATAATATATTAGCACCGCTCTTACTACCCGTATCGGGTTATACGCTTAAGTACAAATTACGCTAATGGATTAGGAATTGGAGGGTTGAATTTAGAGGAAGTGAACCCGCATTTTGCGTGGATGGAGAGTGGAAAACCATTTAGGAAAAACCACCCCCAGTTCACCCGACCGAGATTCGAAACTCAATCTCCCCGTCCTCGGCGGTCGAACTCAACACGACTAGCGCGTTAGCCAACTACGCCACCGAGGCGGGTCAACTCCGAAAATAAATGTGAAACCTACCAATTAGACCTCCATTTATCCATGCTACGACATTGTATTACAAAGAAATCAGTACACAAATCAAATGAGGCAGTTCTCTCATCGAAGAGCTTAGAACCTCAAAAGGTCTCAGATAGGGCTGTTGCCTATCGCCAATCCTATTTAAATTCAGAGATCTAGTATGATTGAAACAGAAATGTAGGACTGTGGGTCTTGAAGGATCATAGCCGCCATAGTTTATACTTTGCAGATTACCAGATCGTAGTTGCTGAAGACGAAGATGACTTGAGCTATAAGATATAAAACTACGAGGAATACTCATGAGTAGGACTTACTACGAACATGAACAAATGCGAATATTTTGTTATGGGTTCAACTGTAGGCAACAACGTACCGTTAGACAACGGAACCATAAAGGGAGGCGATGTTAAACGTAATCATTAAAAAGAGTTAATTATATTTTTAATATTAACGACGTTGCCTTATTGGTGAATTTGAAGCTATTTTGCGAAGTGGGTTACATTTTAGCTCGATTCTTTAAGCACTGACCCCCATTACACTTTTAGAGGCCAATGTACGAAATAGAAGGAATAAAATAAGTAGGTGATCTTGTGAGGGAGGCTTCTATTTTAGATGCTGATAACACTTCCCCTCTTCCGCTGACGAGTACATAGGCTATACCCACTCTACTATTTGCGCCTGGGCAGCATTTACTTGCATTTCAATATGATATTTTTCTTGTTTTCTATTATAAATGCTTCCACAGACTGATATTTTAGATCTACATCTTGGCAAGTAGATATCTAGTGGCCATTTCCGTGGGTAAACCCAATATCCTATGTTGTAGACAATTTAAAAATATTTAATAATATTTAGCACCGCGTCTTACTACCCGTTCGGGTTATACGCTTAAGTACTAATTACGCTAATGGATTAGGAATTGGGAGGGTTGAATTCAGAGGAAGTGAACCCGCATTTGCGTGGAGGGAGAGTGGAAAACCATTTAGTAAAAACCACCCTCAGTTCACCCGACCGAGATTCGAACCTCGATCTCCCAGTCCTCGGCGGTCGAGCTCAACATGACTAGCGCGTTAGCCAACTACGCCACCGAGGCGGGTACAATTTAAAAAAAAAATGTGTTTGGAAAAAAAAGACTTTAAAATACAAAACAAAGTACAAAACATGACAATGTTAGACTACTTTTATAATTATTATTTAAGAATTCGTGGTTTTTAAGGTGTGATTGTAGGGAAGGCAGTGTTTTTGTAGTTTTTATATCAAAACATTGTTTTTGGTAAAAAATAAATAAAATATTGCTCCAGTAAAAACAAGATTTTATTTTTCTTCACATGTTAATATTAACAGCTCCTGAATATTTATCAAAGGTGTTCTGGAATTTAATTACAACTTTTTATCTTCATCTAAAAAGTTTCTCATCTAATCGATGGCGTCTTGTAATCGCAGTTCTATTTCGACCAACGCTCTCGATGGCTCAGAGGAATCAGAATGTGAAGTAGACTTTGATATGGATTCATATGCATATATCGACCGACGACTCAGAAGAATCATTCTTATATTGATTCAGAAGTAAGTGATGAATAACTTACCTACTTATAAATAAGGTACTATTGTTATTAGTAAATTGAAACTTGCAATAAAAAATTTCTTAGATATAGGGTATTTTAGCTTGTTTTACCCTTGTCATAATTTTTTTTTCTATTGGTGGTACTGAAAAATAACTAAGATGCGTCTTACAAACGATGGCGTCTTAGAATAGAATAAATACGGTAATTTAGCAACAACAAAAATTTCTATATAGAAACTGCAACAACACTTCCTGTAACTCGCGTTTTCTACACTCCCACCTTAAAAGTAAAACTCACGTGCAAAGGATCTTGAGTACGTACTCTTGAGTTGTTAGCCAATGTTTGTAGGTTTCGAAAAAAAAAAAAAACCAGAAGCAATTTTAAAGCGAAAAACTCCCGTTCATATAAAAAGTTCAATCCAAACCAATCTTTCTTCAGGTACGATTGATTGGTTTCATCAAGTCTCAGTTTCTCTAAATGTTTCATCGACAACGGCCTCCGATTTGTTTTGTGGGTGGAGTGACGTCATGGACCGTGTTGGTTGAAAGAGTAGCAAAGAGTAGAAAGAGTAGTCCATCCTTCCCTGACTTTGGCAAACAGTGGAAGAAAACTTAGAGCCCCGTTTTTATAGGAAGGGGGTGACCTGGTGATCTAGGGGTAAGGTGTCAGACATCTGTGCTGGGGGTCCGGGGTTCAATTCTTGGTCTAGGCACAGATTTATCTGATTGCCAAACCCTTCCTTCACCTCTGACAAGACGTGTATTAATCACAATTTGTGAATGTGAGGAATGCCAGGCCTCCACCGTGGTTCGGATTCCACGTTAAACTGTAGGTCCTCCATTTCATCTCACAATCACCCTACCATTACACATTAGCGTAAGTGCGTATAGCTCGAACGGGTAGTAAGACGCGGTGCTAATAATATAGGAAGGGCTTTTAGACACTACAAATATAAATTTTAAGGCAAAATTGAAAACATTTTACTAAATTAATAGTGTTATTTTCTAGGTATTGACAATATCTATCAAAAGCGACAGCTGCAGATCAAATGACCTGGCGTATGACACCGTCTAAGTAGAATTATGTTGCTCACAGAAAAAAATTCCTGCCGCTAGAATTGGACGTTTTTAAGTATGTGGTAGCCCACCCCCATCGGTGGGCACACGGACAAGGGCGTCAATTAGTTTTGTCTGGTTTCATGGTAATGGAGTTTGAATTCAGCTCAAATGTACCTAGTGTTTTTATCTGGTGGTCACGTGGACTTAGGCGCCAGTTTCATCTGGTCTAGTTTACTGAGATTGGAGAGGCTGGGGGTGGGAAGGTTATTTCCCTTCACACGAATTCAGATACGTATCCTATAAATAATACGTTTATTATCCTTGACTCACTAGCGTAAAAAATCTCATTTCTCTGTGTCTAAGTACTCGTCAAAGCTAAATGCATTTAATTACACTAACAGAGTAGGTATTAAAAGGTATTATACAGAGAAAATGTACCCGCATTGGTTTGTAAGGACAGTGTGAACATATTTAGAGATAAAAACATTTTCAGTTTACCTGGCCGTGATTCAAACCCTAACTTCCCTGTCACCATGAAATCAGACTAGATGAGGTAGACATTTAATCCACGTACCCACTGGTGTGGGCCATTAGTGCAGTGGTATTCAACCTGGGGTAAGCGTATTCTCGGGGATGCGTGAAGACGTATTGGGGGTACGTAAAACTTAATATTGATATAATTTCATGATAAATAATACACACATAATAATCAGGACCAGATTTGAGGCTATAATAAGAGACATGCGATATGGGCGTGCCATTTATGTATTTATTATAGAAGTAGATGATAGAATATTTAGCTTGCATTATGCACCAACAGCTTTGAGGGACCCGCCTCGGTGGCGTGGTTAGCAAACGTGCCAGTTTCATGTTTAGCTAGAATGCTGATGACAGGGAGATCGAGGTTCGAATCTCAGTCGGGTGAATTGGGGTTGTTTTTCCTAAATGGTTTTTCCCTCTCCCTCCAAGAAAATTCGGGTTCACTTCCTCTGAATTCAACCTTCCCACTTCCTAGCTCACTAGCTTAATTAGTACTTAAGCGTATAACCCGTACGAGTAAGGGTAGTAAGACGCGGTGCTAAAAAAAACTTTGAGGGTACAAAGTTAAAGAGAAATTATATTACTTGGTGGTACACGAACAAAAAAGATTCAATACCAATGCATTAGTATAAATATTTGAATACCTAGCGCAGTTAGTGAATAACGGCACACAGCAAATCAAGTTCACACATCACCGATTCTATCTTTTTTCCCCAAAAACAGTTGTGCATCAAGAACATTTTCTAAAATTACTTATTTTTTGGACTATCATATAAACATCCTTGTTTGATTAAATAAGACGACGGTTTAATAAAGTGAAGGAAACATACATTTTAGAATGGAAATGAAACATCCTTACTTCACACCTCACGGCACTGATCCTTAAAAAATATATGTATAAAACGATATTTACCCCTCTTTAACTTTGATTGGAGTGGTTTGTTGCGGAAAGAAACGGTCCCCATTATTTGTAAAGGTGTGTTGAGAATCGTAGCCCACAGTCGTCGTTAGCTTATAAATGTTACTACCTCCGTTTCCACACAAGTACTCTTGCAATTGTAACTTTGAACGTTGCGTAACGGCCGTCAAACATTTCAACATCTTCCCAATCAATTCTACTGATTGCCCCTGCATCTCCTGGCTGGACCACGAGTTCCATCGAACTGTTCACTATTGGGAATGAGGGTGGAAACTGTGCGGGGGAGGCGGGCTGTCAGGGGGTGTACACACACACACACACACACACACACACTCTATAGTAAAGGTGTACGTATGGTCGGTTGGAACGCGATAGGAAGAACCTTATCTGATATATTTATTTTAGATTAGCACGTTGAACAACTTGGCTTGGCATGAAGAGAAGATGGAAAAACCACAATGATAAATTATCATGAGCTGACCCCCTCCCAACCAAAATGGTAAAGCATAGGTTGAATCCCCTCATACCCAGTCAAAGTTTGAACTTTGACCTCTTCGTTACGGACAAACAAGTCTATCTCAACCTGACGCCTTGGACTGTATGACCACTTATGTGGATATATTATCCTAAAGCTCAAAACGTTACTTGACTTATTTAATGTGAAGTAAAGACTCATATACCAGCAGGGTGTATTGAGGGTGTGTTTTTTTTCTCTTACAAAATCGTTTTCTATTTCCCTTTCATGCAAATGCATTTCTACCTCGTTAGTTAAATTATATGCGGATATTCTGGACGGGTTTGCTAGACCCATTCGGATTCTTTGAAACTAATCTAAGGACACAGAATAACATTGGATCATTTTAAGAAACTTTATCATAATTAGACTGAAGAGAAAATGGCAGGACACAATATGGAAAATAAAACCTAATAGTTTATCTGGTTGAGGGATTGAATCCTGGTCTCTCAAGTAGGAGTTGGGGGCTGGCAGGATTGACTGCAGGGATGGGTAGCTTTATTCCATCTAGCTTTGGAATCTTGAGTTCAATGCTGACCAACTTTACTATATACACAGAATGTTTGTAAATTCATAGCCCAAACTGCACATATAGCTTGTTTGAACCAAAAATAATACAAAATCCCCAAACACTTACATCCGGAAACCTATGCTAATACCATTAAATGTTGTCCAAGGTTTCAGCGTATAGTGCCGGAATAACAAAGCTGTTCAAGCATGCGTGTACAACAAGTTGCATAGGAGATGGACTCGTGTGTTGTTAACTATTAGTTGTGGTATGTTTTGCTGTTGTGCTCCAAGATGTCGAGGTGTGCATTACCACGTGCCTAACTCCTATGCAACCTGCTGTACACGCATGCTTGAACAGCTTTGCTATTCTGGCGCTGTACTCTGAAACTTTGGACACAATTTCATGGAGCTTTCATAGCTTCCCAGATGTAAATGTATAGGGATTTTGTATTAATTTTGGTTCACACAAGCTACATATATACAGCTTGGGCTATGAATTTCCGAACCTTCTATATATTATATTGCGCGCATCATTCGTAACCTAGTAGTGGAAAGATTAAACAGTACTAACGCACCATTGCCCAGGGAGTGCCCGGTACATCTTTTCTGTGGAAGCTCTTTCCATGTCCCGATGAGTTGAGGGGACGGTAATAGTACTATGGTGTGGAACCAATGGAAACTCTTAAACCTAACTTAAGCCTAATTAACCAAACCCTGTTGACCGTTGAAGTAATTCCCCTTTCGGGAAAAATATCCAAGGTACCAGCCGGGAATCAAACCCGGGACTCCTAGGTTTGTAGCCAGGTGGACTGACCACTAAACCAAGGGGCCGGTTACTAACTATAATAATTAGCTCTTTCACATTGAGTTTCTTAACCCTTTTCAGTGAATGAAGGCGCAGTTTTCCTCACTTGTCTACTCATTATTTCCTGTGTAGGATACTACTTTGAAATACCAGTAGACAAACTACCAATCTGGCTTCAACTTATATTCCCGCAAATATTTATAATCTCTTTCCAGGCGAGTGAGGTTATATTACCTATCGATTTTAGAGTTTTTATGTGCAAACTCTGGAAACATTGTTGTATAAACATACCACTTAGTACCAGGATTAAATACTTGATCCTATCAATCCCCCTCAGGCACGTCCTGGGATCGAGTCACGGAACCCCCCCACACCTGTTATCGGCCGGGGAGAGGAGGAGCATCGGATGTAGGTAAACTCGTCTGCGATCCTGATCTGGGATTATTGGCATGGATGAACTAATCCTCTCAAAAAGGGTGCCACAATATTTATATCAAAATAAAATGGGTCAACACAATCCGCTCGACTGATGTAGTTCAGTGACTTGCCGATGACTTATTGATGTAAGAAGTAAAACTATACGGCAAGTTTTTTTAAAATTATTAAGTCTTAAAAAGGACTACGTGTATATAAAGTCGTATTACGCGTCTAGGATACATAAATTATAGACCAGAAGGGGAAAGATTAGCCAGTATCAGGGAAAGCCCGAATATATTAATTGTACATCCCTTCCGTGAAGGCCCATTCCCCGATAAAATGAGGTGAGGGTGATAATATGAGGGTGTAGAACCAGTGGAAAAACACCTAACTTAAAACTAACTTACCAAACCCTGGTGATCGTTGGGGTGAATCCCCTTTCGTGAAAAATATCCAAGGTACCAGCCGGAATCGAAACCGAACCCCTAAGCTTGCAGCCATGTACACAGACCATTACACCACGGTGCCGGTTATTGAAAGATTACAAATGACTTACTCTAATGGGTGGTTATGAGGAAAGTAGTTTAGAGGAAGTGCACCCTAGGGCTGGATTAAGGCGAGAGTCACGAGGGACATACTCTAGGGCCCTGCGCTTAAAGGGGTCTCTGTAAAAACAAGCACATTTTTTAAATAATTATTTTATCTAAATTTCTAGAAATTATTTGTTTTAAATAGCTCTTGAAAACTCTATAATGCAACAAAGAGAGAGTATATTTCTCTCTTTAATTCCAACTAGCGTAGTCAAACGCCGCCTTACGCCTATGGACTGGAACAGATAACTGTAGTTGACAGTTATTTTTAAGGAAACAAACCGCACAGGAAAGCTTAAAATATATTCACTTAGAATCGGAACCGTAATTAAAACCGATTATTATTTTTAGATCAAATAAGGTTCTCATCAATCATTAAAATGTCTAAACTTTAAAACCTATTTTAATATGCCCTTCTTTTTGTTAATTCTTATTTGAAATATTTTTTTTAATTATAAATTTAAAAAATGTCGTGGGGCATAACATTTTGAAAGTGGCACCTGGCCCCAGAATTCCTTGACCCAGCCCTGTGCATCCGCATATGCGTGGAGAAGAGATAGGAAGACCACAGCTACAAATCACATTAGGAAAATCCCCTTCAGTTCATTCGTTCGAGATTCGAGCCCTTGACCTTGCTGTCACCGGCCACCCCCTCTATTGGAAGAATGAAGAATTTGACTTTGTGACCACCGAACCGTTGTGGGTAAGATGGGTATAAAACTATTCCTCTATCTCCTTCAATCTAAACTGTCTAATACATTAATTATTCAGAAGTTGATTTATGAAAGTTTAGTAGGCAGCGTAGCCAACAAGTGCCAGTCACGAATGATTATAGATTTGTGAAATAAACGAACGGTGTGGACTAATATGACCCCGCAAGAATGCATTATCGCTGGATAATACACTGGTGGTCACATGGGTAAAGGCATCAGTCACATCTTGTATGGTTGTTTATGACAGAGGAAGCTGGAGCTCACAGCCTGGATGGGTGTACTGAGTAATTTTTTTCCTAAAGGATTTACAAATAACCCTCCGCGAAATTGAAGGTACACGTCCTCTAAATTCTACTTTATTCCTATCTACACCATTCGTGTGAATATATGGTTATCCCGAGCGATTAGTAAAACACAAAGCGTAGAGTGGGATTATTTGGTTGGTTTTTTTTTTACGTATTACTTATTTATACATCAATAATAGAAGGATTCTGGCAGGAATAAACATATCTGACAGCTGCAAATTTACTAAAACTAATTTAATACATCCATACGTCAAGCCATGTGATATTCAGCTATCACAATTGATATATATTACCAATATATCTAAAATAACACTTATAATTAGTAACACGTTTTCAATGTTGATAGAAAAAATAATAATTGTGTTTTATAAAAGCTCCTTCCTACCAAATATTTTATTTATTTCATTTAATATATTTGAGGTATCTAACGTGCACTTTCTGAACTGACTGATTATATCAACACACAAGAATTTTATGAGCAATAACGAAAAGGGCCTACCAATTTTGCCTGGAAAGGTATTTTCTCATAGATTCCTTATATGATACAATTTTTTTACCTTTTCTGTGAATTTGTCACTTTCTCATTACTGTATTGTTAAAATTGTGATTTCAAAGTTTTATCTAAGATATCTTTTTGAGATTCTTAATATCTCGAATCACTAGAAAACCATAGGATTCGATGGATCGAGAATTCTAACATAACGTATCCCATTATTAGTAAACTAACAAAAGTACCCAGGTTGCCCGGGGTAGCCCGTAATTCATTGCAACGATTTTATTACTACAGACAAAAAAACTCTCTCCATTTCATTTCTTCCGATTCAGTTTTTATTTTATTTAAATAATCTAATCCAAATTGGTTTAAGTTCTGGCTTCAGGGTGCACATGTTCTGTACAAAGATACTAATATTTAAATTTCAACCCTCTGCATGTGGAATATATCGTACAAGCTCATCACAGACAAACAAACTAATCATTTTATTAATTTAGATTTTATAAGATAAGTATTTATACCCAATCAGTAAAGTTTGCAGACTTGCTTTTGCCTAGCGCCTAAACAGTTTCGATAATGCAATTATGCTTACATAATTGTAAGACAACTTGCCATACTGATTCATACCACGGCGTTATGACACATTTTATATAGATGAAACTTGTTTTGAAATAGGAACTATCGATGAGCTTTCTTTTGTCTTTGCCAAATGAAATATTGATAAGTAAATTGATTAAGAAAAATTAAAAAAAACATTAAATAAAAAGAAGATTTTTTATTTTGTTTTTAATATTAGGGCTATTTCTTATTGAAACTGCTACGAATATATTATTTTTTCTTTTGTACAGTTTCTTAAAATATTGAAAATTATAGAGTTAAGCTATTTCAAAAATAAGTTCTTGGAAGCTTTCAGACAAATATATGATAACCATTTAAATAAAACACGTTTATTCGTTATAACTAACTTACAGTAACTTATATATTATTATTATTAGCACCGCGTCTTACTACCCATTCGGGTATATACGCACTACGCTAATGTGTAATGGTAGGGTGATTGTGAGATGAAATGGAGGACCTACAGTTTAACGTGGAATCCGAACCACGGTGGAGGCCTGGCATTCTTCACATTCACAAGTTGTGATTAATACAGTCTTGTCAGAGGTGAATGAAGGGTTTGGCATTCAGATAAATCTGTGTCGGGACCGAGGATTGAACCCCGGACCCCAGCACAGAAGTCTGACACCTTACCCCTAGACCACCAGGTCACCCAACTTATTATTAAATGTTTAAATTTTCAAAGCACTAATTTGCAAAGAAGCAATTATTTAAAACTTGAAAAATACTACCATAGACAGTTAAAATTTTCTGTATATTTCCTTATTCCTTCTTCTGAAACACTTCCGTTTTATTATTAATAAATGCATTTTTCATACATGATTTATTATTATTATTATTATTATTATTATTATTATTATTATTATTATTATTATTATTATTATTATTATTATTATTATTATTATTATTATTATTATTATTATTATTATTATTATTATTATTATTATATAGTTGTCCGACGTGTAATAATCGGGATTTCCCATTTCACGGTGATGAATTGATGGCCGGGTAGGACCGGGTGCTGTGTCTATTCTATATTTAAGTTAGTGTATTAGTCGTGTGCTGATATAATTAGTATATTTAGAAAATGCATACTAAATATATCAAATAATAATATAATATAGTTTCCTGACTACCCGCTTTGGTGGCCGTATGGTTTACTCTCGCAATATGCTAGACTGCCGATGACGGGTAGTTCGTGGTTCGATCTCGGTCGGGTGTACTGAGGGGAGTTTTTCCTAAATGGTTTCCCGCACTCTATATGTCTCTATGCAAGTGCAGGTACACTTTATATAAATGCAACCTCCCTCATATCTATTTCACTAGTGTAATTAGTACTGTACATAAGCGTATAATACGAATGGGTAATAAGACGCGGTACTAAAAAGGTTTTCTGATCAAATAACTAAATAGGCTCAAAAACCGCCAGCATTAACTAGCGTACATATAATCATAAAACTATAGATTTTAAATGAATAAATACCTATACTATTATAGTTTATAATTACAGTAATGGCCGCATCCAAATATAAGATTGAATTAAATTAAAAATCACATCTGGACACGGTAATCGAGGCCTGGATCTTTTGCTTAGTACATCTTTACTTTTATACCACAAAGCTATCCAGGAGACATTCCGTTCCCGGGGTCATTATTCATTCATATTTTAAGCCGGAGTCTGTGATAAACGTGCGGAAAACGCTAGTTACAATTGAGCAATCAAATTATCGTGAGCCATCAGATAACGTAGCTACATTTGACTTGATAAGGCTTTATCATAGCTATCTAGTTCATCTTGTGATATACATTTGTACGTTTCGTACTATTGGCATGATAAATTATCATTCCTGAGTCGAAGGTGGCTGCGTTATTTAATGGCTCACGATAATTTGATTGTTTAATTGTATCCGGCGTTTACCGTGTACATCAAAGACTCTGGATTAAAATATGAGTAAAGAATTACCCTGGGCACGGAACGGCTTCTGGATAGCTCAGTGGTAAGAGCATTAGAATACTAAACCATAGGCCAGGATTCGATTATCGTGTCGAACTGTGATTTTTCAATTATTTAATTCAATATACATTAATTTTGCTAAACATCAAATTGGATTCAGTAATATTTTGCAATAAAATAATTCATTTAGTAACAAACTCTTTACAACTCGCATTTATTTAGTAAGAGCGCTGGAAATTAGATTATCCTTGTTTAAGATCATTTCTAACAATTAGCTTCTCTAAAATTAATGTGGCTATTTAAAGAATATATTCTTTAAATATTGTGCCCCCCCCCCCTTCTTTCAACTAATAAACAACAAACAATGAAGTCTTACAAAGTCTGCGTTTAGTTATTATTTACAAGATCCCCCAGAAATATGATTAATCTATTAGGAACATTATTGTTCTTGCAAGATTAAGATCATAAACTCAGCTATAACATACACCTTTAAATTTATAATATATAATTTAGTAGTGTAAGCACATTAAAAAATTAGTAGATTTTGAATAATTTTCCCCGTCCTTGACAAAAATCGTTGGGAGATGGTGCTTCAATAATATTCAACGTTGATTTGAATTCAAGTGGTTTCATAATTTTACTTTTCGTGTGAAAATAAATCAGTCGAAATTCACACTTTTGAATGTCTAGTAAGAAACTTAATGAATATGCATACATTAACAACGTAATAAAACAGGAACTAATATTAATAGCTTGATAGTTTCAAGATTGAAAATTACGATTAAATTAATAAATCAACATTCATGTGTATTTTCAAAACTTACATTTGAAATAACTGATAAAGTAGTACTTACTTAAGTGTTAATCTTGTTATGATGCGAATATAAACGTATTTTGAGCAAATTCGTTAAAGAAATGTACTCGTTACAGAACTACACTTAAATTTGCTTTAGCCCGTCTGATAGAATATGACATTTTGGCTGAGATTTATATACTCTTGTTCAAATGTAAATTTTTTGCGCATCCTATTCTTAGGGAGTATTTTGCCCTCCTCCCACGCTATTCATGTAATTATTTTCCCCCTTTCCCCTTTTAAAAGATACGCGCATGCCATTTTCAACGATGCCCACTTTTATTTTTCGAAATACATTAGTTATATTAAAAAGGATTTCTGATTTAATAGACAAATTTTAAAATTATCTAATTAGTCAAATTATAAAGATAGGTTGTTAAAATAATTATTTTTAAATATTATTGTGTTTTAATTAGACTGAAAATGGCGAAGATCCCTTTAAGTTGTCTGAACCTTAAAAGTTAGTCTATGTGCTTTGTTAAATTATTAGAGCGCGTGCGCATTGCAGATGACTCAACGCTGTGTAGACTTCTGTTGTTTTAGTATTTTTTACAGATACTTTACCTCAGTAAACGTCTGCTTTCTTATAATGCCATGGGAGAGAAATTAGTTTGTGTTGTGATTTCTTAGTATTTAATAATTAGAATGAGTACTTTAGTTAGGACAGTTGGTATGTTTACGTTTTATAATCTATATTCAATGTGTGATAACCAATAAGTGCTTCTAGAAGATGGAATCCATAAGAAAATGGTTTTACAAACCCAAGGTAAAATCTTTATAATTTATTTTATGGATAGAAATAATTACTAATAATGTTGACACCACTTGTTTACATGTAGGTCTACATCGTTTTTGAATCATTGTCTTACAACCCAAATTAAATTTGCTATAATCTAAACATTACATTTGGGGAAAATGAAGAAAAATATGCTTGATTTAAAAAGCCCATTTTGTGAAAGTTGGAACATTAATCAACATCTTGCTCGTAGCCTACATTATTTCAACACTTATTATTTTAGGGATGAACTAGTTGTAAGTCTTAATAATGTTTGATTTAACTGTAGATTAAGTTTAGTGTTGTCTTATCTTAGTTTTTGCCACAATTGTAGGTTTCAAGGTAGACATTGTTTTCATTTTTAATAGGCTACTAAATGACAAATATCGTTTATTAATTTTAGGTAGCTTAGGCTTTAGATTTGTGATAGGGATAGAAGTTGGGACCCTTTTCAGGAATTCATTATTTGGGGCTTTACCACTGAAAATTACAGTAATTTATTTGCACCCAATTGGTTAAAAAAAAGTGTGCTCTGAGGATGGGATTCTTTATTTTTTCTCTCTCTAAAATCATGAAAAATTTAATTTTTTCTAGCACGTTCGCTTAACCACATAAGCACATTTCCGATTATAACAAAACAAATGTGAAATAATTCTAAATCTTTAAAAAAAATCTTAGAAAACTCACCTGTTGCTATTTTGAAGTACAGCCCTATTCTATAAAGCTATCCTGGTACTTCAATTTATTTAACAAAAGTATTCTTAAAACACTAGTTAGTCTAAATATGTAGCCTGTTCACACATGCAAGGTTAGGTTAAGCTCGGTAGGTTTTTTATTTATTTTTTTTAATGTATTTATTTATTTGAGGTATTTAACATGCACTTTTGAAACAACTGAATATGTCAATACATCTGAATTTTCATAAGCGAGAGCGAAAGGGCCTACAAATTTTGCCAGGATTGGTATTTTCACATACCTACCAGTTATCTTTTACATGCCACAATCTAAATGGGACCGCAGCATTATTATTGGTTTTCATAAATTGATACATATACCATACTATGCAGTATCTAGGCATACAGATGTTGAAGAGGTCGATAGTAGGCTAGGTACCCTCACACATGTCAAATTCAATTTACTTGGAGTAATTGCATGGGTAAGCTTGATTATGTAGGCCTAGTGTTGGTTTTGATAATTCTTACTGGTACAGTTTCAATTCATTAGTTTATCCATGATAAAGTCTTGTCTTTTGAACATCATATTTTATGGAAATTTTTTTTCTTCTTCTAAAATATAAATTAAAACTGCAATGGGATATAGGCCTTAATCAGGGTTTAAACTCACCTGGGAAATTGGAATTAGCTGAGGAATATTCAGGGACATTTTTGTGTTGGGAAAAATACAAGGGATTTCACAAAAAAAAAATCTGGAATATTGGTGATTTTGGAACATTAATAAAAGCTTAAATTAGTAAGTTTTTGCATTGAAAAAAATTCAACTGAAAAATTAAGCATGTTAATTCAAACATATCTGGTATCTTGACACCGATCCTTTTATTCCTTTTAGATATTGGGTTGTGTAACAACTGCATGATTATACCCATCAAGCTCAAACTATCCTTTTCTAAGTACCATTGGTATGACTTAACATTAATCAATTTAAAAAAAAAATCATTCCTCTATAACACTCATATTCAACCAACTTACCCCTCAGGGGTATTTGAAGAATCATTTAAATTATTTATATAGTAACACTTTTTTAATTCAAAGTGCAAGAGATATCTAAAAAAAATTGAAATATCCAAATTTCAAACTAACCATTTTCATGAGTATCTAGATAGATGGTAGGCCTACACAATAAATCAAGAAGGTCCTCAAAATATGTGACACATAATCACACACATTTTATATATATGCTTGGTTATATAAAACACATACACAATAAATATATATCATAGGCTAAAAAAAAACACAAGAAAAATTCAAATAAAAAAAACTTGGAAAAAAATTAACATACGAAAACTGCAAAACTAAATCAGAATTGATACACATCCCCTATATTAGGAAACCTGCTCACCGTGGTTGCGTTATTCCCCACTCTCTCATTTTCTATGTGTAACTAGGCTAACTCCAACATTATTTGACATTCTCGCATTTGAGGTGGTTCAATAAAGAGCGTTAGGCTAGGTTTGAAACGAGTACAAACTCGAAAAAATTAACAATTTATAGACTTCAAACTATCAAAATATTTCCTTTTAAAATTAGAATTAAATGTTATTTTTTTAACATTTATTTAAATATAAATTTCATAGGGAATCAGGTGGGTTCAAACTATCCAATTTTTCAAATTAACCCATCTCAAATCAGCCAAATCCTTTCGTGATAAACACTGACTAATCAATGTCATATATTTAAGGTTTGCCTCATACAGAACTGGATTTAAGGATATGCGATCTGGAAGTGAAACTTTTACTTTCTCCTATCTCTCTCCTCCCCCTCCTTCCCTCTCCCCCACCCTCTCTTTCCCTCCCTCTCTCTCAATCCCTCTCACTCCCTCTCACTCCCTCTCACTCTCTCTTTCTTCCTGCCTCTCTCACTGCCGCTCTCATTCTCTCTCACTGCTGCTCTCTCATTCTCTCTCATTCTCTCTCCCTGCCTCTCCCTCCTGCCTCTTGCACCCTCCCCTGCCTCTCTCCCCCTGGGTCTCTCTCTCGCTCTCTCCACCTATCTCTCTCTCTCCCCGCCCCTCTCTCTCTCTCCACCTGCCTCTCTCTCTCTCCACCTGCCTCTCTCTCTCTCTCCACCTGCCTCTCTCTCTCTCCCTGCCTCTCTCTCTCTCTCACCTGCCCTCTCTCTCTCTCTCTCTCCACCTGCCTCTCTCTCTCCACCTCTCTCTCTCTCTCCACCTGCCTCCTCTCTCCTCTCTCTCTCCACCTGCCTCTCTCTCTCTCTCTCCACCTGCCTCTCTCTCTCCCACCTGCCTCTCTCTCTCTCCACCTGCTCTCTCTCTCTCCCCCTGCCTTCTCTCTCTCCCCCTGCCTCTCTCTCTCTCCTCTCTCTCTCCTCTCTTCTCTCTCTCTCTTTTCTCCCTCTCTTTCTTCTCTCTTCTCTCTCTCTCCCCTAGCCCTATGTGTTAAATATGTGTAACTTGCATCATGCACCAACAACTTTGGGGGTAAAAAGTTGAAGAGAAACTATATTTGGGGGTATGTGAACAAAAAAAGTCTGATTACCACTGCTTTATACTACTCTCTAAAGTGTTTATAAAAATGGAAATAACTTCTGGAAAACATAATATGATAGAGCCTCTAATATGATAAGAAGATAAGATAAGATGAGATCTAATATAAGTTGCTAAGATAAGATGAGACCTAATATAAGTTGCTGTTGGAAAAATAAAACCTGCTAAACTGTGTACCCAAATAACTACCTATAAACATATAATTTTATCTTTGGTTGGAAGTAAACCCACTTCATAGGTCACGAGGCTTAAGTAAGACTGTGTCACTCAGGCAATACATCAGATTGCCTATTACAGGCATAGACCCTAGATTAAAGTTCAGATCTTGGTCTAGTGTACTGAAGATTTTTTTTTCACTTGGTTTACTACTCTTCCTTGGTTTATCTGTGGAAATGCAGGTACATTTCCTATAAATTCTACTTTCCTCATTTCTTTCCCATTAAGATAAATATGTTTATTGCCCAGACAGGTAGTGCATAATTCTCCTCTGCACAAAAAAGATTTAAAGCTAAACCATCCTAACTTACATAACCATGTCAATGTTAAGGCTAAATTAAGCAAGATTATGTTATAATAATCAACAGTAAAACTGTGACATCACAGGCCATAAAACTAGCCCGTTGCACAATTTTAGATGGTTGTATGAATCAGGTGAATGCCTATTTACATCTTGTATTTACTCAAATAAGTCATTGATAGCCTAGTAAGCTATGAAAACTTTTGGGTCATTCATAAATATCATATTTATTCATTTATATATAATTATTTATATAGTTAAAAACAGTCACATTAAGAAATAAATATGAATAGGCCTATTTGATTAATAACGAACATTGTTACGGGATGTGTATGAATTTCAAATGCTCCACCAATAGTACCAGCCTTTTGATTAAGGTACCTAGGATTTTTTATACGAGCTTAGCTTACTAACCTATTAAACAATTACCAGAGTAACAAAACAGCACACCTGACCCTAATATACAGGATGATTCTAAATTCTCTGTAGTAATATTAATGGAAGATAAAGAACCAACCCTAAATGGACCTTTTTCATTAATGTATGTACGCAGATGTCCCCCTTAGGTGCTAGAGGGCGCTCTTGGTGCATACATGAAAGGTAGAAAGAGTTATGCCTGACAGCATCATTGCATTGATTACCGTACAGTTCAGAGATTCCTCAAAGTTTGTACAGAGAGTTTTGAATCATCCTGTTTATAAATATATTTTTCTCTATTATCATCTTGGACAAAACGGTTTTTTTTTTGACCTGCATTGATGGTCACTTGCTCTAATGCATCACTCTCAATTAGATTGGATCGCCAGTGTCAGGGAGATCAGAGTTATAACCCCAGTCAGGTGTACTGAGGATAGTTTTAATGTATGCATACAGCACAACGCAACAAAATATAAAGTTTATTTCTAGCATTGTTTAAACATTGAGTACCATAGACCATTAGGCAGTTGGTATCTCCATTTAACAATTAAATGAAGCCAGGCCAAAGCGTGTTAAAAATAGTAAACTTATGGTAGCCCGCTATAGTCACTTGCATTTATTGTAAATTAAGCTACATACAATAATTAGTCTACACTCCTTTACATTATTATGCATCACTGAATACTTTGGAGAATATTTCATATAGTCGACTGGCACCCTAAGTTAATATGACAGTTCCACTGAAATAAATAGTGTGCTAAAATTAAAGCTATTGAATTACTAGATTGTGGAGAATAAACACAGGTATACAAACCAAAATACAACCCAAAACAATTTTTTTTGGTATATATATTTAGAAATAAAAATATACTGGACTGCCGATCAGGGAGATTGGGATTTGAATCCCGGTCGGGTGTACTGAGGTGGTTTTTCCTAAATGGTTTTGCACTCTGCCTCCACGCAAACGTGGGTTCACTTATTCTAAACTAAACCTTTCTTATCCCTAACATATTAACATAATCAGTACACATGTGTGTAACCCTAACATGTAGTAAGACACAGTGCTTAAAAAAAATAGTAACTTAATATTTTTTAAACTGAAAAGGGAACAGAACTGTAATATATTTTTCTATGAATGTCAGGTTAGTATACATTTTATTCTTCAACAAGACCCAAAAATCCTTTTGTTTCTTCATTGAGCTTTATTATTATTAAATTCTAAAAAAAAAATTCATTCAACTTAAATTCTTTATTGAGTCAGTATCCTGGCAGCACTGTCTTTGACTTAATCTATTATAGTCTTTAGTCTTAGGGGATAGGATTAGCATGGTTAAATTGTACAAAATGTGCCATCATTGGGGAAATAATAGGAATCCACGTTATGGGAGGAAACACCATCAGTAGGGATTTAACTATGGCCTCCAGGATTAAAGCACTCTGTCACACATCTGATGGCTGGAGCTTGCTGATCACCCCGCATCAAGAGTTGAGTGCTTTAAAGCACATTTAACTGTTAATGTTTTCTGCCTTTCTGGGTCAAGAGGCAACTCTAGTATTTGCTGTAGGCCCATTTGAGCTCACCAACACACATCTAATTATGACCAGTACTTTCTTCCTGGTTTCTGTTATAGTCATTTAGGAAGAAGAGTGCACAGCAATTTCCAGGGCCAAAGGCTATTTCATTTAGACTTGGGCCATATCCACTATTTTACAAATCTGAATTTTCACGTTAATTATAAATATCAAATTTGAATCTAAATTTGTAAAAAAAGAAATGATCATTATTGGATAAAATAAAAAATAAATTATATTTTAACATTTTGTTTATGATACATGTATTATAACTTTAATTAATTCATTAACATTTGGTTTATTATACATTCAGCTAGACCCACCTCGGTGACTTAGTTATCTAACACACTAGTTTCCTGTTGAGCTAGACTGCCGAGGACGGATGGATCGAGGTTCCAATCTTGCTTGGGTGAATGGAAAGGGGGGGGGGGGTTCCTAAATGATTTTCCACTCTTCCTCCACTCAAATGCTGGTTCACTTCCTCTAAATTCAACCTTACCAACTCCTAACCCATTAGTGTAATTAGTATACAAGCTTATAACCCGAACAGGTAGTAAGACGCGGTACTAAATAAATAAAAATAGATAATTCAGCTGTAAGTTTTTCCTTTCATTATTTATGTTTTGGCTTAGTCACCAATAAGTTGTATTAAAGCTCTAAAACATCAAAGAAAACCAGAAACTATTGTTAGCGATATAAATTTTCAATTCTATTTAAAAAAATAAAACAAAAGAACACTTGGTACCTATTTACAAAAAAAAAAAAAAAAGGCAAGGACAGAAATAGGAACTTTTTATTCTTTATCAGCTTGGAAAAACTAATATTTATTTTGGAAAAACCTGGAAAAGTCCACTTTTGGACATTTTAATTTTGAAACATACAATATTTGGTTGTTGTAACTAGAGATGTGGAGAAAAGTATTGGTATTAATTTATTTTTATTCAATATTTCAGTTTCAAAACATTCACTCAACAATATATCTATCTCATAATCGGATTACTATCAATCGAAAGGAATAATTTGTTTATAGCTCAAGTTATTTGTGGATAGGTAATTTTATTAAACCCATCCATAGATCCTAATGAAAGGTGCATACCACTTTATCTAGAATTGAACTAGATACAAAACTACAATAAAAAAATGCAATATTAGACACTCACTGATCCAGAAAATTCTGTTAGCTGGATATTGACCGAGAGGCTCATTTGATTAAAAAATAAGGAAATCTCAGAGAATTTAAATACTTGACTAATTTTGCCCCTCAATATTTAAACAAAAGTGAGAGATTTGGTTTATTGATATTAACAAAATGCATTGCCTATGTATGTTATTCTAAAATGAGATAATTGTACAAGGTTTCTTTTATAACTCACACAGGTACACATATAATACCTAAAACACTAAATAAGAGAATTTATAATAATGTTCATCCTTATTAGCCATTATTGTTTTTGAAAATATCTAATCGATGCAATAAAAAAAAATGCCATTCACCAAGAAAAAATGTAAACAGGCTTAGGCCAACCGGAATTTTTTTTTAAATGTCTGGAAAACCGGGAAAAGTCTCAGAGTTTTTGGATTAAAGTTTTATAGCCACTCTGTAAAAACATTAAACAGGATTGCTATGCACCTGAAAAACTGGGAGGAAACAGGTACTTTTTTGTGTCTGAAAAATTGAGAAAATACATGGACTTAAAAAAAACTAAAAAAAATTGGATATTTGTAAATTTGGAACATTAAATTGCAATCTTTAAAAGCAGCTCTTTGTTTGAAAGAAAAGGGGAACTGAAGAAATAAGCCCGCCGAGTCAAATATATTTCTTACTATTTTCCCTGCCCTTTTTTTCCTTCTTCTTATATGGGGTTTTATAAAAACAACTGCATAAATTCACGTCATACCGATCAAATCATCCTTTTCCAAACATCAATGGTATGACTTTACATAATTCAAGTTTTTTAATATTAAAATTTCAATCTTCCATACCAGGGGTTGGCTGGCAACAGGTCAATTGTGAATGACCATTCAATCACATAAAACTACATTGGTTGTTCTTTGGCTCTTCTAAACTTGAAACTATATCAAATTCTTTCCCATAATTTTTGAGAATGAGGAAAATAGCTTTGATCAGTCATAATTGTTAATGTTAGTGTGTGTCTGTCTTGGTGGCGATGTGTTTAATAAGCAAACAAAGAGTGAGAGATGCAAGACTCTGACATCGACAGCAGATCCAAGCTGTTTTTGGAATCTTAGCGATGTGACTCTTGGGTATTAAGTTGAATGATTTGCTTAACTACTTTAGTTTCTTTCAAAGTTTTATGTGTGCTGGATACCTAAGATGGTGAATTAATGAAGGAGGCCTTTACTGAAACTGCTGTAGAACTATTTGCTGAATTAAAAATATAGACAAAAAATATGAACTGCTATTGATTCTCTCCCACTATTAGTGTGCACTGTGACACATATATCTTGTTCATGTCCAAATATTTAATAAAACAACCTAAGGAAGTTGTAGAATCCTTTTATTTCCTAACTGTTTACAGATGGATGAATCAAATGTTATGGTTGGCACAATTAAACTAAGCATTTTTGTGAAAATGAGCTTCAACGTTTTTTCAAGTAAAAATAAATTTTAGAAAATCCTACTAATAACCGAATCGCTCAGGAGGAGATATTTTTTCCAAATTCAATGTTTGATTAAAAATGTAACCAGCATAACCTTAGAGGGGGCTCGTTTATTGACATGCATTCAAAGAGGCTTTCTTTCATTATGTCAAACAGTATTAACAGTTTGTCATTTCTGGGATTTCAGTGTACAATTCACGCTCGAGCTCTTTGCTGAAAATTCTTAACAATGGAGAGTGTCTTAAAGGTTGTTTATTAAGAATTGTTTACAGCACCTGGGCATTCAAAATGGAGATTGTTCAAGGAGTTTACAGATGTACTGATTTGTCAATTTGGAGAACAACTTATTCAGATAGGTCTTCATCGGTCAAATCTACCCAGAGCTGTAGTATCCGGGATGGCTAGTATATTTTGGTTTCTTTTTTGACACCACAGATGGACTAAATTTTGAACTGCAAGGTTAAGACAAAAAAAAAAAAAAAAGAATCACATGATTTCTGAGGTTTAACTATTTTCAGGAAAATTTACATTTTGTGGAACCAATTTTCATAGGATAGATTGTAAACACTTTACTTTCTTCTAAAAGGGGGTTAATGATTTTGACTACAAAAACTTTAAGCCAGAAAAACAACTCAAAATCATTCATCATTTGAGATCTAAGTTTGCTTGAAAATTTGTTAAGTCTGGGAAACTAGAACCAGTTGCAAGACCTATTTTAAATTAGTTTTCTACTTGTGCTGTTGAAGATATATCTAAGGAAGTTCATTCTGTCTCTAATCATCTAAATTATGTTACATTGGAAATTAAAATTAGCACAATCCAAAATTATGTTGAGCAGTAAACCACCTGCTGCCTCTGGCAACTAGCCAGTATCTCACACTATCTGTGTTTCTTATGTTTCATAATAGCTATAAATTTTACCATGCAACTTTATAATATTTACTAGAAAATTAGGTAACTTAATTTGAAAATACACATTTTATTCATTCCATAATTTCTTTCTAGATGGGTGGGCACATAATATTGAGAAACGAATGAATTTAGAAATACAGTAAATATAAGAGGTATAGAAAAAAAATCAAAACTATACTTGAGAAACAATGAATTATCGCAGAACCTATGATAGGTTTGTAATTCAATCAGAGCTCATAAAGGTTGCCGATCCCTGTTCACTACTATGGTATAGTGTGCCTGGAAAAATAGAAATTCCTTTTGAAAAACATAGAACACACAGGAAATTTTACTGATAAAATAGTGGCAATCCTGATTTAAGTATATGAAAAACACTTAGCTAAAGAAAAAGTCAATAAAATTTCTTTCTTATGCCTATGATACAAATAATGACTATTTCTCTCATTATTATATTTCTTGCTATAATCTATCACTTAGAATAAAGGTTAATAATGGATTAAACTACTTC
Source organism: Timema podura (assembly GCA_033556935.1). NCBI lineage: Eukaryota > Metazoa > Arthropoda > Insecta > Phasmatodea > Timematidae > Timema > Timema podura. The sequence goes on along the minus strand of JAVRXN010000011.1, from coordinate 43,492,831 downwards.
AGTGGCCGAATGGTCTAAGGCATCACTAGTGTTATACTGGCCTGCTGAAAACGAAGAGATCGGGGTTCTAATCCTGGTAGGGTCTACTGAGGGTGGTTTTTCCTTTATGGTTTCCCACTCTCTTTCCACGCATCATCCCCACCTACCCTATTAAAGTAATTTATCATATATATGCATATAAATCAAACAGGTGGTAAAATGTGCTGATAAAAAACTGGAGTAAGCTATATTTTCTTTTCACAGTGTCATGTTTTAATGTATGAGTATTCTCTTTGGACTCAGGGAAAAAAAAAGTTTTTAAATTTGATTCACTTGACCCATTCACTATTAACAATATAGAAAAAAAAAGTTGGCTTTGACCAAGGAGACTAACTAGAATTCAACTCTGGCCACATACACTTGGAATAGGTTTGCTCCACTAAAGTTTTTCCATCTTTTCTTAAGTAAATGCTGATGGATTTTCTTAAAGATCACCCTCCTTATCTCATCCTTCAGTCATAAAATCATTGGGTGTTTAAGATGCTGATAGTCAGCTAGTTTTTGTTAACAAATATTGTAGGATGGCTTTGAATAAACTTATATGTGTTTAAGATTATCCAAATATTGGTTTTTGGACTATGCATACTTTACAAGGTAGAATCGACTGTGTAAAGGTCAAAGAATATGTGATATATGTCATGAATATACCCCTGCTTGAAGTTCTAGGCGCCAATCACTTTCTTCTTGCTGCCTTCTTTTATGTATGTTATCTTATCTTGGGAGTCAAATAAACACACACATAGTAAAATATGCCTATGCATGTATTTATAAGTGTTTCCACGCAGCAGGAAAACACAGGATTTCTTTTTTTTTAACCAGGAAAACACGAAGAATTTTGCAAAATCTAGTAAAAAAAATTGGAATATTTATTTAAAAGAGTAAATCTTTGGGTGGATGAAAAAGTGAACTGAAGAATTAAGCACACTGATTCAAACATATTATTACCACTTAAACAAAGGTTGTGAACCGGCAGAAGATGTAGTCCTCCATCAATCTTAAAAAGCATCCTGTTTTAAAGATAAGTTACATTACTTCACACTTAGTCAGTTTGATAAAAAAAAATTCTTCGATCCTGCCTGTGAAAATTGGAATTCCTTCTGGAAAACAGGGAATTTGGTAGTTAGAAAATAGGGGCAGCCCTTTTTATTTATACTAATTGAAGGTGTATCGGAACTCATCAGGAAGGAGTGTTAAACGCGCAACGCAGCTTTCTAAAGGGCGGGGGGGGGGGGGGGGTAAGGGGGGGTACACAGGGAGAAATAGGAAATCTGTAAAGAATGATAGGAGACTTAGAAACATGTAAAAGGAATAACATAAGGACAAACACAGGAAATGGACATGGGATGCAAATATATATCTCTATAAGAAGAACTCTTTTCGCTTTATGGGATAGTTGTATTATATTTGGAAGAAGGTACAGGAAAGGTGGATAGAAACATATAAAAGGAATTAACCCAATAAGATCACATTTTACATTGCTGTCATTATGTTTGTTCCACACACAATGACAGCAATGTAAAATGTGAACTAAATTGTGTTCATTCCTTTTATGTGTTTCTATCTACCTTTCCTGTACCTTCTTCCAAATATATCATATAGCTCTTCTTCCTCCCTACCTCCTCTTGTTGTACGCCCACCACTAGTACAAGTAGGATTTCAGGAGGTACGCGATGTTCCACTGATTTTCATTAATCGTAAAGTATTTTTGGATAATACTAAGCCTGAGAGTTTTGCGTGATGTCATTGACTTTCATAAGCCCATTTTCACTACTATGTTTAGCTTACCTCTAAAGCTGTATTAATGTTTGGAATGACCGTTTATACTTTGCAAGATAACTGGATACTTGTTCCCTTTTTATGTGTGGGATGAGCTACAAGGTGTTCGTTGATTAAGTCATAGTTTTGAAAGGGGTACGGGAAACGCTGACCTACAGAATAGTGTATGAAAAATAAGAGTAGATTAACAAAGATTGACTAGCAAAAATAATATTTCTCTTGGCGGCGTCAAAATTGACAACGTAAGTCTACTGTAAAGTGGCAGTTGAAGAAAACCTCACTTGTATGACCGCATGAAAGAAAAACTGGTGATGCCGACAAATAGCGGGCTGACGATAGTCTAACTTGCTAATAAGTAATAGTGCTAGGAAATTTTAAAATTAAACTAAGAGAAAGGTGTATTGAACATGACAAGTCGAAATGGTCGGTGTGGCCTGTCCATGTAATGCGAATGACCTTGCGGTAACATCAAGTACAGCAGGATTTTGGTAGAAAGAACCTTTAAGAAATTGCAAACATATTTTTATGCTGTCAACATTGATTGTATTTGACAATATTACAAGTGTTATTTTTACAGGTATTGATAATACATATCAAAAGTGGCTGCTGTATAAATTTATCACATGATTTGACGTATGATACTTGAAAGTAGATATAGTATATTTTCTAGCTGTCAGGTAGGGAGGGCCCTTCCTATGAAAATGAGAGTGTAGGTGCCAAGACCTTCTAGCAAGCTTGTTGATGATTTCCAGCTATATTGATTTTTTCTTCTTATTTATTCGCATCGAGTATTCAGTCTTATAAATAGAGTTCACCTTGGCTTCAAATAAATCGGCCAGTTACATAAACACACCAAGTCATTTGCACGGTATTTTGCTAGAATAGTTCAAATGTCTATTACAATCGTGTTGGGTTGGGTATTTTAATTATATGTTTCACCCGCCTCGGTGGCGTAGTTGGCTAACGCACTAGTCGTGTTGAGCTCAACCGCCGAGGACGGGGAGATCGAGGTTCGAATCTCGGTCGGGTGAACTGGGGGTGGTTTTTCCTAAATGGTTTTCCACTCTTCCTCCACGCAAATGCGGGTTCACTTCCTCTAAATTCAACCCTCCCAATTCCTAATCCATTAGCGTAATTAGTACTTAAGCGTATAACCCGAACGGGTAGTAAGACGCGGTGCTAAATATTATTATTATTAATTATATGTTTCCCTAGGTAAGTTAGTTTGTAAGTTTATTTAAAAGGTTCTCGTAAATAAAAATTAGATTTTGTCATATTTAAACAAACACATACAAAAATCAAGCTAAGGCATTTAACAAAATAATATTGATTTTTCGTTATTTTTGTAATGATACCGATTTTGACCGCTCTCATGTATTTAAAAAGTCATGGATGAAGGTATTTTTCTTCAATAAATTGTATTAAATTATCCTTTTAATACTTCATCCATGGAGAATCACGCGCTTTTCAGAAATAATGTAGAAGGATTGCACCATTAAAACTTATTTTTTATTTCAAGATTTCACTCCGTAGTATTTACCAAACAAGCAAGAGACGTTAGTTCCCTATACCCAATAGGAATTAGTCTTCAAGACACCTGTCGCAGGGACGCTTTTGATTTGTTGGTTTTGACACTGGTCACGAGAGGTCCAAGGGGCAAGGGGTAGGTCATATATAAGCTTCTTGTGCGTATGAATATATAGATTTGTCACATAAATCTACAGAGTGCCGGCGACATAAACCTAGAGAACGTGTAATATCACGACAGTACATAATCTGTAGCTCAAGTAAAATTTTATAATTTTACATAATATCTTTGTACCGAAGATAAAATCACTTCAATAAATCGTGTGCAATATTAACACTTGTATTTATTCAAGTAAAATATTGTAATAATTGGCGCCCGATCACGGGGCTATAAATACCAATTATATATCAGAATAATACCGAAACGATAGACTTTTCCCGTGATTCGAACCCCGGCATCGACATCAGCAAACCAGATTAGAAGTCATCGTATTCGCCTGCATGCCCAGCAATGAGGGTGAAAATCATTTAACTGTTAAAAGTTGAAGATTGTAGTGAAATCTAGCTTTCTTGTTTTACTCTCATGAGTTGTATAAAATTTTCAATTTTACAGACTGAATTTGTCCACCCTTGACAAAATTATTCGACAATATTTTATAAGACCTTACTTGGAAAATTGTTTGCAACCACGTAGACAGTAGTGTATCTAGAATTTTTAAATAGGCTGGGAGGAGTGATTTGAAATAAGAGGGGATAAAGAGGAGAGAAGGAGGGGTAGATGATGGAGGAAGATGGGATCACCCTACTATTAACATAATAAAAATATTGTTAGTAATTTCATAATTTTGTCTGGTTTTCTTTGGTTATATGGCTGCAATTAACTTTACTCTTTTACAAGAGGAAGAAATAGAAACCTCATCAACTATATCTCAAACTGATGGCCAATTATTGTCTCAAGAGAGTGATCATTTGAGATTGCGAGTCACAAATTATTGTTGTTATAGCTTTGTGTTCATGATTTGCAACATGGCTATGGTCATAATTATAGCGCATTGGAAGATAAATGTATAAACCTATCACACCAAACTTTTCTTACTTATGTTGAGATTTTTTTAATGATGAGCAATGTCACAATACTCGCTGTTTATCCTGTAACACAGCAAGACTATACTAATTGATTACAATATAATGTGGATGATAATATTGTGACATAGTGTAATCAGTCGGGGTAAAGTGTGTACATTTCAAGCTAGACAATAAGAGTAGTCTCCATTCTTCTGGTGAGAGTGAACTTTAAGGAAATGTATAAGCATTTAACTAGCGAATGCTATGATTTTAACGTTATCAAAAGTATCTAGTTTACACTTTATTGTATTTCTGATGAAGGGGCGGACTAGGTTTGAGTCTTAGCCGAAGGTAATGGGGGTAGTTTTACACATGTAATTTATTATTGTGGTCTTACAATCCCATCTTCAAGCAGTTTCCTCTAACTACACTACTCTTCCCTACCCCAATTACTAAATAACTAATAATCTTATATTAAGCTTATTAATAAAATAACATGCATTTTAAACATAAAATAGGACAATTTACTAAGAAATAAAACACTAACTTTGTGACAGTAAAAAAATACTTAATATGCATCATAAAGGATTACAAATAATAAAATAGTTATAATTACACATTCTTTTTTGTAATATTTTATGAAAACATATGAATAAAATGTCTAAATTAACTAAATATTCAAGAACTTTTAATATCTGTAGAAATATACCTCAATGTACATAATTAAAAGATACAAGATTCCCAACAATTGCATCTAATTATAGATGTTTTGCTATCTAATCATAAAGTTACTATGATTAGTACAAAGTGCAGGTAACATCTCCGACTATTAAATGAAAGAGAAACTGATAAGATAGTTGGACCTCATTTCTCAGCAGCATCAGAGACACTGAATGTTGAAGAAAACATTAATTAGCTGGTTCCTTTCATTGCCTGTTTTGTTTTGTAAAGTAAAGTCCTAGCAGGCCCGCCACGAGTGGGGAGGACTCTTATTGGTACCAATCCCGGGACTTGCTGAGGCCTGGGCCCAAGATACAGATTCATAAGTTTTTAAAAAAATGTATAAGATGAAAAAATTAGATAAAATATGAATGGCAAATCAATAAAATCCCTATCCATTCTAAGCAGTGCATACTCAACCCGACAGCTGGGGTTTCTTAAGTCGGAACTTAATGGCATTTGTCACAAATATATCATTGGTTTGGTCCATTCTTGTCCTTCCTCTAGAAGTTTTAGGAATTTTCATGGAATCTCTTAGTTTTGTACTGAAATTAAATTTGGCACACAAAGAGAGTCAGGAATTAAATCAAGTTCAATTTAAATACTTCATCATGTGTATAACATTTCTGTTTTCAGAATAATTTTTGTACATTGTTTTCATATTGTGAAAGTGAAAAACAAGTTTAAAAAAACTAAAGTGAAGCATTGGTTTAGAAACGGGGACGGGAGGCATTTTTCCTCTGGAAATAACTTGTCTCCCACCCTCTCCCCGATTTAATAAACGTTTCCCAAACCTAGAATAAATTCGCCCTCCTTTAGATTAATCAAACTCCTAGAGCCATCGAATTTTCAAGAAAAATTTGGGTGAAGACCCTAAATATATTCTAGAGGGATTCGATCATAAAAATCAACAGAGGAGTATTATTCAAAATAGCTTCTGAGAACAATACATTTTTCAAAATTTTGCGGAAGAAACCCACTTTCAATAACTTCAAGAGACGTTTAATTTTCAAAGTTTTTCCAAGCGAGGACACATTAAATAGCTTCTAGAGTCACCCAATTTTCAAAAATTTGACGGATTAAGACTACTATAAATAGTTTTCATAAAAGCTATCTATTTCTAGGAGAAGGCTATACTAAATAGCTTCTAGGGACATTCAAATTTCAAAAAATGTATGGAGGTCAGCCATTCGAAATAGCTTCTAGAAGAATCTAGTTTTCAAACAGTTTTCAGGAGAAGACTATTCAAAATAGTTTGTAGGATCATCCAAGTTTCAAGATTTTCTGGAGGAGAATCACCCTAAATAGCTTCTTAAGCAGTTTAATTTTCAAAATAATTCGGGTGAGAACCAATCTAAATAGCTTCTAAGAGCATTCACATGTCAAAAGACTTATAGGGTTGGACCATTCCAAATAGCTTATTGAAGAGTGTTATTTTTTTATATTTTCCAGACGAGGGCCACCGTTAATATTTTCTAGACATTTGATGAGAGAGGGTCACAAGGCCCCTCACAAACCCTTATTTTATATTATAACTACCCCTTAGAGAAACAGGGTTTCGTTGCCACTTAAATAAAATATTAAAAAATAGAGGGGAACCTGAGCTTTGCCTTTGGTACCGGGCCCGGTTCTAGCACCTGGCAGGCATGAGCCCTAGTATACAAAAACCCGTTTTCCTAAAATGTCATACATATACTGTGAGTAGGCTTTTAATCGGGCATTCCGCGTTCTAGTGTGATGGACAGGCCCTGAATTCTGATGACATGATTATTTTTTTGGGTAAATCACAATGATGATAAGTACAAAAACACTATTCATGATTTCCTGGTTGCATAAATCTATATTTTAGAGTTCCTTTTTTACATTCTATAATCTTAGATAATAGGATTTTTGCGTAATTTAAAGGGATTCATGTTACAGTATATTTTATAAATGCATACATTTTCCTTTGCCTATATGACTATAAAATACAGATTCCACTGGTGAGACGCTGCAACGAAGCTGAAGAGGGTTGTATTGGGAGGAGATAGCTATTACTTCTGAAGCCAATATTTGTAAATCATTGATATATTTAGCAGAATGCAAGGATTTAGATGTTAGAATTTTCATTGTATATTATGTCTCTTTTATATGGCAATTTTGTAAAGCGCGCTTTTGATTTAGTCGTTTGCATTTATTATGAGTTTTTGTTTATATTCTCAGTTCATTTTTAGGTAATCTAAAAAGGGTCCTCGTGATGTTAACCCTATACATGCTATACCTTGATTTTCTTATGAATATACATTTGGATTACCTTTTTAGAAAATATGAGCTCAAACATTTTTTGTGGTCAACATTGATAATATTTTACTATTATATTACATACATAATCATGCCCTCCTTGCATACTCCCTTGGTTTCAACAACATCCTTACACCGAGTCATGCATGCACTTTTATTCTTAAAGCTCTTAATGTTTCTCTTTTTCACACATTCGTCAGCAACATTTAGCCACATCTTACATGGCTTACTTCTTTTTGAGCAACACACTCTACCTTCATATATTAGATTCGTCACTCGATCCACACTCATACTCTCAACAATCCCAAACCAACGTAAGCTGCTTCTTTCACATTTACCTATTGGATTCTCTTTCAAACCGCACTCCTTCAGCACCCATTCATTACTGTCTCTGTGAATACTAGTTTTTCCACATACATTTCTTAGATATCTCATTCCGATTGCATTCACCTTGCTCTTGTGTTTCTTCTGACATACCCACGCTTCACATTCATAAAACAATGTTGGCGTCAACACACTTTTAAATACTGGCATCTTTGCTTGCCTCTTTCGATACTCTTTGCATTAGTTCACATACATTCAACTTATCTCCGAGATGCATTCACCCGTCTATCGATTTCACTGTCTATACTTCCATTTTTACAGTACATTCTGCCCAGAGACACAAAACTATTCACTTGCTCTAACGGTTTTCCATTTATACTAAACTGACAATCATTTCCTGATCCGTCCTTATCAAAAACTTTCACCTTAGTTTTGGAGACATTTATTGATTTTAATTTGTTGATAGAGAGAGAATTATTTAAATGTGTGCTTAAGTAGACATATTTGGTGAGATCCTACCTGCTGCTGAAGTTACGGTGAAGCAATAACCCAAGTAGGCCTACCTGGGGCTGTGATGATGATTTGATGTTCACTTCAAACACACACATAATTAGGTCAGAGAAAGATGGGTTATTAAAAGAAGTTATATTGAAGGGTTGTGACGAGAGATGTGAGCTAGTGACGCTAGTCCACCTTTTAGAAAAATACTTTGCGAACTAAAGAAAAACGCGCGCAAAAACACAAGAGCAAACTGTACCACACTTACAACAATAAATTAATGAAAAAGGGCGGTAAACAGAAAAATTTGATAGTTATATAAAATAATAATGAATTAATATAGAAATATTTAATTATGTAAACAATAATGAAATTTATAATAACATATAAAGAAATAAAGACTAAACATTTATACAAATATACATTTTGCCTGTCACCACATTTAACTTATTCTGCGAATTCTTTCATTCTCACCCGCCTCGGTGGCGTAGTTGGCTAACGCACTAGTCGTGTTGAGCTCGACCGCCGAGGACGGGGAGATCGAGGTTCGAATCTCGGTCGGGTGAACTGGGGGTGGTTTTTCCTAAATGGTTTTCCACTCTCCCTCCACGCAAATGCTGGTTCACTTCCTCCAAATTCAACCTTTCCCATTCCTAATCCATTAGAGTAATTAGTACTTAAGCGTATAACCCGAACGGTTAGTAAGACGCGGTGCTAAATATTATATAATATCTTTCATTCTCAGCCATTAATACGTCATCATCTGCATATAGCAGCACTCTTTCATCATTCACATTGTCCATTTGTACACCAACCACGTCCTCACAAGCATCCCTCTTACACTTATACATGAATATATTAAACATTGATGGAGACAACACAACCTTGTCTATCACCCTGTTCATTGTCAAACCATTCGCCTAAAGCCCCATCCACCCTAACGCACGCTTTACTCCCATCACACACCGCCATAATTGCGTTTACTAAACATGCATCCACGCCATACTGATTTTTGACACATTTTTTCTACGCATTCATTTAATCTGCTACAGAGTAAAAGTCATTATTTGTCATGTTTATTCCCGAGTGGTTGAGGTTTATTAATTTAAATTAATTTTATATATCAATATTGAAATGACCAAATAAAGTATTATATACAACGCAGGGTTAATAAGCTATAGCAGTCCCTATTACACAAATTTATTAAGGTGGGATGGAAGGATACGCGAGAAAAGGCCAGTGTTTTTTCAGTTGTTATGTTAAAACATTATTTTGGCCAAAATGAATAAAATATTGCTCCAGTACAAATATAGAGTTTAATTTTCTTCACATGTTGATATCAACAGTTCCTCAATATCGGCTATGAGCATAGCGGCACTATTCAACAAACTTTTTAAATGAAAAGAAAAAGTTGTCATTAAATTCCAGGACACCCTTGATGACAGACATTCAAGAAAATTTTAGGTCTATACGTGAAGATAATTAAGTTCTATGTTTGTACTGGAGTAGTCTTGCCATAAAAAACTGCAAAAACACTGGCTTTTCTTTCACATTCCGTTCCATCCCCCCTTAAGTCAACTATTTATTAATTTCGAAAATTTCCCTAGATACTACCTCAGTATATTTTTGAAACTCACTTTTCATAATCTAGAATCCATATTCTAAACATATAAAAGTAAGGGATTGTGTGGACACCAAATTTTAAGAAATACAAAAGTAAATGTTGAAATTTGGTAGTTTAAAAAAAATGTTTTGCAAGTTCCTCTTTAGCTCAGGTGAGCATGATAAAAATAACTCTCCGCTCGCTTCAATCCCGGCCCTTTAATTATCGTCGTTAATTTTCGCCGATTGGTCACATCGACGGTATTCTTTATAATTAATATGGCTCTAATTGGCGAGGAGCTGGTAATCAATTATAATGACTGGTAACATATTGTTTTTTTCTGCTTGTATGATATTTACCTTTATCAAGGCCTGGACCGGTTATTCATAGAGTGAAAAAAAAATGCACTAGTAAATCATGTTGACAATTTTTAATTGGTGATATTTAACGTTCACTTTCTACTAGTTTAGATAATCACCACAGAACTTATAAAAAATTATTTTTCCCACTTCGTTTTACTATCCATCTGGGATATATGCATTTTAATAACGCTATTTAAAAAATTATTTAACGCGTCTTACTACTTGTTAAAGTTATACACCTATGTACTAATTACTCTAGTGTGTTAGGGGTGAGAAAGGTTAAATTTAGAGTAAGTGTACCCGCATTTGTGTGGAGATAGAGTGAAAGACATTGAGGGAAAAGCACCATCGCAACATCCGACCGGGATCTAATCCCGATCTCCCTGTCATCGGTAGTCTAATTTGGAGAGTGACGCCTTAGACCATGAATTATGCTATTGGGGTAAGGATGAGGTAAGAAGAAATTTGAAAATGTACCTACATTTACGAGGAAGGAGAGTGGAAAACCCTCTGTACATCCGAACGAGATTTAATCTCCTGTCACCAGTGAACCCTGCTGAGTGAGCACTACAGTAGTCCGCATTCCCACTGTACGGGTACAGTAAATGGGTATAACTCTGTAACCTTAAACAACACCCAATTTCCCTTTTCCCACTTTATCTGAAAACTCACCAATCCTAAATTATCGGCGATGTCGGGAAACAAACTCGAAACTATTAACTCATTGGGCATATAAATGTTGGCACAAAACTCATCGTAAGTTGATTGGTATAGGCCATTTAGTTTGTAATGTAAAGCGATGTTCATATGACTGTCCAATGTCTGGCATGTGTGTAAGAACAAACATGACTTTATTAGCCTCGGAATAAAAAAGTGTAGAAAATCTAATTTTATTCTCCACTGTAGATCATTAGTTTATGTTGAGCTCGCATGGATATGTAGTGGAATGACGTAAGGAAGGCGCAGTCACTTCAGATAGGAAGACTTTTTTCACATTTACATTTTTAAATATATTTTGTCAAGTCGTGGGGTATGTAACTGTCGTTTTTGGTAGACAATATTAATACCTTTAAAATATCTATACTGTAGTAAAATAATATTTATGCTAGCCGCTTCGGTGGCCGCCTGGAACAAGACTCTATTCTCTCAGTAGACTAGACCGCCGATGACGGAGAGATCGAGGTTCGAATCTCTGTCTAGTGTACCTGAGGGTGGTTTTTCCAACATGATTATCCACTCTCCCTACACGCAAATGCGGGTACACTTCCTTTAGATATAGCCATCCTCATTCCTAAAACCACTAGCGTAATTAGTACATAAGCATATAACCTGAACGGGTAGTAAGTTTCGGTGCTAAATAAATATAATATGTAGGCACCAATTTATATATTATGTTGACCTAAAAAAATGTTTATAATAATTTAGTCCCACCAGAATCAAAATATTAGTTAGTATCTGACAGTTTCAAAAATTATTAAAGATACTTTTATGCACCCACAATTTACTAACGTTGCTTTTATGAATTTATACAACAAAAAGTCTCTTCTGCACTCGTCACTATTGACATCTATAATTTTTTTTTTTTTGTTGTGTTTGTTAGATGTACACTATATATTGCTTATTGATATATATTTTCAACGATTATCCCACTGACCCCAGGGGCCTTTAGACTATTGCATGTATATCAGAAAAACTAATGAAGTAGGCAACCTTGACAACCTCTACGTAATCTGATGGCAGCGTATGTCGTATAGTCTTCAACTTTGTGCAGTCTATATAAGTTGAACGGCAATGATATCACATTAAAAAGGACAACGGCCAAAACATTTTTTTCTAAATAATTTAATTTTATCGGTCGATTTGAAAACGATCACCCTGATAGTGTTTGTTAAAAAAAATTGTTTTTATTTGATGCTATTATTCCCCAATAGTTGTCCTATTATTTTCAGTAAGCTACCGTACTTAATTAAGTACACAATAAAGGCTCTGACAGAAAGTTAATTAACTACGTCGATACACTATCGCATGAGTTTAGCTATTGACTGAAGGCATTAAAAATAATAATAAACAAAAATTAATACCTAGAGATATGGCCAATCACTATAAGAACTAGCCTATTAGAGATCATTTTTAGCACCAACGAGTCTTTTTCATTTCACGACGTAGTTTGTTATCTATAGTAAAATAAGGTAAATTGACTTCACAGAAGTGTTACCTTACCTGAAAGTTAAACACTATAAAAATCAAACAAAACATTTCAATCAAAAGACAATACCAAAAATTATGTTTCATAATAAAATATTCAATCTTGTTAATTATATCAAAAAACCCGCCTCGGTGGCGTAGTTGGCTAACGCGCTAGTCGTGTTAAGCTCGACCGCCGAGGACGGGGAGATCGAGGTTCGAATCTTGGTCGGGTGAACTGGGAGTGGTTTTTCCTAAATGGTTTTCCACTCTCCCTCCACGCAAATGCGGGTTCACTTCCTCTTAATTCAACCCTCCAAATTCCTAATCCATTAGCGTAATTAGTACTTAAGCGTATAACCCGAACGGGTAGTAAGACGCGGTGCTAAATATTGTTGTCAGTTTTAAAAAAACAGATTAAAGTTGGGTCAAACTAAATTTGAAAATGAACTCCATCTGCTGAAGCGCTCGGAAGCTGTTAGCTTTGTACAAATTTAAACCATTCTAATTAATCTTACCACCCGTCTGAGCTCTACGCATTAAATTACACTAATTGGGTATAGAAGAGAAAGATATAATTGAGAGTAAATGTACAGGCATTTGCGTTGAGAGAAGAGGAGAAACCATTCAGGGACAAAATTCCGTACACTCAGCCGGGGTTAGAACCCTGATCTCCCCGTCACCGAAAACTCGGACACTATGAGACTGCTATTCAGTCCGCGTGCTCACCGATGCGGGTGTTCTAACCAGTTGGGTGGATGGATATTGACGCACATTCGCTGCTGAATTAAAGAGCACGAGGGAATAACTAATAATAATTCCAATAGTTATTTTCAGCAATTGTATAAATCGATGAATACTATCGATTATACTTTTGAACTATCCATCTCCCTACTAGGCCTCCCTCCCCTTCCCCCTTGCACTCCAAAGGTATGTTGACGAGCCGACCTGCTGCGGACTGTTTTTCCATCAGTCATGAGACGTGTCGAGGGAAAATAAAGTCTTTGACTGCCTCATTAGTGCACGTAACATCTCCCTAGGTAATTAACTTTGTTTACTGGTTTACTTGCGATCACGAACCTAGTGAAACTCAAAAACACATTCCTAGACCATTCCCATTTTATCAATCCTTATTTTTTTACCTGCACCGGTGACGAGGAGGGGGTTTAGAATACCTACAGGGTGTACTGACGGTGGGTTTTCCCTAAAGGCTTTACACTCTTCACGTAAATTCGGGCACACTTCCTTTAAATAGTTCTACCTTTTTCATCCCTAGGGTTCGGCAAAACTGACGAGCGAATGAGCGAGTGCGTGATTAGCATATAGTTCTCGACGGGGATGGCTCTCGACGGGGAGGCAAAGTTTCGAATCTTGGCTCATTGAACTGAGGGTGGTTTTTGACAAGTGATTTGTTGTGGTTTTCCCATCCTCCCTCAGCGCTAGTGGTGATTTGTTTTTGTAAAGACTTACTTTGATTATAATATTGAAGTATTTTAACATATCAATTCTACATATATATATATATTTATTTTATTGTCTTACCAACTAAACTAGGCCGTTAGTAGCAAGTGTGCTAAACCTATCAATAATAATAATGATAATAATAAAAAAGTCAAATATCTTAAATTGAAAAGTTTTCCTAGCATTCAATGGACCAATCAATATACAATTATATTGCTCAACGCTTGTAAACTATACTGTACCGGCTCGAGAGAGCGCGCTCCAGTCTGGCCACCTCTCATTACAACCAATGTGTTCTATTGTATTGCTCGCTCGCCCACTCTGGCCGTACACCAACACATTATTCTTAAATATCCTAACATATCAAAATGTTTCAAGACTAGTTATGTAAAATGAAAACAGAGTGTAGCACGGAGATGCGTGCGCTGGTGTGGCGATCTGTGACCTTCATCTGTCAGTAGGACAAGTGGCAACATTCTGTGTGGACCAGTGTAGACCGCAAACTCAAGCAGTGAGCAAACATCAAATTCTATGTCGTACTAGGAAAATAGGGAACGGAGACCTTCCAAAAGATGCAGCAGGCTTAAGGCAATGAAGCTACGAGCCGTCCGGTGTGTTTTGAGTGGTACTCGTGCTTCAGGAGAGGCAGAACGTCACTGAAAGACGAAGAGAGGTCAGGGCGACCTTCCACGAGCACAAACCCGCTAAATCGGTCTTTGGGGCTCTTCCACTACGAATATTGTTTGGTCTCCGGGTCGTACATAACCTTAGATCCAATTCTCGTCTCCAGCGATGATCTTCGACATGAAGGTTGGGTCATTCAGGGCATGTTGATGGAGTTCCTAACAGACTTAGGTACGGTGCTCCTTCTGTTCGGGGGTCAGAAGCCTGGGTACAAACTTGGCGACAATGCAATGCCTGTTAAAAATGGACGTGAAGATTGTCCGCACTGATCCGTATGACACATTCACGATATCCTTATTGGTCATCCGGCGATCCTAACGTACAAGTTGCCTAACTCTGCCCACAATATCCTGGTTGTTTTCGTAAGTCACCCTGTCCTCTCTTCGTCTTTCAGTGACGTTCTGTCTCTCCTGAAGCGTGAGTGCCACTCAAAACACACTGGATGGCTCGTAGATTCATTGCCGTGAGCCTGCTGCATCATTTGGAAGGTCTCCGTTCCAGATTTTCCGAGTAAAGCGCAGAATTTGATGTTCGCTCACTGCTCGAGTTTGCATTCCATAACAAAATTGCAAATGCACCCGCGCACGTTATCAAATAAACGTAACACAGTAACTGGTCTAGACAGAATGATGCCATTTGTCCTACTAACAGATGGTCACAGCTCGCTACACCAGCGCACGCATCCTCACGCTCCACTCCGTTTTCATTTTACAGATCCAGTATTGAAACTTTTTGATACACCTTCGTATTTACCTAAACGTAGAGATAATAGGGGAAAAACATAATACCCTTTTAAAGTTTTTCCACTATCTGTTCAACATACCTAGGACAGTATTTTACCCATTTAATGCATGCACATTATGAGCTGCTGATCCTATTTTAATTCCCTGACAACCCCAACAAAAATACTGTTTCCCGTTAATTTACCGCATAATGAACGAAAACAAACCCAGTTCTGCACTGATTATTACTAGACTATCACCAAAAATCAAACCCGTGACCCTTAGCTCGGTAGGCAAACATTATATTGAGTGAATTAAGGTGTTGTACCGGGACACTATTAGTGAATACCTTGAGCACTCTCGTGACAAGGATTACTAGTTGTGAGTTTGTGAACGAAAACGCTATCATCCTTTGTAAGGTTAGATTGTCCCGCGTCTATTAAATCTTGCCATATCCGAGGTTAGATTGTGTCGCGTCTATTAAATATTGCCATATCCAAGGTTAGATTGTGTCGCGTCTATTAAATATTGCCATATCCAAGGTTAGATTGTGTCGCGTCTGTTAAATATTGCCATATCCAAGGTTAGATTGTGTCGCGTCTGTTAAATATTGCTATATCCAAGGTTAGATTGTGTCGCGTCTGTTAAATCTTGCCATATCCGAGGTTAGATTGTGTCGCGTCTATTATATATTGCCATATCCGAGGTTAGATTATGTCGTGTCTATTTAATATTGTCATATCTTAGATTAGATTGTACTGCGTGTGCTAATTCTTGAGAGATCCGAAGTAAAAGAGTGCCGCGTGTCTTCTTTTAGCGCCTCATCCTACAATCGGTTCGGGATATACGTCTATGTATTTATCACACTAAAGGGTTAGGGAAGAAGCCGGTTGGATTTAAAGTAAGTGCACCCGAATTTGCGTGGAGGCAGAGTGGGACACATTTGAGGAAAATCATCCTCAGTACACCCGACCGGGATTCTAACCCTGTTATCCTCATCATCGGTAACCCAGTATATTGTTAAGGCGCCCCCCTATCCTTTACACGGTGTTATCCCCGTATGACTTGCACAAACTGGTTTGCACCGTGAAGACTGAGCGTGTAGGGACTGTTAGTTTGCTCAAACCAGACAGGTGTTCATCAGTTTGTTGGTTTCTCTGATCACTTCTCTTCCCGCCGTGCCGTTTGAGAGGGCAGGGTGGCCACGTAACGGGATACAACGCAACACATTTACATTATATATCCTGTAGGCCGAAGGTTGCTCATCCCTGCCTTAGACCGTGCAGCCACCGAAGCGGATCGCCGCGCCTGTTGAATCCTGCGGTATCCAAGGTAAGATTTGTGTCTGGCAGTCTTGGCTGAGTTTTTTTTTTTAAGTAATTCGACCATCAGAATTTTATTGCACAATTTCAACAAATGTGTAATTATAAGCTGTACATAGTGATTCAATTGTTTCAAATCATTACAGTTAAAGAGCTATAATTTTGTCAAACTGGATAGGCTTTATACGTACCGTTGTTAAGGTAAATTAATTAATGAATGGGGCTGAAATTTAGTATAACTAGACTTTCATACGAGGTGTACACAATGATATATCCACATTATTAATAGTAATAATATAAATATTTCAATAAAATATTACTATTATTAATATATATAATAAAACGTATTAAAAATAATATAAATATTTTAATAAAATATTAATATATACTAATATTATAAATATATCATTCTGTACACCTCTTATGAAAGTCTTGTTATACTAAATGTCAGCCCCATTCATTAATTAATTTACCTTAACAACGGTACGGGAAAAGCATAAAATAGAAATTGTGATCCCTTATAACTCAAACTGTAATGATTTGAAATCATTGATTTACTCACTATCTATAGCTTATACATTTGTTAAAATTGTGCAATACACGTTTAATGGTTGAATGACCTTAAAGTGTCTTAAGCAAGGGTGCTGTACTAAACCTTTCCTGCCCTCCATCACGTAAGTTCACCACTTCCTTTGAGTATGCAAAATCGGCGCGGAGAAAGTACGACCAAATAACAATACAAGTCACAAGGCTCAGATTCTTTGTAAACGAGGTCCCAGTGCATTGAGGGTACTTGAACCACTCGACCATTGCTTCTAGTAATACTGTTCTTAAACTGGTTGCGAAGATGTTGCACGTTGATATATTCATATTAGTTAATAAGTTTTATTCACAAACATGATCGTATCGATCTGAGCGTACAGTCCCACTTAATTTCTGGACATGCTCTTGAAACACTTAAACATATTAACTTTTTAAAGGTGGCGAGGAAAGAAAGATGTTATGGCTTTGTTTGTAGAAACAAAAGGTAACCTCCCATCGGTGGATACGTGAGCTAAGTCGTCAACCTGGTCTGGTGGTGGTCGAATAGGTCGGAATTCGAATCCCAGCCTGATGTACCAATGGAGTTTTCTTCTACTAGGTAATTTTTTTTAGCGCCGCGTCTTATAATCCATTCGGGTTCTACTCTTATATACTAAATTACGCTAATGGATCAAGGATGAGGAAAGTTGAATGTAAAGGAAGTGTACCCGCATTTGAGCGGATGGAGTGAAAGTGTGAGGCCATTTAGGAAATAAAAACTTCCATACACTTGACCGGGATCAAACCACGATATACCCGTCATCGGCAGTCTAGTATATTGCAAGAGTAGTACCTTATACCATGCGGCCACCGAAGCGGGCTTCCAGGCTAATCAATGTTATGATCTCTCTCACCGCAAATGCGTGTGCACTTGCTATAAATAATTATATCTTCTTCATCCTTAGTGTAAATATGGGAATAGCTCGGACGGGTATTAAGCCGCGGACCAAAAAAAATGCGCTAAATTGATTCTGTCCAAAGAGGATATAATGGGTTCAAAGTCACCTCTAATCAGGAAGTCCCAAGCACCACTAACTTTGACGTTGAAAAAAACAAACATTTTTTAGACTAGTTGAGCACTTGTAGTGGATATTTCTGTCAGCCACACCATCGTCCATCAGCAACAAGAACCAGTGAACTAGTCCGGGGTGGTGATTGAACCAATGACGAGTAAGATTAACGGACTACTAGAGCTCACCTAGAGCACTACTGACAAGTACTTTATTGCTCTCTGTTACTGTTAGCCGTGCTGGAATACAGCTTGTTTGACGGGCTAGCGGTGAGATGGTAATGAAGAAACACGCTACATCTGCCTCTCGGAAATTATCACTTATCATCTAGAAATAGAGCATTTCGACCAGCCTTGAAACGTATAGGGGACAGCTGTTCCGCCTTTTCTCCATGCACGACCAGTTCATCCATCCTCTGCGTCTTACTACTTGTCTAGGCTAGCTGCATTGCACACTATTGCAGGGGGAGAATGAAGGTAGAGCGACACTCTATAATATAAAAAAAAGTCATATTGTGAAAAAATAAGTTAATTACATAAGTTATTTTTTAAAAAATCTGGCTAGCTCAATATTCGGCAGACATTTCGGGAACTCTTAAAAAATTTGGTTTTCTTCTTGGTTTAATCATTTGCCGGGAAACCTGCATAATTTCAAAATTTGGTTTTCTTCTTGGTTTAATCATTTGCCGGGAAAGCTGCATAATTTCAAAATTTGGTTTTCTTCTTGGTTTAATCATTTGCCGGGAAACCTGCATAATTTCAAAATTTGGTTTTCTTCTTGGTTTAATCATTTGCCGGGAAACCTACATAGTTTCAAAATTTGGTTTTCTTCTTGGTTTAATCATTTGCTGGGAAACCTGCATAATTTCAAAATTTGGTTTTCTTCTTGGTTTAATCATTTGCTGGGAAAACTGCATAATTTCAAAATTTGGTTTTCTTCTTGGTTTAATCATTTGCCGGGAAACCTGCATAATGTGGCAAACGTGGCGGTCCGCAAGCTAATGAACAGTAAAAATAATGATAATAAACAACACATTTAATTCTTTTGAAGCTGTCCTCGCTGGTCTTGGAGTAAAGTGCTCACCTCAGGACCCTACGTTTGTGGGCTCCGAGGTCGATGAATTTTCCTTGAGTGATAAAAATCCGTAGCACAACTTCCTTCGGAGGGGAAGTAAAGCCTTAAAACAAAAAATAGTTTTTTTTTATAAAACTACCAAAATAAAAAATTGATCTCGCCTTACATCCCACCTTAAGGGGAAAAAAACACATTGAAGAGCTGGCAAAACTGTTTGATTCAGCACAGCTGTATTTTGTAAACATTTAAGAAAGAATACTGTATACTCTTTTATTCTCGGCTTTAATTTAATTGGGTGCTCAAAATCTGCACGTGGAATCATTCTTATTTTTCTCCTCCACAGAAAGACAAGGATATTCTGAAAATTAACCACCAGTGGGCATGCGGACATTAAGACTCGTATTTTCTGGTTTGGCTTTGACGGGTTAATTTAGTTTCCGATGCAGGGAAAAATAATAATTCTGAATCATCAAACCTATATATGTTGTTAGTAAACATAAACTAAAGCTATACTCGTGGTTTGATATTTATTAGTAATCATAACAACCTGTGCCTTCTAAATGCAAGGATATTTTCAACACTGGTGCCAGGAATTGCATGAGGGTAAACCCCATACTTCACATATTATGTACAAAACTATTTTTTAGAAACTGGGTGTGATTGGTCCACGTTCTTTCAGACACTTAGGGCCGGTCTCATGACTCCTGGATAAATATTAATCTGGCAGATAAATATTTCTCTCTGGGTGATAAGTTAAAAGTGCGTCTTATGACTTCCTGATACCATTTATATGCCAGATAAAATGTATTTATCCATCACATTTTTATCGGGAGGTTTAATTACCTGATAACTTTTATCTGCAAGTTAAAATGGTCGTTGTCATAGTGACGCGTTGTTTTTCATGAGGTTTCGCCTATCAGAATCTATTTTTGGGTTAAAATCTTGGCTCACGTGTTTAGTAAGCATAGGCGTGGGCTCTAACTATATAAAGTTAGAACATTTAATTCACATTTTTATATAAACTGACAAGCTATTTGTAGAACTATATTTATATAAAAACAAATTATCAAAATGTAGTACAATAAACTAAATTTTGTAAACGTTGTACCCAACTATTGACCACATTTTGGCAGACACCGAAATTATTACTTGCAAGACAACTTAGCTTCTGCGCCCACGTGACGCCATCTGTTTACTCGCACTCGTTTAGCCGCCATTATTTAACAAATGTTGAGCGTTGTAGTCACTTGTCAGGTAGTAGCGGTAGCAGTAGGGCTTATACGCATGCGCGCATCAGTAAAAACAGTACCAACTTTGCGTTTTCTGCATAAAAATATATTTAACCTTCAGATAGCTATTCGACAGATAAATTCAGTTCATAATACGCGTAAAATATTAAAGTGGCTGATAACCTTTATCTGGTCGCTAACTTTAACCTCCCGATAGCAATATTTATCTAGTAGTCATAAGACTGGCCCTTAGTCGACCCCTCTAATTACTCGGCCACAGACTTTTCAGATAAGAAAACTCGTCGCTTTAATTACAAACCAATAAAACATACCAGTCCTCGCCTCACTCTAGTAACATTCAAGTTACATTTTTACCACCTCACGGCGAATATTTTTTGAGCTTCAAGCTCCAATGTTGATGCCGAATATTTTTAAGGTAGGAGTGAAGGGGACGCGAGAAAAGCTAGGTGTTTTTGCAATTTTTGTATCAAATTTTTTTTTTGTCAAAGAATTAAGGTATTTCTTCAGTAGAAACATAGTTCACATGGTCACCTCAACAGTTCTTGAATATCTGCCATCGGTGTCCTGGAATTTAATGACAACTTTTTCTTTTCATATAATTCCGCTATGTTAATGACCAATATACAACAACTGTTGAGCTAACCATTTGAAGAAAATGAAACTCTTATGTTTCTATTGGAGAAATATTTTAATTATTTAGGCCAAAAAAAAAAGTTTTGCTCTAAAACCTACAAAAAAAATACTTAACCTTTTCTTGCGTCCCCCTACATTCCCATCTTAACGTTTGGACCGCAATCTATCTCGTCTCTTATTATTTTTCTTATTTTGCTCTTTTTTCTTATATTTACATTTTTTTAGCCTATTTAGTTTTCATTTTTCACCTTTTTCTGTTTTCTTTCTCTCTTCCCTCTCTTTTCTCTTTCGCCTCGTTTACCACTTTTCTTTACTTTTACCCGTTTATTTCTTGTTTATCTTCGCTTGGTATAGCCTTTTCTCTTTAGGTATCTATGTATCTTTCCCTCTCAATTTATCCCTTATTTAGTTCCCTTTCTTAATTTTGTCTTTCTTTCTCCACTACTTTTGTTTATTTCGACTTTCCTTCTTATCTAGTTCTTCATCCCCTATTTTTCTTCCTACCCTCCATTATTTATTTATTCCCTTCTCTTTATCCCCCTTGATCTCCTCTATTTATCCTCTCTTTCTCTCAAATTGTCCCCTATATATTTCTCTCTTGTACCTTCGCCTTATCGTCTTCTGGAGATTCCAAACTACGCCACAGACAGGGTCGGAGTCGAAGGTTCTTCAGTGCTTTTCATCACTCACCACGTTCTATCTCCCTTTACAAATAAACACTCGTAAGATAAGTTCTCCACATTTGTACACTATTCATTCGATTCATTCAAGAAAAGATGCACACTTTGGTCATAATTTACTCTTTTAATACATACGACCTAGACATTACGATATAAGGAAACAAGCCGAAAGGTGAAATGGTATGAACCAGCAAAGGAAACCAGGGTGTTAAGCTGTCGTGTCTTATATTGTTCCAGAAGGTGAAGAGTTGAGTGAACTCGCGGTGTCGTTTCCACGAAAGTAGCTTAGCACCAGCGTGTTTGTCAACCATATGTCTTATTTTGATGGTCTGGATTGGGTCCAATCCCGTCCGGGTCCACTGGGTAGGTTTTTTTTACAGGTTGTGATCCTCAAGATGATCCGCTTTCCAGACGTGTGCTAGTGCATTTTATTAAAAATCTCAATCATCCAGTTTCTTTAGATTGATATAAGTTGAAAATGAACCGGAATGTTAGTAAGATGCGCAGCATAAAAAATTTGGTAAAGGAATTGTACTAACATTTGCCTTTAGTAAGTATGAAAAATAACCAGAGAGGATAAACTCCCTAATGCTATCAGTCTGATAGAAACCTGCCATTCCATGTTAGTTAGGTATGTGCCTACTGGTTAGCTTACAAGCCCTGCTGTCACGCGTGCCAATCAATTTCCTAGCTTTGCTGTCATCCGTGCCAATCAATCTCCTAGCTCTGTTACGCGTACCAATCTCACTCCTAGCTTTGCTGTCATCCGTGCCAATCAATCTCCTAGCTTTGCTGTCATCCGTGCCAATCAATCTCCTAGCTCTGTTACGCGTACCAATCTCACTCCTAGCTTTGCTGTCATCCGTGCCAATCAATCTCCTAGCTTTGCTGTCATCCGTGTCAATCAATCTCCTAGATTTGCTGTCACGTGTGCCGATCAATCTCCTAGCTCTGCTGTCATGCGTGCCAGTCAATCTCCTAGCTTTGTTGTTATGCGTGCCAACCAAACTCCTAGCTCTGCTGTCACGCATGCCAATCAATCTCTTAGCTTTGCTGTCATGCGTGCCAGTCAATCTCCTAGCTCTGCTGTCATCCGTGCCAGTCAATCTCCTAGCTTTGTTGTTATGCGTGCCAACCAAACTCCTAGCTCTGCTGTCACGCATGCCAATCAATCTCCTAACTAGGCTGTCACGCGTGCCAATCATTCTCCTAGCCTTAATGTCTCGCGTGCCAATCTATCTCCTAGCCTTGCCAATCAATCTCTTAGCTCTACTATCACGCGTGCCAATCAATCTCTTAGCTTTGCTGTCACGCGTCCCAATAGCTCTGCTATCAAGCGTTCCAATCAGTCTCCTAGGCCTAGGCATTTTTCTCTTCATATCCACTGAACGTGCTTTAGGCGAACTCGGGCATTATTTTGAGTTAAAATGGGTATAAAGTTGAATATTTCAGTGTTTGTCATAAAATTCGTTACAGATTGACTGCGTTGAAAATGTTAGTACCTTGTTGTGACCGAAATCCCTTGCGCAGGTCCTCGAGCTTTCATCGTCTTATGCTCGTAACCTGAAACTATAGTGCATGATTTTAGGTGCCCCGCAGTTTTGACCAGGCCATTTCAGCCATACCTTAAAGAGAAACATAAGTGTGGTCTAAATTATTTATTTTCACTGCGTCTTACTACCCGCTTGGGCAATACGCATATAATATATGCATATATATATATATTAATTACGCTAATGGGATAGACATTAGAAAGTTAGAATTGTAGAAGAAATAAGCCCGCGTTCGCATGGAGGTAGAGCGTAAAACAGAGCATGTAAAAGCATCCTCAATACACCCGGCTGGGATTTGAACCCCGTCCTTCCCGTTACCACCAAACCAAAATAAGCTTGACATTTAGCCCAGGGGTCCGCGGTTGTATTTATAAGTCATGGTATAGTGCCCTACTGAGGGTTTTTGTTCGAATTGGTGCTTGAACTAATTTTGGTCCTTTTTAAATTCAAAATGGGAACAGAAAATTTTATATTTTTTAAAACTTCAAGTTCTGCTACTATACTTATTTAATATGTTGGAATCACGTTACTTTTTTTCAGTTAAAGAATTGAGTTGTTTGCACATTCGTCGCTATAATTATCTTGTACGCAGTAGCCATTGTTTCAATTAGTAACAGTTTAATTATATAATAATAGCTGAGGCGTTGAAACAGGAAAGTGTTAGCTTTCTTTGCCTTCGAAAACACTAGCCCAACTAGGTCATTATGAAGGTGTAAGATAATGTTGACACGATTCAGTGTTGCCACACTAGCAAAGTGAAAACTGACGACTATCACATCAAATTATCTTGATGTTGTGAGGCTCCTTTTGGTGTAGAGACGTGACAAAGAAGAGGGCCCAGTTTGTATCCCTGCTAGATATTTGTCTGATACAAATTGTCAGAGGCATAACTGTGGTAGCCCTATCACAAAATTCATTCGGAGTGTGTGATAGTGCTGGGTGAAGAGTTTTGACTCCATCCAGATAGTAGATTATTAGGTATATTATGTATTAATTAAAAAGTTTAAATTAAAACAATTTGTTGTCCAATCATTGGTGAAATGTGAAGGATTCAAATGTGGAGGATTCAAATTCATATAATAATAAACTTGTATGTCACCTTATCTCAGTTGGTAGCGGGTCTCTTTGCTAATTTAAGGGTCCCGGCTTCGATTCCTGGCATGGTCGAAAAATGTATTATTGATGAAATGTGGGTTTCACCTTTAACGGTAATGAATTAACAGGTCGGGGGTTGGGAGTTGTGTCCTATATTTAAGTAAGTTTATAAATCGTGTGCTGATATAATCACTCGGCTTAGAAAGTGCATATAAATGAAATTATAAACTATCTTTTAAAAAGCGCTATTCCAAATAGAATATACTTATAGAAAAACACTAAATCTTACTAAATATGAAAATCAAATAATAGGTTTCACTATTCAATAATTTCATCATGCTACTTAAATTGTTTAACAGCGGAAATTTATAAATAAATGTAATGGGTTGGTAAGATTGTCGATTTGATTTCTCCACGGCGCAATTGGTTTGTAATTGCCCCATCCTCTCTCTCTCTAGCGGTTACTATTGTGGTAAATGACTCGTGACAATGACTCGTCGATGACGAGGCAACAAGGATGACTCACTCACAATCATCACAGAACCGGTATCCCTTTCAGTGATTGAGAAAAGGCGTAGTAAGTAGACAATGAGCGATACGTCCTTTAATGTGGTAAACCGTGTGATTTAGTTTAGTTTTGTTTCAATAGATACACAGGAAGAATCGAAAAAATTAGATGAAATTCTTGGAAAATTTTGCAAATTTTTATCTCGTTTAGAATTCTGTATGGATTTAAAAAAAACTAAACATTCATATAACTCTAAATATTTTTACCACTCCAAGTTTAATCTTAGTTTTTTCTGCATCTCACATTTCAAATAAGTTAAAGTAAACTTTTCAAAAATGATTATTTTTAAATAATCGTAAAAAGGCAAGAACCCGGAGAAACCTACTTTTTATGAAGACAAGGAAAGATTGTGCTGTTTACTAGTTGAATAACAACTACTTGCTTTGTGGCCGCAAGGTTTAAGGCGTCACACTCGCAGTAGACTGGACCGCCGATGAGACGGGGAGATTGGGTGTACTGAAGGTGGTTTTTCCAAAATTTGGTTTAGACTTTCCCTCCGAGCAAAAGGGGTATAATTCCTTTTAATTCAATAATCCTCAACCCTAACACATTAGCATAATAGTAGGCTTATATAAACTAACACGAACGGGTAATAAAACGCGTTGCTATAAAAAAAACTAGCGAGGGGTTTATGTCAGGGCATCCGCTTTTTCTTTAACACAACTTTAAACCACAAGTCAACAAACATACAAACAGACTTATGATACGTCACAACACTATTAATAAAGATCCGCCCCAGATTTAAATGATCTAGTATCTGCATAATGGAATAAACTCATGAATTCTAAATTATGCTCTTCCTGAGATCGAACTAAAGTTCTTTAGATATTTTTATTTTTCATAGCACCGCGTCTATTCTGCCTGTTCAGGAATTTCAATCTCCCCGTCATTGGGGCAACGTCTGGTGTACTGAGAGAGTAGTTCGTTAGACCATGCGGCCACCGAAGAGGTATGTTTAATATACCTACATGACAACCCGTGAACGGTTTGATTATATAGGACAGTGATTTAAACTTAATTTGTTAGGAGGATCCTTCAAAATATTTGATAAAGTCTTGGGAACCCCTACGTGGCTGACACAATTATTTATTAGGTTCGCCTTAATAGGGCTATATCAAGGCAGGGATTAGTGGCGGCAATGGACTTTCGAGCTCCGTACGCCCTAGAGTAGAGCAGGCATGTCAACTTGTGGCCCGCGGACCTTTGGATGTATCAACATACATTGCGGTCCGAGTAGTCTTTTTATAAAGGTTGTAAGAATAAACCATTTGAGGTTACGACATTCGGAAATATAGCCAGTGAGATTGGCGTACATAATTTTACTCTTTACTTAGCAAAGACCGATTCCCAAAAATTATAACATTTGCTCACCAAATATGTGCAATGATTGTCAGCGCATAAGGGATATTTTGCTCATGAAAAGGAACACACCAAAGAGATCACATTTACCGATACGCTTTTGTCATCTATATTGAACGTGACTTCAACTAAATTCTGTTCAGCGTAGGAATTGTTTTCTCAAAGGCCTTTTTCCCTACCAGAAATCTATTATATAGTAGGATATTGGTAGGAAAAAAGACCTTTCAGAGAGTAACTCCTACCGTGAATGGAACATACACACTTGACGCAAATATGAAGTTTCAAATTTTTGGTAAACAAAATATAGGATAATATGTCTTAATATTTTATGTAATCTTATTTATTTTTTTGTTAAAATAAGGATTTTAAAATTGAGATGGTAACTATTTAATCTGAATTACGGCTCCCTCATTAATTTCAATGTTCAATGTGGCTCTTATGAACAAACTAGTTTGATTCGTCTGCCGTAGTAGAGTGAGTAAGAGGTAGATGCAATTACAAAATATATGTGTAAACCAGTTAAGGTAAGTAAATAGTAACTAGCTCATACTTTTGAATTAAATATTTCGAGAGTATTTATTGCATCTTTCCATTTACAAATAACTGTCCTTCAACACTTGAACATGGCCTTCTCGTCATCTTCATCGGATAAACGAGTTATCTAAACATATTTCCACTTTGTCCAAAGATTATGGGCAGACCAATAAAAAAACAAGCTTTTTCAAATTCTTGCGGAACCCTGGTAGATAATTACTTATATAGGCAGTCGGAACAATCCACATTTCCTCAACTAAACATGAGGATTCTCTTGAGTTATAAACTCATTTTCTCTACCTGTATCACACAACTGGGATATAAGGTGTGGGGCATCCAGGGGGTGGGGTTAAATAACGATTTGCCTCCTCTTTCTCCTTATTGTAGTTACTTTTGTAAATAACAACTTAGACCATAAATGAGGGGATCGGGACAAAACCACGAGAACACTAATTTTATGAAAAAATATGTTTGCAGTGATTTCTCGTTTGTTTTCACAGTCGGTCAAGATCTTGGAAGATAGCTAATGTCGACAAATATATATATATATGTTTCATGATTTCATATAAGTATCGTTAGTGAATACATCCCATCTAAATCTATGCGGGTTATCATTTTTCTCTGCCCCACCTCAATTTTGAAGAACAAACCGTTTACTCTGAAAGGTAACAGTCGTACCCTAATCGATTACACTATAGCCCTCATATATAGACTGCACCATTGTGTAACCTGTCGAGGAAAGCTTTCCTTTCGGGGTAAACCAAGTGTATAGCCAAAAATTGAAGATGTTTTGTATGCACAAGCTAAATTTTAATATCATGTATACCACTTTATATTCAAAATATATACAGTTATAAACAATAAAAGTGCTTCTAAAGTTTACAAATTAGAAAAATACAGAAATAACGATTTGATGGATTGCATACCTTCCTCCCCTAGTAAATGTCTGGGTGTACCACTGCTTCACATACAGTTATATTTGGTTATGGACTATCACCAAGTCAACCCTTGTTAGAGCCGTTTCACCCATAGCCGGCCCCGAGTTTGACGGTATTCTACCCGGGACTTTTTTTTTTTTAACGGCGCGTTCTTGTCATGCCTTCTGCGGCAGACACACTCGGTACTGCCATGTGTGGCATCTTGCCAGATTTATTCGATGCAACATAACTTACAGTCCAACTTAGATAGAAAGGATTATTTTTTTACAGTTATAAAAGTTACTAATATGATTTTCATATTATTTATACGTAAATCCATGTGATCTCCAACTTTTACTTTTCATAGATAATAACATTAAATAATACTTTTTTTTACACTACGTCTTACTACCCATTCGGGTTATACTGGGTGGGGCGGAAACATATATACGATTTATGCATAGGAAAGTGATGGACAACGTGCTGAAGTTTGCCTGACGTCCAATGGAGCTCACTTGAGTGACATTATCTTCAAAAAATTTAGTATGTAGTTTGCTTTTATTTAGCTAGTGAATATTTACTTTTAATTTAAAGTGTTAATTTTCAAGTTACTAATCGTCTAATTTTTCGGCCCCACCCTGTACTTAGATGTACTTATTAATCTAATGGGTTCAGGACGAGGATCTGGCCAGGATTCAAACAGCGATATTCCCGTCATTGGCAGTTCAGTCTATTGCAAGAATGATACCTTAGATCAGTGGTTCTAAACCGGTGTTCCGTGAACTAGTTACAAGTGTTTCGCCGGTGAAAGATGCCACAACAGTTCTGAGTGATGTTGGCTACTATGATTCTAAGAACTGAAGACTGCTACGTGTCCGAGAAGAGGAACTTTTGCTCCTTGGCCGCGGACAGGCCCAACACTATCTCGTCCAGCTTACGACGGCGGTGACTTATAAACCATTAGAATATCATATGCTTTAAAATGAAAAATAACACCTGGACGTGGGTGTTCCACAAATTTTTCTTATAATCAAAAGTGTTCCGTGAATTCCAAAAGGTTAAGAACCACTGCCTCAGATGATTAGACCATTCACTCACTGAAAAGTTCATACAATATCAGTAGATTAAAATTATATCGCTTTTAACCGCAAAAAAAGATTGTATTTTCTATTCCACTAGAATCTTACCATAGTAAGAACTTGAGGAAAGAAACTGTTTTCCCAAAAACTGACGCTCACTCCTGATATATAATAATTTGATTTCTTTAACTGAAGTCATTGAAATATTCCCCGGTCATTGCTCAGTAACTTTGTTGACACAGCTTGTATGAACTCATCTCTAAATCTAAAATTATATTCAAATCTGTCAAAACTTGTTTGCTTTCGAATGACGGGCCATCTACCACAGACAACCTTTTTGGACTCAAGGTTAGGGGAAAGTTGCCTATATTGTACCACCACCTAAATCGTACCACCATTGATTTTCTGGGAAATGATTATGGTAGAGTGGTCTAGGGGTTATGTTTTGAACCTCCCATTGTTTTAAGTAGCCCGCGAAAATATTACACTGGTATGACCACGTTGAACGCTTTTATTAATGTTATTTAGTTTCAGTGGATCTGGATGTAATTTTTGGACTTTGTATCTAAGGAAATACTGAACCCGAAGGTATGTTTTACTTGTTTTCATGAATATATTATTGTAATATAACCAATTCTACAAGAAACCTATGGTTTATTCTTATCGTAGCGATAGTTTGAGGTTATAAATAAGGTTATGTTTAAAGCTCCAGGATGTTGCCTAAATCGTACCACAAGTGGGTTCCTAATTCGTACCGGTACGAATTGGGGGCCTATAATCTTCCTTGTTCCATATTTGCTATTTTTTACCAAACTTTATTAAACACCACGATAAACATAAATAATGCGCGTGTCCGTGTGTGTTACAGAATGACGAAGCGAAAATATGGAGCTTGGAGTGAATCGGATATGGAACGAGCCCTCGCAGCTTATAGAAATGGGGACATGAGTTTTAATGAATGATGTCGCCAATACGGTATTTCAAAGCCAACTCTCAAGCGCTAATTAGACTATGTCCCTCCCATGTTAATTTTTAAGCGCATGAGAATGGCTAATGAATTAAAATTTGGGGCTCCACCTGGGGGTTTGGTTGAAGTTTCTGAAACAGGCTACATAAACATTGACCTCTTCATCCAGTGGCTAAAACATTTTATTGCTGCCGTCAAACCAAACAACGATAATAAAATTCTCTTAGTTCTAGACGGCCACACAACACATTCAAAGAACTTGGAAGCTTTGGAAATAGCAAGAGAAGCCGGAGTAATTATGTTGCAGTTGCCTGGCCACACAAATCATCGGGTTCAGCCATTAGACAAGTCGTTTTTTTAAACCAATGAAAGGGTACTACACACAAGTGGTTGAAAATTGGCTTCATACCAATCCAGGACTGTGTGTTACACAATACCAGGTGACTCAACTTGTGGCAGAAGCATATGCAAGGGCAGCGACAGTTGAGAATTCCATTAATGGATTCCGTGGATGTGGAGTCTGGCCAGTTGACCGTAATGGGTTTAAAGACTCTGACTTTTTACCATCTGAATATCTTGAGCCTTCAGAAGATACCAATGTAGATGCACCACTTACTAAAGATGTCACCAATGGACCACCCACTGCACCTACTGCAGATGAAATCAATGACCGACCGGATGTTGCAGTAAAGCCAAAGGCTGGACCAGCCAACACCTCTCAACTTAATGTGTCAATTGAAGCTATCTCACCAATTCCCAAACCCACCCAAAAAAAAAAATTTCAAAACGAGGTGGGTTGACAAACAAAGGCCTACAACGAGCTACTGTGCTAACAAGCAGTCCATACAAGAATGATTTGCAAACAGCAAAATAATTGCAAATGGCACAGGCCAAAGTAAAACAGTTGAAAATGAAAATAGAGAAGGCCAAAGCAAATTAATTGAGACTGGCAAAGTCCAAGATAAAAAAGAAGTAGCCAATGCTAAGAAAAATGTTTCATCTGTGTGGAGAAATTTAGAAAAAGCAGATCTGCAAACCAACGGAGAAAGCCTACCATCTACTTCAACACAAACTGATGTTAGAATTGAAATCCAGCAAGAAGAATGGTTTTGTTACGTATGTGAAGATCATTATGTTGAGGATATGGTGCAGTGTTTTGTATGCTGGTCCTGGGTGCATGAAAGATGTGCAGGGGTCAAGTCAGGATTAAAACAGTTTATTTGTATGGACTGCAAATAGAAAAAGTTTTGATAAACATTTAAATACTAAAACATACCTCTGTACTGTGATTATTAATAGGTGTTCTGTCACATGACAGATTAATTATTTTGTCAGTGAAATTAGACTGCCAATGCGTCCTGTCCTCCACCTCTTCCTTTAGCTCCCAGCATTTTCTTCCTTCCCTAAAGTCATCCAATATTTGAAACCTTCTTCTTCCTATGCTTCTCTTTCCCTCAACCTTGCCTTCTATGATGTCATGCAGAAGATAGTGCCTCCTAAGAATGTGTCTGATCCAATTAGTTTTCGTCCGAAGAATCACACTACAATGTAGTATAATATTATATTTTTATTAGTAGCTTCTTCCTAATAAATACTGTAGTGGTACGATTTAGGACATGGGTGGTACAATTTAGGAAACCTGTTTCCTATATCGTACCGATTGCAGCCTGTTAGAAAAATCTCTGTATTTATTTCCAATTACATCCTTTTGAGCTTGAAACAGTAGAAATATATCCGCAAATAAGTACAGGTGTGTGTAAAAATACACTTAATATCATAGGTTAGTATTTATGGCAAATAAAAATAAAAATTTAAAAAGTGGTACAATATAGGCAACTTTCCCCTACATATGTTGGAATCGCGGTAGAAAGGTAGGTTTAGATTGTAGTTGTTTTCACCCTTTTTACGGTTACGTACTGCTCATTCGTAAACAAATACCTCAAGAGCTTAATTTTTTTAAATAAATAATTAAATTAAAATCCTTCTCCATAGATGTAGGCCTACTAGTGTTTCTTTAAAACTAATTACTTGACTTAAAGGAAGTTATATCTATCGTAGTCAATTGAAGTGTGTTATTTTGATGAGAAAACTTCTTCAATCATATTATTTTTTACGTATCAAGCTATAAAAATCACTACGCACATTTTATCTTATTGAATATGCACATACTCCACATGTCACTTATGTAAATAAAATGTATTGCAGTCTAGACAAAAAAAAAAAAGAGGGAGGAAAGCATTAATCAGAATACAAAACTCATAATTTGAATGAAAATGCACTAAACATACTACCTACTATCGGTCACTAATGAAATTCTTGAACTTTGTTAAAGAACTTTTTTTTATATTAAGTTCACACGGATCAACATATAAAAGGCTTTATTAATAAATTATTTTTTGCGTTGGCCTACCCCTAGTAAGAACGTCGCATACCTCTAGGGGAGCGTGTATCCCATTTTGAAAACCACTGGTTTAGTAGAAGAAAAAAAAATGCTATCACCATTATTTTAAAAGTGTAACGATTATATCAAAATTTCAGATCATATTTGTTAATATACTCATTTTCCATTTTTACTACTGCTCTTAAATAATTATAGTGTTAAAAAAACATACAAAATCACTAACAGAATTGATGTTGTGATTTGCACTTTTGCAACTCCCCCCGCCCTTTCTACCCAACCGATTTTGGAGAACGTGGTTATATTAGTTCGTGTAGGTTGAGATTGGTTAGTAAGGCGCGCAACACGAGAAAGTGAGGATCAATTTATTTATGACTTGGCAAGGAGCTGATATTATTGGCACTATGTGCGAAAATGTTTTCAGAACTGTCCATCATAGTTCGTGGATAGCATTAATGATTAGATTACTATGGTTGACGTTGTGACCTTTTCACTCACTGATCTCACAACTATCTATCTGGCATGTCTTCAAAACGAATGTCAACTCTGAGGCTACGGGGGCGTCCAATTCTAATGGGACTCGGCATGTAAACCTTAAATTTCTTATGAACGATCATTTGGAGCATCTTTTAGAAAAAACACCCTTTTTTTTTTTGCCGTCGACGTTGCTAACATTTTAATACACTAATGGTACTATTTTATAGGTATTGTAGATGCAGCTAAATAAGTTTAAAAAATAAACACACTAGTGACTGATATTTTTATTGCATTGGTGGGGACATTTTGAAGTAAATTTGAATGATTTTATTTGGCAGAAAAGGAATTCAGAGAGGAACTTTTTAAAAAACTGGTGAAAAGGATACATTTTTTTAGTTTTTGCTCTATATCCTTGAAACTGCTAAATTTCGCAAAATAATCAAGGGGCTTTTTATTTTGTATCTTATCCAACGCAGATAATTATACTAACAATAAATAGTAGCGGAGATTTAGCAGTTCAAAGTTTGTTTAAAAATGTCCAAAGATCACGCTAAAGCCTATTTTTTTTTATTTTGCTAGTAAATCTTCTCACGCTTCGGACTTAGAAAATGCACAGGGCATTCCTTAAACTAGATTATATGATGAAAAAAATAAGACCACGTGGAGCTTTCTAAAATCAATAGGTCCGGAGATATGAGGATGTGAAGCAGGGTACAAACATATTATTTTTGTAAATAATTTTGACCCTGAACCTCAAACTAAAGGTAGGTTATTGACAACTGATTTTTCATAATATTGAAATATTTATTAAATGACTTTAACGATATGGTTCCATGTTTTACATTACAAATAACACTTTATATTTGTGTTTTTAAATAAAAAGTCGTTTAATGTTTGTTCACCAATAACTCATTTTTCAAAAATTAGAAATATTAAAAAAAACTTATCTTCAAGACCAATTTCGAAAAATTTCAATTTTTTTATAATTTATCGTGAGTAAACTACCCTTAGATTTATTTAGTTTAGAAAAATAAAGATATATTATTAATGATCATGTAAAATAGACCCCGATAACCATTTTGAACAAAACCGTTAAAGTAATTTTCAAAAAAAATTCAAATTTACAAAAATCAGTCATCAGAAAACTAACATGAAATGATATATTTATTTTAATCTATATTTTTAGCCTATTAGTAATTAAAAACTTAACAGGTGATACCCATTTTGAACCAAATCTTCAGTAAAACCCTCCTTTAGACGAATTCCCCCCCCCCCCCTTTCCAAAACAAGTATGCTACACAGTTTTATTTGTAATGTAAAACACTCCTGAAAAATACATTTTAAACAAAATTGTTAGACATCTTCAAAATATTTCGAATTTTCGAAACTCACTTATCAGTAGAATACCCTTTAGTGAATTTATACTTAAAAACCAAGCATACATTGTTATTTGGGTAAGTCAACCATTACCTAGTTAAAAATTATAAACAAAATTGTTGGAGGCATTTTTGAAATATTTTGAATTTAAAAAAATCCCTCATCAGTAAACTACCCTTAATTTGAGGGTTCAGGTCAAAATAAAAATATAACTTCCCTAGTTATAGCCCTATAAAATTGAAATATCAGACGTAAACAAAATCCATAAAACTTTTTGGATCCGGGGCAGTTACAAACACAGGCACAAAGGGGGCTAGACATGGAAAATCCACTTTTTTTTTTCGGATTCACATAAAACGTTAAGATTTATTGTAATTTCGAGGTCGACATTTTTTAATTCTTTCTATTTCTTCTTTTAAAGTAAAAATTCCAAATATCACTCATCAGTAAATTACTATTAATTGATATATGGAAAACAAATAACAATTATTTATATTCTTAAAGTCTTTTCAGATAGGCTACCCATTTGGAGCAAATCATTAAAATCATTTTATAAATATTCCAAATTTGTTTAAAAAATAAATCATTTGTAAACTACTGGTAAACGAAATGTTATAAAAAAAAACAAGTATACAGTGCAATTTTTCAGTCAAACACTCTCAAGATACACATTTGGAACTAAATCGCTAGAGTAATTTTTAAAGTATTTCAAGTTTTTGAAAAATTATTTATCAGTAAACTTTCCATAAACGAGTTTTCACCTCAAAAACAAGTATACAGTGTTATTTGTCATGTCAAACATTCTAGAGGTACTTATTTGGAACTAAATCATTACAGCCATTTTTTTTTAATATTTCAAGTTTTTTTTAAATCACTCATCAGTAAACTACTTACAAACGAGTTTTTACCCAAAAATCAAGTACACAATGCTATTTTTCATACCACACAATTCCCAGATAAACATTTTAAACAAAATTGTTAGAGCCATTGTCTAAAAATTTCGAATTTTCAAATTTTTTCCATCAGTAAACGACCCTTCATCGAATTTTAGCCCGAAAATCAATGATCCTAGATCCGAATTTTAAACAAAATCGTTAAAAACATTTTCGAAAAATTTGGAATTCAAATAGCCCTTAATTTAAGGGCTAGGTTCAGAATTTTAAAAAAAATTGTAGGTCCTTTAGCTCTCGCTCATAGAAATTCTCGTTCGCTGGTATAATCAGTCGTTTCAGAAAGTGCACGTTAAATACCTCAAATAAATACATAAAAAATATATATTACTTATCAATACTCCTATTGGTGACCCGTTTCAGTGACCGTGTGGTCTAACGCACTACTCTCTCAATGGATTAGACTGCTGATGACGAGGAGATCGAGGTTCGAAAGTTGAGTGCGTGTACTAAGGATTCTTTTCCAAAATAGTTTATCCACCAAATGCGTGTACATTTCATATTAATATAACCTTCCTAATCCCTAAAACCACTAGCGTAATTAGTACATAGGTGTATAACCCGAACGGTTAGTAGGACACGGGCTAAAAAAAAAATTCCATTAGTATATTTGCAGATAGCTTGGAAAGATAATAAACGCAAAGCATGAGATTTTTTTTTTTAAATGTGTGGCCATTATGAGGATTTGAAATTTGCAAATTGTCTCATATAAATGTATTGTTAGTTGACCCTCCTGCCCACATGAGTTAAGTGGTTGTAAAACCCACGTCGGACAAGACTTGTGTTGTTTGTGTGTGTGACTATACGAGGATCTCATCAGCGAAATTGTGGTTAATCAAGCCCACACTTATAGATTCAAGCAACTTTATTGATACAAAAGGAATTTAATTGCCATGGTGCAATTTATTCTGCTAACATTATAATTATAGAAGTTGCTGTCTCGAAGCATTATTACGGAGAAAATACCGGTATTAACTTTACCAACGAGAGTAATGACATATTCTAAAAGTTGGCGGTAGGAGTTTCTGCAGTGGTTAAAAGGGTTCCACTCGGGAAAAGTGTAGTTATGTTTTTGAATAGGACGTAAATGAGAGCTAATTAATGTTTTAATTGCATCAAATTGGCTGTATCAATTTATGTGCCTCTTGTTTTGAAACAAGGCCTAACAAGGAATAAATAACTGTCTGCTCTCGCTTGGAACAGTTTTTTTTTTATCAAAATAAACTTGTGGAAGTAATTGAAAAAGTGTAACAACCCTCGACAACAGTGGCGTACCCAGAATAAAGGGGGAAGAAACCCCAACTTGACTCATATGAAGCATAACTGAACTATAGGGCACTAGGTATGTGTCGAGTGTATAGGCAAATCTTTAAGACAAGGCCTATGACTTAATATTCAAAAGGTCAGACACATTAAAAGTTCCTCCAAAATAAGGAAAGATTGAGGGGTGAGGGACAAGTTAAGGGTTATCACACATGGAACCACACTTTTGGAAACTTAAGAATCTCTCGTGTGCTACACGCGATTTCGCATCATGTTAGGACTAACTTTGACTTGACTGGGATTCGATCTGGCAACGCTACCAGATGCTATTCAACGCATTGAGGCATTGCGCCCCGGTAGTTTTGATCGCAGCATGAGCCTATGGGGAAGTAAAATATTTTTCAAATCATTACATTAAAATCTACTAATATAATTAAACATTCTATACTAACTTTAATCAATGTTAAACTTAGTAAATCATATAGTACACATTTTAAAACATTAATTAGATAATTTATAAATATCACATTTTGTCAAGATAGTCTCTTCTTGGAAATACAACTGCTTTTGAAACATTTAACTGTTTTCTTTCGCGCTTATCCATCAAGCCAAAGATAAGTATATGAATTAAGCACGTTTGAGTGGTTTAAAAAAATTACTACCTACTTTAGGTAAACACTAAAAAAAAGGAGCCATTTACACACTAAAGTGGTGTGGAGAGCGAAGCTTGACAATTCGGTGGCCGCGTGGTCTAACACGCAAATCACCCAGTAGACTAGACTGCCGATGACGGGGAAATCGAGTTTCGAATCTCGATCGGCTTCTGAGAGTGGTTTTTCCAAAATGGTTTTCAACTCTCACACCACGTAAATGCTGGTAGGCCTACACTTATATAAATTTAACTTTCCTACTCCCTGAAACCATTGGCGTAATAAGCACTTTAAACGTAAGACACGATGCTAAAAAAAAACTATACCTTTGATGTTCTCGCCTACTCGTTTTCCATTTGACCAATAATTCTGCATAGGCTTTTCTTTATATGTATCTCACATGGGTGCTCTACTGAGTGTTGAAAACAATTCACAGGAACAGTTTCAACTAGCTCTGATAACAAACTATGTCACGCCACTGAATTTACAGCACTTATACAGGTGTTTCAATGGGATGTCCTACATTTTAATTCATTATAACTTTGTGGGCGTGGTAGTAGTGGTGGTGGTGGTGGTGGTGGTTAAATGTCAAGTGTATTCAAACGGTGCACAAACTTTAGGAGTTTTTTTTTTTTAATATGATGCTGGTGTTGCGTTTAGCGGCTGTTTCCGCGTTAACTCGTCGGTATTCGTCATGATGTCGTACACGATGCAGCAACGCGTGGTTATCGTAAATAATTACTGGATTACCAATTCCTCTACTGTCACACAAAGGGCTTATCAACGCGAGTATGGTGTTCATGATGGTCCTGACCGGAAGACGATTCTGAAGCACAATCCGCCGTCAAAAGTGCTGCAGTGTGCAGAAGATGTTCGTGAGCGATTGCTTCGCTCCCCCCAGAAATCACTACGCCGATTGTAATAGGAGACCGGATTCTCTTTGACGATGTGCCAAAGAGCAGCTAAACGGGCAAAAAATCAGACCATACGGCGTGACATCTGTACACCAGTTGATGGAGTCTGAACACATCAAGCTTGTACGCTATTGCAATTCCTCAATTTTGTGGACGGAAACCCTCGAATATTGACGATGACGTGGTTTGCCGATGAAGCCTGGTTTCATCTTTCAGGATATGTGAATTCCCAAAATAGGAGTATTTGGGTGTCAAAAAAACCACATGGGATCCACGAAACATCACTTAATTCGCAAAAGGTGGCCGTGTGGTTTGCACCCTCGCTGAGAGAGTTATTGGACCAATATTCTTTGAAGGTACTTTGAACACTGATGCGTACAGGGACGTTTTCATGGCCTTCGTGGAGCAACTAGATGACATCAAGATTACGCAGGGTACTCCCAGCAGGATCGTGCCACATGTCACACCTTCATTGAGTCGACGGCGCTCATCAACAGCTTCTTCGTAGACCGTGCTAGCTCTAAAACATGTTACCTCCCCCCCTCTACCCCCAGGTCATCAGACTTGACGACATCAGTGGATTACTTCTTGTGGGACCATCGTAAGTGGAGAGTTTACAAAAACAGACCACAAACCATAACTATTCAGGATCTTCGGGCAAACATCACGACAGAAATAAACAATATCGATGCAAGCATGTTGAGGCGGGTTCAGAAAACAGTTAAATGTGTGCAAACGTGTTTCTAAAAGTAGGGAGGGGAAGGGGCACCTTCAGCACTTAATGTGATGTTAAGTCAATCTCCCATTACTAACCCTACTAGATAATATTTATCATACAAATATTTTTATTAGCTTCCGGTGGTAAGGAAGAGATCCTTGTCCTCTAAACCCCCTTTCAAGTTTCATACTGTCTATGGCAGTCCCCTTCTACCCACTTAAAGAAATTTAGTTTCTGGGTGTTCCACCTCCAAACGGTAAATAATAGTAGTCTCGGGAGAGCCTCAAAACTCTACAAATAGGTTATAGACATTTTTAGAAATAGTTATTTAGCGACATAAACTATCTAACCCAGCGATTTTTCCAACCGGTGTGTCGCGGGAGTTGAAGAAATGACAAAAAAGAAATGAGAAATAATTTGAGGAATAAAAATAAAAATTTTAAAATCCATGATCAAATGAACTTTTAAACATAATCTTAATATTCGTTATTTAATGATAACTAGATGATGAAGGTGAATACTTTTTAACTGTAAGCTTACGATCATTCCCTCTTCCAGTCCCCGTCGAATGGGTGTGGTAGGGGTAATATCTGTCTAAGCTTACGGTTCTAAGAAATGGTGCATTAGCCTTATTAGTGAAGAAAGGATTGGAAACAACTACTAGGGAAGTCGATCAAGATCGAACCTCGATCTTCTGAGTTAATCAGGAATGCGGTCAGTTGATCTAACTCTTTTTAGTAATCATAGGGAAAGTGACAGATCTGGCACATTAGTTCATTTAGTAGCGTGTCTCTCTACTAAGCTAAGGGTCCCGGGTTTGATTCCTGGCATGGGCGAAAAATTTATCGTTGGTGGAAAGTGAGTTTACCCTTTCACAGTGATGAATTAATGGCTGGGGATTGGATGTTGTGCCAGTCCTAGTCTTAAGTTAGATTATATGGGATATGAAGCTCGCGACAGTCCTAGCAAGCCCGTAGGGGGA
Organism: Timema podura; assembly: GCA_033556935.1. Taxonomy (NCBI): domain Eukaryota; kingdom Metazoa; phylum Arthropoda; class Insecta; order Phasmatodea; family Timematidae; genus Timema; species Timema podura. The sequence goes on along the minus strand of JAVRXN010000011.1, from coordinate 43,453,234 downwards.
AAATATATGGCTTGAATAAAATCTGAGCCAGGCCACAGGCTGGAAACGGTAATGGATATAAAGTAAAGGGAAAGAGAACAAAGAATAAATTCGTCTGAATTAGCGTGGTGAGATGGTGGAAAATCACATATGAAACATCCACCCCTTTCCTCTATAACTGCACCCTACATACATTTAAGGTCTCCCGCCCCCTATCCTGCTGTGGACGCCTTTTAGCCACTCGGCCACTGCCATGGATTTGTTGATTGCTAACAATTAACTATACATATATTTATTTAACTACTTATATATTGTATGCCTATATGTTTGAATCAAATATATATGATAATTTAGATCGCGTGGTCTTATGCTTCAATCTCGTGTTAGGATAGCTTACCGGTGACAAGGAGATCGGAGATCTAATCCCGATCGGATATACTGAGTGTTTTTTTTTCTAGCTGGCTGGCTAACGCGCTAGTCGTGTTGAGCTCGACCGCCGAGGACGGGGAGATCGAGGTTCGAATCTCGGTCGGGTGAACTGGGGGTGGTTTTTCCTAAATGGTTTTCCACTCTACCTCCACGCAAATGCGGGTTCACTTCCTCTAAACTCAACCTTCCCAATTCCTTATCCATTAGCGTAATTAGTACTTAAGCGTATAAACCGAACGGGTAGTAAGATGCGGTGCTAAATATTCTAGCTGGCTTTACACGCAAATTTAAATACATTTTCTTTTCAATAATACTTTCCTCATTCCATTAGCGTAATTAATACAATTCAAGCAGGCACTAAAACGCGGTGAAAAAAAGTGGAAGCTGCTCTTTGATAATTATCTGATATTTTACTAACGTTCAGTTTGAAATTTTGCTAATAATAATTTCATATACCTGCTTCGGTGGCCGCCATGGTCTAACGCGCTACACTAGCAGTAGATTAAACTGCCGATGACTGACGGGAAGATCGAGGTTCGAGTTTCGATCTGCCGATGACTGACGGGAAGATCGAGGTTCGAGTTTCGATCTGCCGATGACGGGAGGGATCGAGTTTCGATCTGCCGATGACGGGAGGGATCGAGTTTCAAGTTTTGATCTGCCGGTGACGGGGAGATCTAGTTTTGAATTTCGAGTTTCGATCTGCCGGTGACGGGGAGATCGAGTTTCGATATGCCGGTGACGGGGAGATCGAGTTTCGATATGCCGGTGACGGGGAGATCGAGTTTCGATATGCCGATGACGGGAGGGATCGAGTTTCGAGTTTTGATCTGCCAATGACGGGGAGATCTAGTTTCGAATTTCGAGTTTCGATCTGCCGATGACGGGGAGATCGAGTTTCTATATGCCGGTGACGGGGGGGGATCGAGTTTCGAATCTCAATCGGGTGTACTGAGTGAATTTTCCCAAAAAAAGGTTTTCCACTAAAGGTTTTCCACTCTCCCTCCAAGCAAATGTGGGTACACTTCCTAAATATAGCCTTCCTAATCCCTAAAGCCATCAGCGTAATAATTAGTACACAAGTGCATAGCCCGAACTGGTAGAAAGACGCGGTGCCTTCTCACAGTAAATTAGATTGTATAAACAGGTAATGTGGCGGTTAGTGTGATTGCCTGTAGTTAAATTAACGTGTTAATAGCTGATAATGGACGTGACTACTGTGGAGTTGTAGGTTTAATCGTGACCATATCGGAACAAAGGTTGTTTTTAACTTGGTTATAAGCTATGTCTGACCTTCTGAAACAAGTTCCGAATGACTAACACGCTTTACTTGGGAACATGTTTAACGATGCTGAAAATACTGACAAAGACCTAGCCAAACTTTTTTTATCTTCGCTTCTTACTACCTGTTATGGTTATAAGCATGCATGATAATTACTCTAGTGGATTGAGCATGAGGTTTGGAAACAGTTTAGAGGCATTCTACCCCGCGTTTGTTTGAAAGTATAGGGGGGGGGGGGGTAAACCCAGTAGAACCGACTATATTTGGAAACTATAATTTTTCGGTCCTATCAGATAATCGAACCCTTGACCTATAGATAGGGTTGACAGATGTTTTTACTGACTAACTCAGTCTTTTTCAATGTCACTTTTGCATATTTTATGCACAGAAATTTATGTAATTCAAAGAATTGCATCAGGAAAGTATTCTCCCTCATCGGTGGTCAATTAAAGAACGAATTACCCTCTTTATTGAATAAAGATGGTATTTCATTCCTGGAATGGACTTTAAAAGTGACCTACGTGTCTTGTTTCCTCCCACACTCTGAAACTGGTTTGTGACCTAACTTCAAACAAACCGTTGCTTAGCAACTCTTCTTAAGGAAAGCATGCATACTGAGCAGGCTTGATGGAATGCCGCAACACTAGATAACTTACCTTTGCACGTTACATTCTTACTAATGCATGTTTGATTCATACTTTTGCATTTTAGATTCATAAGTTTGCATGTTCGATTCATACTTTTGCATGGTAGATTCATTCTTTTGCATGGTAGATTCATTCTTTTGCATGCTAGATTCATTCTTTTGCATGGTAGATTCATACTTTTGCATGGTAGATTCATACTTTTGCATGGTCCGAACTAATCATACTTTGCATCGTTCATCTTATTGCATGGTTGATTCATACTTTTGCATGGTTTCATTATTTTGCATGTAGATTCATTCTTTTGCATGGAGATATTCATTCTTTTTTGCATGTCGATTCATTCTTTTGCATGGTAGATTCATTCTTTTGCATGGTAGATTCAATACTTTTGCATGTTGAGTATATACTTTTGCATGTTGATTCATCTTTTGCATGGTAGATTCATTCTTTTGCATGGTAGATTCATTCTTTTGCATGGTAGATTCATTCTTTTGCATGGTAGATTCATTCTTTTGCATGGTAGATTCATTCTTTTGCATGGTAGATTCATTCTTTTGCATGGTAGATTCAATACTTTTGCATGTTCGATTCATACTTTTGCATGGTTCGATTCATACTTTTGCATGTTCGATTCATTCTTTTGCATGGTAGATTCATTCATTTTGCATGGTAGATTATTCTTTTGCATGGTAGATTCATTCTTTTGCATGGTAGATTCATTCTTTGCATGGTAGATTCATTACTTTTGCATGGTAGATTCATTCTTTTGCATGGTAGATTCATTCTTTGCATGGTAGATTAATACTTTTGCATGTTCGATTCATACTTTTGCATGTTCGATTCATACTTTTGCATGTTAGATTCATTCTTTTGCATAGTAGATTCATTTATTGCATGGTAGATTAATTCTTTTGCATGGAAATGATTAATACTTTTGCAGGTAGATTAATACTTCTTGCAGGGTAGATTATCTTTTGCATGCTAGATTCATTCTTTTGCATGTTGGTTTCATACTTCACATCGTCATTCGAAAAATGCGTTTTAAATCTCTCTAACACAGTAACTAAACAAAATTTTAAATTAAAAAAATTATTTAGATGTTTTTATGTGTATGTTTTTCAGGTCGGGGACTACCTTAAATTAATATCATAAATTCTATTTTATATGCTTTTTTCCTTGAATCTACTGATAAACGTTGGTGAAAATATTATCTTTTTTATGCTTCTATTTAGATTTTTGAGTTGTGGTTTATTATTACGGTTTTCACCGTTCTTGTAAATGTATGTTAATTATTTCTTATTCTAATGCACAACAACGAGTATTTGGCCTTGAAATAGTAAAGACCCATACAAAGTTTTCATCTTCACTTTTTTTTTTACCGCAACGGTGTTTGATAGCGAGAAAAGTATATTGTTATTTCTGGTTTATTTGTCAAATAACTGTTAATTTGCCTTATTTTATATTGTAGATTATTACTCCATTTTATTAATCGAAATAATTGAAGGCTCTGTGCTCGTTCTTGGTTCAATGGCTAACACTGTCGGCCACAAGTCTAAGGGACTGGGTTTATTCCGTGCTAGTTGCTGTTTTAATGCGGATTTATCTTACTAAACAATGATTAAATAAGGCTGGGCGTGTAATATTAGGAGTACTTTAAGCTCATTTGTAAATCAAGGCCTTATATAGTCTTTATGTTTATAAAGCAACGTTAAATCACACATTTTTAAAATAGGTGAAAATGTAGACATATATTTCTTCACAATAAATGACATATTGCCATACCTGGCTTTGGCCCGGAGGCCGTGGTTCATTTACGGCTAGATGCACTTGGGGTTATTGACAATATTTGTTTACACATCCATTTTCCAAACAAATTATATTGGATTTCTTTGAAATTCATTCTCTTCATCTTATGCCCTTGGATTAATTTTGGAAAATGTATCCAATTCAAGTCAACAATAAGAACAAAGCACCTAAAAATATTATACGAATGATTTTCTACGAGATGCTAGTTTTTTTTAAAATTCCTGTTACGGTTACCACCACGTGGTTGCTTGTTATTGATGTTGGTGTGTACACTAATTTTCTTACGAATGGACAAATGGACATACCAACAGCTGAAAATTGTTACTAGATCCATTTTTTTAATTGATTAGAGATATTTAACGTGAACTTTCTAAACTGACTGATTGTAATAGCGCACGACTATTAATTTAACTTAAATCTATAGCATACACAATATCCAGCGCCCAGCCATTAATTTAACACTTTGAAAGGGGAAATCCACGTATAACTAATTATAAATGTTTCGGCCACGCCAGGAATAGAACCCCGGGACCCTTTGGGTCAGTAGACACATATGATACCAACTGAACTAAGGGTCGGATGTTACTCTATTTACCTTACCTTCACATATACATATTCAGGTCATGTGATCTGAAACTGTCATTTTTGATAATATTTTCGATAATTTAAAATAACACCGATAGTAAATATTCAAATGTTATCATTGTTGACCGCAAAACATGAGTTTGTATTCTCTAAAAGGTGCTTCAAATGTCCATTTTAAGAATACTATCAAAGTGTATTTGTTATTTTAAACTAAAGTAAAATATAAGTGGGGTGTATTTAATTTATACAGTTTATTTCATTAGTATAAAATAAAATAATTTAAATATACTAGTTAATTAATTTCAGCATTAGCAATAAACGTTTCCTCTTAATGCATTTCTTAACCATAAGGAATTTTAAATACTATAGTAAAACTTTAATTTTGTGTAAACACCCGCAACAGTAGACCTTAGTTGCACTTAGTCGCCGTTGACAGCAAGGTCGGGATTCGAATCCCTTCCGGGCTCACTACTGGATTTCTACTTATGATACATTGTTGTTGTTTTTTTAGCACTGTACCTTAATACCCGTTCGGGTTATACGCTTATGTACTAATTACACTAATGTGTTAGGGATTAAGAAAGTTTAATTTTGAGAACGTGCACCCGAATTTGCGTAGAGGTAGAGTGGAAAGCAATTTAGGAAACACCTCCCTCGGTGCACCCGACCGAGATCGAATCCCGATCTCCCGTCCTCGGCAGTCTAGTCTATTACGAAAGTATCTATTGCGAGATTAGTGTCTTAGACCATGCGGCCACCGAAGTGGTTCACTGTGTTTTTTATCACCATATATATATGCTAATAAGAGTTTAATCTCACTAAATGTCTTCCTAATTCATGTTCTTGAGTTAATATCGTTAATAATCCGTGTATGGAATGTAAGCTAATAATATATTTTCAATCATCATCATGAACAGCTTCCAGCGACTGTCTGAGTTTGTTTTGGAACATAAGCCTCTCCACCGCCTCCTTTCCTCCCACCACTTCTCTCCCTCCACCTTGGCCCAGTACTCCCTTCTCTCCTCCACACTCCTCCGTACTGCCTCAAGCCATCTGCCCTTGGTCTTCCTCTCGGCCTCCTACCACCCACCTCAATCCAACATCCTCCAAGGCATCCTTTCCCTCTCCATTCTTCTCACATGGCCATATCACCTTAGTTGGCCTTCTCTATCCTGTCTCGGACTGCCTCTTCCTTTACTATTCCTCTTACTCTATCATTTCCTCATCTCGTCAAATTTTCTCACACCGATCCTGCCTCTCAAAATCTCATTTCACTCGCCTGCATTCTGCTTTTATCTTGTTTCTTCATTACCGACGTTTCTGCAGCGTACGTCAATATTGATAGGTAACAAGCATTGTAGATCACTCCCTTGCACTAAACCAGAAATTCTTGAATGTGGAAACTTGGCATACTTGCAACTTTGGCGTATTATTTTTTGTATTTACAGTGTTATTGCGAGCCTGACACCTTTTAGCCCACGTGATCATCAGCTAGTACCGTCAATAAGGTATCAATTGTGAATACAGTTGAATATTTTATTTATTTTCCAACTTACTTGATCACCAAATTCCAACATAAAATCCAAAGAGATTTTTTAGAGATTCTCTTATATAGTTACTTGTTTATATATATATATATATATATATATATATATATATATATATATATATATATATATATATAATATATAGAGAGAGAGAGAGAGAGAGAGAGAGAGAGAAAAGAGAGTTTAGTTGGTTCGTATTCAAGTTAGTGGGTGTAAAGGATTTCTTTGGCAAATAAAACTAAACAGATAACGGACGTTCCACATCTTTTTTTGGTTTGAGCTTACATTCACATAGATAAATATTTAGACCAATAAAGTACTTCTCCTACTAAAAGGCAGCTGAAACTAAAGATTTAAATTGACATAATCATAATATAAATTGAATAGTAGGTATATTTGTGTTTTAACGCTATAAATTTACTTGGGAACTTGCATTTAGTTTGAAATAAAACAGGTAAAAATGAAAATCAAGTAGTTTGATAGTAGGTATTTTTTCATCCCACTAAGTTTCAGTGGTCAAATCCTTGTGGAGACAATATCCATTGCATTGGAGAGCTTGTGTATTTTTCAGCGAAGGTATGATTAGGTGGATCGTTGTGTTAATAGCTTCAGTTTGTTATTTAGAAAGCTGTGCGGACCCGCTCGTTCAACCTTGTAGGCGCTCGTGACTGTGATACGTTTAGCAAAACGAAATAATTATTTCTTCAAGATGGATGAAAACGGTCCGTTGTATCAACAGCTAACGTTATTCAAGCTTGGGCCTTAAAATGACTTGTAATTTCTTTACCTTGGAAATACCGTACACAAAGTGTTAACACTTTTAAGTAGGTAAACAGAATAATTGCAGGGTTGCCACGCATCTGTAGAATCGAGAGAGCCGACAAAACACGACGATTTTTTGTGTCTTAGAGAAAACCGGAAAAACAAAGGAAATCTTGCAAAATCTAGTAAAGAAAATTAGAATATTTTTTAATTTGGAACATTTCACTGAAAGCTTAAAATAGGTCTTTGACTAGACGAAAAATTGAACAAAATGTTCGGCACACTGATTCAAATATGTCTTGTTACCCCTTAAACAAGGGCTGTGAAGGGAGAGAAGATGTATTTCCCCATCATTCTTAAATGATCCTGCTTTAAACAATTTACATGACTTCAAAATAGTCAGTTTTGATGAAAAATGAAATGGTATTACTCTTATTCAATCTAAGCTGCCTGGAAAACCTGAAAAACACGGGGAATTTGGTGTTAAGAAAATAATGGCAGCCCTGGATCGTCAACAAAGCCCCAACATTGATTGACCCAAGGAAAATATTGTAACGAGATTTAGGGTTCGACTAGAGTGGTAAGCGCACTTGCCATTTGTTTGCCCTCTCTGTTTTCCATTTCTCTTTTCTATCCTGTTTAGCAGTATATTTTGTCAGAATTCTACTATATAGTGGGATTTTGTTAGGAAAAATACCTGAAAAGTCCAGAGTCCAGGCATGCCTTCCTATGATATAAAGGGTATAGCTAGCTAGCCTTACTGTCAAGGGTTTATATGGGACAGGAGGGAGCTTACTTAAAAGTAAGGTGACACATATATATAAGAGTCTGGGTTAATTTTCTTCCAACCCAGTGTCCCGAAAATAGAGGCTTCTAAACTCTGACTGTGACCTCTGTATATTATACACTTCCAATGGTCAGTGGGGGATTCCAGTCCGAATTAAGGGTAATGTAGCGAGTGAGCCAACATGTCCGGGGAGTGCAGGCGTGTCCATCTTCGTGATCTCGGGTCGTCGTGGTGTGTGTGTGACCTAGTGTGTCGATGACCAGTGGAGGACTTGGAGCAAATGATACAGGTGGCGTAGACATCTACCGTAAATTGTGTTGTGAGGGAACAGACTGACATTTAATGTTTGATTTGGTAGTTTGTACCTTTAGCCCTATTAATTAGCTGTTTATTTAATTTAATTGTATTCTGGTATTTGTGTATTCATTTACTAATAATAATTACATACTTATTATCGATTTCATTATTCTCCTTCAATGACTGTCTTATGGTAACAAACTAAGTCAAGTATGCGTTCGCTTTATTGTCAACTAGATGTTTGCTCGTTCTTCTCATGAGTAGGCCGATAAGACATCAAAACCAGTCATTTGCTTCACATCCGGTGACCAAACAGTTTAAGTTCTCCTTGTACAATCTGAACTATGCAATCCAAGGAGATATGCCTATAAATAACTTTGAAAAATATCTTACCCAACTAACACCCAATACAGGGTGCACAAACAAACAATCTTGCTAGGTACGGTAAAGTAGTTCTATTATTTAGAAATTTAGAGGCCAGCCTTTGTTCCCTCCCACTTCAACTAGAATTAAATTAAACCAATCAAAGTCTAAAAATTTCCAAAGCCATGAAGACCTAACAAACTGAACTATTCAGCAGCCTTAAAACAACATAACCTTTTATCGTATTTTGTAACCATACAGATGATTCAAAAGCAAACTAAGTAGGGTAAAGAACTTCGGAAGTAACAACTTCAAAAGGTCTGAATTCGCCATCAGTGGATTTTGCAGCGTTTTTTGAACGAGCCCCATTTTTCGAGCAGAGTAATGTTCACAGATGAGACATCATTAACCAAAAATGACTTCACTTGCAAAAAGCACCATATTTGGGTTGAACAGAACCACCGTGCTACCGTTGCCCGCAACCACCAAGAGAGGTTTGCTGTGAATGTATAGGCCGGTATATCGGCGATAACTGGATCGGACCTTACCTTCTGCCACCACGTTTGACTGGACATATTTACAGAATCTTTCTGGAAGATATTGTGCTGGAACTGTTATAAGATGTGCCACTTATCGCGCGTAAGCAAATGTGGGTGCAACAGGGAGGAGTGCCAGCACACTTTTATTTCAAAATTCTTTAATGTATGCTTATTTAAGCGGACTAGTATCATACTTCCCCAATGTCAATGAGATTGCCTGATTCAGGATGATTTCGGAGGACATGGATTTCTGTTCGAAAGTTGTTTAGCCTGAGTCCCTCTATACGTTCCTTAAGTTTTGACCTAACCTTTTGGATAAAATGAGATTGAACTACATTCATTATATTTTTACTAAATAAAAAAAATCGGCTCCGTTAGGTTCTGTCCTGTAGTCTATACTATAAGTGTGCAAAAGTTTGTTTTCTAGGCCACCTATGATCTTCTGGAGGGTGTAGAAAGACACACACTCATTCACTCTTATTTTATCCACTCTTACATAGTAACCGACAGAAATTTTTTTTACAAAAAGCTTGACTCTTCGTGCGTGTCATTTGAAGATTAAGTTTGGTTATGTTGGTTAATGTCATAACCAACCTGTCGTAGACAGTCCTAAAAACTAGTATTTATATTATAATAACTGGGCTATGGATGAGGAAAATGGACTCCAGAGGAAGCGTACTAGAATTTACGGGGAAGTATGGTGAGCCTTATTACCCTCCTCATCTTTTCTTTCTCTCGATACCTCGTAGAGAAAGTGTTGTGGTCGTCAAAAATAACGAACTCGAGGTTTTGATGAATGTCGACGTTTCATGACTCCCTAAAACAAAAAAAAGTTGTTTTCGCGATACCGTTTGTCTGTCAGTTTGTCTGTGTGTTGTACCTCGGTCTAAAGCCGAAATTATTTTACCGATCGGGTTAAAACTTGGTATCTGGGATTTTCATAAGGTTCCTCCGATGTGTTTTTGGAATTAGATAGGTATCTAGCCCTAAAATTAAGGATAGTTTACTGAAGGACAATAAAGACAAAGGAAAAAAAACACAGACAATTCGAAAAAAAACAAAACATAAATTGCAGAGGAACCACAGTCACAAAATACCTTTTTTACCAGAATAATAAAAAAGAAAAATTTGCAAAATCTGACATTAGAAAGGATGCTGATACTTCACAGATGAAAATGGGATGGTATTGTCATAGATGTGAGGATAGGATGGCCGATATAAGACAGTGCACCAAATGCGACAAATGGTATCAGCAGAAGCGCTTTATGCCTTTGAGTGCCCTGGTGGTTGTTAGGAGAGACAAAACTGTCGTGTTTTTGAAAAATTTAGTTGTGAAATTACTATAATTTGATTTTTGATCTCAAGTACCAAATATATCATCTAGTTCGAATGTTTGTATATGTTTTAGTCATCGACCTTATTACCCTACCAAAGTATATACAATAAGGCCTATTTGCATTATTTTTAAATGTTTAATTTTTTTTTTCGTTTATGATAGAAGTTGCCATTTTAAGTTTATAATTTGTTCTCATGATACCGTAAGACTGATTAACAATAAAAACGATTGATTATCTGCAGTATTTTTCATTTATTTCAAATCTCCATTAGCTAGGCCTTACCCGCCTCGGTGGCGTAGTTGGCTAAAGCGCCAGTCGTGTTGAGCTAGACCACCTAGGACCGGGAGATCGAGGTTCGAATCTTGGTCGGTGAACTGGGGTGGTTTTTCTTAAGTGTTTTCCACTCTCCCTCCACGCAAATGCGGGTTCACTTCCTCTTAATTCAACCTTCCCAATTCCTAATCCATTAGTGTAATTAGTACTTAAGCGTATAACCCAACGGGTAGTCAGACGCGGTAAAAATAAAAAAGCTAGGCCTTATTACCGCAGTTACCTTAGTCTGTGTTGCTGGTGATGTATTATTATTATTATTATTATTATTAGCACCCGCGTCTTACTACCCGTTCGGGTTATACGCACTTACGCTAATGTGTAATGTATGGTGATTGTGAGATGAAATGGAGGACCTACAGTTAACGTGGAATCCGAACCACGGTGAGAGGCCTGGCATTCCTCACATTCACAAGTTGTCTGGTGATGTAGAGATGAAGCTCGGCTAGGGCACTAAAAACTGTTTTCCATATGTAGTTTATTAATGTGGTTTTCCCATCCCTTGTACACGTTAATGCTTTTAACTTCTTCTAAACTACTTTCCTTACACTTCTTATCCCCATCTCTTAGATTAATCCGTTCTGTAACCATTGTGTTAAAACGTATTAATTTTAATAAATGGATAAAACTAAACTTTTGACCCATCTGGAAAGTGTCTTTTTCTGCTAGTTTGCCCTCCTTTCTACTCGCTTTTTTTTTGTCGTGATTTAAGCTGTCATGATATCCCTTCCGGCTGCCCACGGATCTGTCTGCTGAGAGAGATATTGGTTAGTTGGCACACTTCTTCATCCATCGTTGTTTGCTTCTTTGTTAATACCTTAAGGTGCCACTATACTGGTAATTATATTATTATTAATATTATTATTAGCACCGCGTCTTATTTCCCGTTCGGGTGGTAATTATAGAGCCACCAATATTAACCGTGTTTGGTCCTGGAGCTCTGACCGTGTCATTCATTTGTGTCAAACTGCAGATTAATTATCACGTGCGGGTTTGTTTAAAAGGATGAACGGGGACTCTTAAAATAACATTGTCTAGCCTATACTATTAGCCTGTTAAATAGGCACATAATCTTCCCGATTTTTTTTAATATATTTTTTTTTTCCATACAAAATGTAGAACTGAACCGATTCAATTCGATACGTACAAGGTGCGCCAACCTAAATTAAAAATAATACTTTAATTTGAGTAAAGCTAGATCTATTCACACTTTTATACATTCCGATTTAGACGGGAAGGAACTTTTTTTACAATTATTAAAGTTACTAAAATAGCCTTATTTATATTTACACGTATAGTCATGTGATTTTTCAGCTTACTACATTCAAACTTCCCTATCAAACCGTAACTATCGTTTATTTTTATTAATAAATTAGTATATTAACATGCTATGCTTCTTAGGGTTAATTAACTAAACTGGAGTAAAAACCATTAACTCGGTTTTTTAGGAGTATTTATTACAAGTCATACTGATTACATTTATGGTGAAATAGGTCACCTATTGCCCGGTGCACTGCTTCCCTCAAGTTAGCTACACTTGAGAAGAGCTGTTCCGCTCCAAACATGATAAAGAGATTCCAATAGAACATTCTAGAAGCTTGCTACCTCCATTTACCAGTTCTACACAAATCAACCCTTTGCTCGGCACCTGGCCGCTTGGGGCGGTCATCCCTGTATGGTGGGGTGGGGGAAGCAGGTCTTCACCACTGAAATAGCGAAATACTCCCTAACTTAAATAAGTAATCAACTAAGTTGTGCCTCTAATGAGTTCCCTTCCCTTTCTTGTGAGCCATACAGCAGTCATCTTACATATTTACAATATCAAGAGTTATTACAACATTATATATATATAAATTAAACCTATCAAGCTGTCACTTTTTATATACATAATATCAATAATTATGAAATAATGCTAACTTAATGAAAATTAAAATGTCATCAATGTTGACTGCATAAATACGTATGTGTATTTAATACAAGTTCCTTTTTACCATTTTGCGTGAAAATGAGCGAATTTGACCTTTTCGCTATATTTTTTTATTATTAAACCTGAACTGTAAAGTTTTAATATTATAGGGACATGTTTATACCTTTCACCATCATGTTTTACGTAAACACTATTTTGAAAAAACAAACCACTTATTAAATAATGCGTGATTTTGGACGTCTGAAACGCGTCTCGTCGTTCCGCCAGGCCCCCTTAAGGATTCAGTTCTAAGCCATCATTTCTTTATCGCGATTAACAAACTATTTTAATGAAACGTATATTCTTCAATGAACTGCAACCGCCACAGTTAGCTCAACGCTAACTTGCTTGCTAGGTAGTATTTTTCTTCTTAAAAAAAAATTCAATGAGGTATTTAAGGTGCACTCTCTGAACCGACTCATTATATCAGCACACAACTTATAAACTCTCATTTAAATCTAGTACAGACACAACATCCAGCACCCGGCCGTTAATTCATCATTATAAAATGGTAAACGCACATCTCACCCATGATCAATTATTCATCCATGCCAGGAATCGAACCCAGGACCCTTAGCTCAATAGACAGACGTGCTACCGACTTAGCTAAGCTGTCGGTGCGAGATAGTAAACATGGCTTGTTCTGTCCTGTCCTGGGTTGGGTTTGTTTGTAACATTGTGATTATTATATTCGACCTAAAACTAAAGTGCAGATGCTTCACAAAAACCCTCTTTTAATATGTTTGGCCCTATTATTGCACAATTAATAGTTTATAGACCACGGGTTGCAACTTTTTTTTTAGTGAAGAGCCGTTTTTGATCTAATTTAAAAAAAATTAGAAGCCACACTTCAGTTCAAGCTTTGGTGAGGGGGAAGAAATGGATTGCAGTGGGAAGGTGTTTTATAGAGGGGGATTGACATATTAATTAATACTGAAAAAAACTTAACATTATTACGTTACGCGTCCGCGATGGGCGCCGATTAAAGTGATACCGTTTAATTATCTGATATTTGCCCCGTGATCGAGCACTAATTAAAACGGTAAGGTATTTTGATGATATAATTGCCCCACGATTGGGAGCCAATTATAGTGTTATTGAATTAATCGGTCCGCGTTGGGTGTCGATTGTGCTGTTACTGGGTTCGTCGCGATATAATTGGTATTTGTAGCCCCGTGATCGAGCGCTAATTATTACGTTACGGAGTTGCGGTTATACGATCTGATTATAAATAAGACTTTTAATGTTGCACACGATTTATTAAAATGATTTTATCTTCGGTACTGAATATATAATATTAGATCATGCAGTTTTAGTTGAACTACAGATTATTTTTCTGTGATATTACAACTATATATTTTACCGGCACTGAATATTACTGTCTTTGATTACAAAGCTCTTGTGTATTGCTGGCCACTGTAATGGATTCATACGCACAAGCAGCTTATATATGACCCACCCCTTGCCTCCTGAACCCTTTGTCACCAGTGTCAAAACCAACTAATAAAAAGAGTTCTGGCGACAGGTGTTGTGAATGCTAGCTTCCTATTGGGTAGAGGAAGCTAGCGTCACTTGCTTTTTTGGTAAACACTACGGAGTTGATTTTTGAAAGAAAATAAGTTTTAACTGTGCAATCCTTTGACATTATTTCTGAAAAGCGCGTGATTTTCCATGAATGAAGTCTTAAAAGGAGATTTAACATACAGTTTAATTGAAGAAAAATACCTTCATCCATGACTTTTTTTTACATATATGAGAGGGGTCCAAATCAGTATCAATACATCCACTCTGGTACGAATTAATGTGACTTTTGGTGTTTAACGTCTTGAGAGAGTCTCTCATCATTAGGCGAGTATGCCTTCATTTTCATCTTTAAAAATCTAATGGTTTCTTAGATTTAAAAAAAAATATATAGTTTGTGTTCAAAAATATTTGCTCGTTTAACTACGTCCAACTTAGTCCAACTTAACTGAGAAGTGTTTAATGCTTGCGCTGAAACTAAATGCTGTATTCACGTTGCTGCACGCACCCTCTGACCTGATTATTCTGTTTATAGTTGTATCCAAACAATGTCGGCAGTATAATATATAACATATACCACAAACAAATGGTATTCGTTGAAATAACCCAGGAAAAATGCAAAATAATTATTAATTAATAACGCCTCATGAAGGTTAATATTTTAACTCAGACTTAATACATTATGCATGGATATCTAAATTTATTTGGCTTGGGACCCTTTTTAATAAGCATATTCTAAACACTCCACACATCTTACAAACTGACAACTTTAAAATATTACACTTCAAAGTTATTACCAAGCAGCGTCAGTATAAAATGTAGCCATTGGTAACAAACGAAAAAGAACAATATAAAAAACTATCAGCTCTGAGATAGCTGTAAAAACCTAGAAACACTCATTTAACACTCTTTACACAAACAACCCATTTGAGATAAACGATTAAAATGTTATATTTCATGGGCATGCCTCATTGCCTCGCGTCTTACTACCCGTCCGAGCTATCCGCATATTTACACTCTGATAGGGCACAAATGATGAAGGTGGGATTTTTAATAAATGTACTCTCATTTGCTTGTAGAGAGAGTAGAACACCAATTAGGGAAAACCGCCCATAATATACTCGGTAGGGATTTGTATCTGGACCTCTTGGTCGCCCGGCAAATTGAACAGGACGAGACTGAAAAGGCTTCCACGTGACCACCGACCCGGGTTCGGGTGTGGCTAGAATCGAACCTTTTCATTTTTAACTCATACTTTTTATGTTCGCAGACTACACCAGTATAGTGTTGACGCAACCTGGTTTATGGTACATGATACCGAAATGTTTGAATGACCTTGTTTTTTTAAATTATATTAGTACGTTTAACACACTGGCAATTAACGACTGAATCAGGGTATAAATGAAGAAGGTAGCTTGGAGCAGGGGTCGGCAACAGGTCGCTCTAGCGGCAATTTTCGGTCGATCGTTTAAGAAAACTTCATAGCCATTAAAAGTCGATCTTTGAATCTTTTGAACTCGCACATACAAACATTACGTTCAAATTATATTTGAGTGTAACAAAAATTACCTTGATCGCTCAAAATCGGAATTTTACAAAAATTGTTAAAAATTATAATGTACAATATATTCTATATTTTTTTTTATTAAGGAAGTCTTATAAGTATTTGAGGGAAGATTGGATTTAATAAATAAATATAAGATGTATAGAAAAAAAAAGCGAAAGTATTGTGGAGAAAATGGATAATCTTGGGACCTTTGATACGTTTATAAGTTGATCACCTACTGCTTTGGCCGCATGGTCTAAGGCAGCACCCTTGAAATAGACTATATCGTCAATGATGGACAGATCGGGCTTTGAATCCCGGCCGGGTGGACTAAGGGTGGTTTTTCCTAAATGAGTTTCCACTCTCCCTCCGCGCAAATGCTGGTACACTTCCTATAAATTCTACCTAACTCATTAGCGTAATTAGTACGTGCATATAACCTGAGCAGGTAAATAAGACGTGGTGTTAAATATTATATATATCGATTGGGGTCCAAGCAGACTACCGACCCCTGCCTTAGAGGATATGTAAGATATCACAAGTCAATAGAATAAGAAAAACAAATTTGTAAAATCTACCCCAGTGCTTCCAGCATAATTTCGAACCCCGACCTCCTCGTCAACGGCAATCTAACGCCTCAGACCTCGCGACCCTGGAGCGGCCCCAATTTTTGTTTGTTTAGGCGTGTCATACTCGTTTGACCATAGGGACCACATTGAAAATGGAAAATACTGAGGTGGCCGCGTTAAAAAAAAAGTTTTGACATTTTCTTAGGTAAAATAAATTCCAATTTACTATTACGAAAAGAAGAGTATGCTCCTTTATGAAACAATAAAAAAAGACCCTATATGATTTCTGCCAGAAATTTGGAACGTTTTATTTGCAGCATTAGTGTGATGGTAGAGTTTTAAATTTTGTGCTGAAGTCATTTTCTATTGTTGAGAAAATGTGTGTCATAAGTAATAATAATAATAATAATAATATTTAGCACCGCGTCTTACTACCCGTTCGGGTTATACGCTTAAGTACTAATTACACTAATGGATTAGGAATTGGGAGGGTTGAATTTAGAGGAAGTGAACCCGCATTTGCGTGGAGGGAGAGTGGAAAACCATTTAGGAAAAACCACCCCCAGTTCACCCGACCGAGATTCGAACCTCGATCTCCCCGTCCTCGGCGGTCGGGCTCAACACGACAAGCGCGTTAGCCAACTACGCCACCGAGGCGGGTTGTGTCATAAGTAAAGCGTAAACCTTTCGGTTCCTTTTCATGTGAGAAAACAACTCGTTTTCAAACGCATGTACTGCCAAACATTGCACATAATTAGCGCGAAAATTCAACAACTTTTGGGAATTGATCCCTGTCGAAGCTCTAGTATAGATTTGATACACCAATCTCACATTTCGAATTTCCTTAGGTTATGCCAAATTCCCGGATATCCTTCCCACAAACTTTTTATTTCTACGTTTTTTTTTAAACAGAATAAAAGAGCCGCATTGTGTGTTGCTCCATCAAATACAGTTAGAGGGCCGCATGCAGCCCCCAGGCCTCTTGTTTGGCATGCCTGCTTTAGCTAATGTAGCCGTGTATATTTATTCATGCGCTGTTTGAAGAGGGAGCGGTATTTCAACCATGACACGAGCCTGGTGTGTTCACGCAAAGTTTATTTTGATAGCCCGGAACAGGAAGAATAGAGCATAAACTAACACAGTCTACTCTAGTTTTATTGACGTGTATGTTGGCCACGGCTTACATGGCGCCCGACACTTCAGCTCAGTCCAGGAGTAGATTATCGGCACTGCTCAAAGTTATCAGAGGTGAAATGGGGGAACCCCCTTGAATTAGTGGATCGGGAGCTAACGTTGTCCAAGGATTAGTTTAAGTTTTAAGTAATGTGTCGAAATAATTGGTTTCGCGTCCTAATATCCGCATTTCATTACACCAATGAGGAAAAGATGGATAAAATTGATATGAAAAAAAACTCGTATTTGTGGGGAGGCTAGGTGGGAAAACATTAGGCAAAAATAACACCCTCATTACACCTTGCCGAGGTTCAAACCCTGGATTTCCATCGGGGCAGAGGGATACGATCTGTCGAGTTAGGAAGTGCAGTGGTGGAACGTCTAATTGTGAGCGGCAGCACCGCGGTTTTACCACACGACCTGTTGCGCTGAGCGGAACGGGTGGTCTACACTACTTGATTTCCTTAAGATGGTTTAAGATGCTTATAGCCGGTTCTGGCAATATTTTGTGGGGCTAGTTTAATATTTAAGAGTCTATTAAATATACCTAGTGGATTTAATAAAGTGGGCGCGTTTTGTTTCTTTTAAGTCTCAGTCATCTGATCGACAAATATTACATTTTTTTAGGCTCAGAAGTATTATCAATACCAAAACAACATAATTATTAAAAAAGAATATGCTAACAATTTTGATCGCAAAAAAAAATGCATTTCGTAATAGTTTCTTCATGTCAGAATCTTATTCCACTGCTTACCTCCGCTTTTAAACACACAACGCTTAAGGTACTCGTCCGAGTCTCCCAATCACAGCGACACCACTGGTTTAATGTCTTTGAATTGTATTCAGTCCGCTGGGCGCGACAGTGTCTCGCAGCACAGACCTGTCGCAGTCGAGACAGCCGACACGACTGGTCTTGAACCAGTACTGTCTCGTGTCTCTCAGTATATTCATAGGAAATCCACAAAGTGTAGGCCAGTTTGAACGATGGATTCTTTTACTGCAGAAGATGATGAAGTATTAATTAACCTTGTTTCACAAAATCCACCTATTTTTGATCCAAAAATAGAAACTTATAAGGACGTATTAGTGAAAGAGAATATATGGAAAGACATCGGGAATGTTTTAAAAAGAAACAGTAAGTAATTGCTAGTATTTATTATTTGTTTTTACAAAAATACAAAGAGAAATATTTATTTAAAGTGTTATTTCTTGATGAGACATTTAGACAAGTTACTTTCGACTGACGACACTATCTTGCCAAGATACTCGGCCATTATCACTAGAAAAATAAATTTTGAGCTTTTCTCTGATTTGTAAACCGTTAATATTTGCAAATCCACCGGTGTGTGACAATTTTGTCATACTTGTAGGATTACTCATTTCTTTAGCTTGGTAAAATGGAATGTTGTTTTCTTCGAGATAGCCATCACGTAAAATGTTATGCAAGCAACAGGCTGTCATTATCAAATCGTCACATGTTTCAGGAGAAATAGCAATTGGTGTATGAAATACTCTAAATACTTGACACAATAACCCGAACGCATTTTCTGCTACACGACGAGTGCGACATAAGCGGTAATTAAAAATTTCCTTTTCCCGATCTAGCTTTGCCACTTTTCTAGAATAAGGCTTCATCAAATAATTGCTGATACTAAAAGCTTCATCACCGACTAAAAAATGTGGCAAAATTTCGCTTGTACCTGGTAGATATTTCGGTTGTGGAATATTAAAATTATTTTTAGCTATTTTCTTTCCAATCACTGATTTTTGGAATATGCCACTATCTCCTTCTTTACCGTAAGATCCTACGTCAACGGCGATAAATTTGCAGTTTGCGTCAACAACTGCTAGTAATATTATTGAAAAATATTCTTTATAATTGAAGAACAGAGACCCACTGTTTTGGGGTGCTTTAATACGCACATGCTTTCCATCAATACTCCCAACACAGTTTGGCATATTCCATTTTAGCCAAAATTCTTGCTCAATACGCTCAAAATCACTTAGTGACGGAGAAGGCATGGCTAATGGCATAAGAGTCTTGCTTAAAGCTTTCAATACTTGTTTCACAATTCTTGAAATGTAACAATCTGATATACGATAAGCAAATGACAAAGATGAGTAGCTCTCGCCGGTAGCTAAAAATCTGAAAAAAAAAGGTAATAACGTAAATATATACTAATACAAAATACATTAGAGTCCCGATTATTCGAGATTCAGTGAAAATGAGCCTATCTTTGAAGATTTGTAAATATTTCGAAACATTTTTATATATTTTTTATTCTTACTATTCTTTATGTATGTCCGTAAAAGATTTTTAAATGCAATTTTGTGTGTAAATTAGTAAACTAAACATTTCGTTTTGGCTCTTGTGTATGAAGCATTATTTCTGTGAAGTAATTTATCAAAATACAAATAATTAATACAAATTTGAATTAATTTTGATCACTCAGTTTACACTACCTCGAATAATTGGAACCCTACTATAAAGTTAAATTTTAAATTTATTGTAAATTGACGTCATTTTTTTCATTATAGGTGATGACTGTAAAAAGCGGTGGAAGCACATTAAAGATTCGTATAACCGATTTAAACGGAGAAATAAGTTAGGTACAGGATCTGCAGCTCCCGCAAAGAATTCTAAGTGTCAAATATATAAACAATTAAAATTTTTTGAAAATGTTTCAAATGAAAGATTTGGAAATTCCTCTATTCCAAATGATTCCCCAAGTACATCTTTAAATTATTCACAAGTATCAACCGAATCTGATGCCAATCACTCGGAGCCAACTAATTATCACGACAGTAATTCACCGACACAGGAGTTAACAGAAGATACAAATAGTAACTCTGTAGAACATGCCCTAAAAAAAAGACGTCGTTGTAGAAAGGATGATCTTTTCTTGACGTATTTAAAAGAAAGAGATGAAAGTCGCCAAAAATTACTTAAAGATTTAACCGAAAAAAACGATGATGACGAATTGCTTTCATTCACTAATCACATAAAAGATGTTATGAAGAAACTGCCTCCAGTTCATAAAATAAGGGCCAAACAAGAGATATTTAATATCATTACCAAATACGAAATCATGGCTGTGGAGGCTAGTTCAGCTAGTTCTATACCAAACTCTCCTGCAAGAACCAGTCCCTCGTACACCATTCTGTCTCCATCTACATCTGAATCAAATTTGACAACTGTGCCTGAACCTGAGCCCATTATCTCAGGGACTTATAAACCAAGTGACACTTTTTGCATTTATCCACTACTACAAAAAAATCAGGACTTCATACAAGATAATAATAAATATTATTGAATTTTAAAATTATAAATATTATTGTATGTAAAAATTTACCTCAAAGTTAAAAAAAGTTTTTCCTCCGCTGATATAACTCTTCTGTAAGTTTTTGGCTTTAGTTCCTCATTGATTAAAGATAATACAAAATTAAATTGCGTTTTATTCAATCTACAGTATTTTCTAAATGTTTTTTCATCACCCATCAAGTGGTTTTTAATCAACACACTGTAATTACCTTCCTCACATCTTGCTTTAAAAATCGGGTCTATTGGACCTCTTGTGTTTAAATATATATAAAAAAGTGTTAAGTCATCATCTTCCTCTTCTTCTTGAAGAATTTTTACCAAAGCCTCATTTAAATTTGCCATTTTACCTCAATGAGTAAAACCCGACTAATTTCGAGACCACTTCACGACACAATGCTTCGCAAAAATGTCGCTTGCTGCGAACGGATGGAAGAGTGTCGCTGTCGCATGAAGCTATGGCGAACATTTTTTCTGTCTCTGTCGCCCGTCGCTGTCGCGGTGTTCGAACGAGTACCTTTACAGTCAAACCACACACCGACACGCACAGTATTTACTCACCTTTTTTTAAAAAAATATTTTTCTTGTACTTTCTTTTGGATACACTTAAGTAGTGGTCGGGTTTAATAATTTTATGTTTTTATTCTCGCTCAAAAAATAACTTTTTCTTACCTTGAAAGGTCATAAGTAGAACCCGGATTTTTATGTATTATTGACCTACAAAATATGTGCGTTAAGTATGTAGCAAAATCATATTTAGTAAAATATGCAATAATGTGAAAATAAGTAAAATTGAATAAACCTTCTTTCTCCACGTTAGAAAACAAAGGTTACATATTATATTTAATTTTGCCAGAAAATTTATGATGGAATTAGTAAAAAAAAAATAATTATAAATATGCATGTGTACAATTACTTTTTTAACGCGTTGTATCGTCTAAACAAACTAATAATCTGGCTTTACACCACTTAAATTTCCCTGATCAAAGATTTAAAATAAGTGGCATTGTAACTGATTTTAGATTATTATTATCACCGCGTCTTACTACCCGTTCGGGTTATACGCACTTACGCTAATGTGCAATGGTAGGGTGATTGTGAGATGAAATGGAGGACCTACAGTTTAACGTAGAATCCGAACCACAACATTCACAAGTTGTGATTAATACACGTCTTGTCAGGGGTGAAGGAAGGGTTTGGCAATCAGATAAATCTGTGTCGGGACCGAGGATTGAACCCCGGAACCCCAGCACAGAAGCTTGACACCCTACCCATAGACCGCTAGGTCACCCAAATGATTTTTATAAATCATACAACAAACACTACAAATTCTCAATGAAACCTCCACTGTTGTCGGATCCTTGAAAACAAGTGAACGTCAGACCACTCCAGATTTTTTAGTCAGTTTCCTATGATTATTTTTTTCTGTCCAATGTTAAATGCTTGATGACACTTCAAACTATATTTCCTTGATTGATTTTGGGTTCCTTTTTTCGTAATTTGTTCTTTACCTTGTCGCTTTAGATCCGTTTATCCTCCTGACCAAAGACCAAAGAGAAAATGAGCTAGTCAACAATTATTGTTTCCACAACTCGTCGACTTATGTTTACAAACTGATACTCTGGCAACGCCACTCCCTCCCTCCTCCCCCCCCCCCCCCCCCCACACACACACACACAGCACAAGAAACGTCAGACACAACGCTACGTTACGGCGACTGTGTTCTTTTCAGATGAGCCAGTACACCTGACTTGGACTATAAACACTGCCATCCCTTCACTGGATGCATTCCTTTATGAAATGTATAAAAAATAATACCACGAT
The DNA here is from genome assembly GCA_033556935.1 of Timema podura. Classification (NCBI taxonomy): domain Eukaryota; kingdom Metazoa; phylum Arthropoda; class Insecta; order Phasmatodea; family Timematidae; genus Timema; species Timema podura. Next base: position 43,430,626 of record JAVRXN010000011.1, on the reverse strand, counting down.
AGGAAAAACGTGCAAAATATATAATTTATGTAATATATTAGAAAATATGTAAAATTAAAACTTAAACTACAGTTCCAAACAACCTAATTAATGGCAGCATTAAAATATGTACTTACATAAAAATCCGGGCGCTACTCATAAGCCTACCTTTCTTGATTCCACTATTGTGTGGTTAAAAGAAAGGGTCATAGTGTAATCACTAATCACCCACGTCAAGACTACATTTCAGACCTGCGCTCTAATGTTAAAATCGTTAATCTTATAATAAAGGTGCCATTTTTCAAAATTATCCTGAGCACGGGATGGATCCTGGTAACTCAGTGGTAGAGCGTTGGCTCTAAGCCAAATGCCCAGGTTTCGTCTGGCTTGTCACTGACGGGAAGGTCGAGGCGTAGGCCCCAGAGGGTGTTATTTTCAAAACTGTTTCCCAAGCTCTACCCACGCAAATTAGGGTATATTTCCTCTGAATCATACCTTTCAAATTCCTACATTATTGTAATTAATATATATATGTATACTGAATACGCCAAATGGGTAGCAAGACATGATGAAATTATAAAAAAACAGTTCAGGGTAAACGTACCTTATCAATACAATAAGTACAAGGCTTGAAAGCAGGCTTACTAGGGATTTTAATTTTACTCTCAGCGCTGTCCCTTACGCCAATAGCCCCTCATTTGTTTATAAAGCACGTGAATAAAAGGGTAATATTAAAAACAAAGCATTTGTTTGTTTTTTTATTTGAACGTTCAACACAAAATTTGTCAACAATTTATTCTAAGGGGAAATAATTGAAAGGATGATAGAAAAATGCGCCCGCATTAGTGTAGAGGTGGATGTGAAAACTTTAGAGATAAATCACATATGGAAAACCATCCCCTCCCTAGTGCAAGCGTCTGGGTCTGAGATTCGAACCTCGACCCCTCCGTCGGAGGCAATCCATTCATTTGAGTAGCTGACACTTTTTTTTTCTCGTTTAAGGGACTTTTTCTACACTAGTGACCATCACCGGTGTTTGTGGCGAACATTGATAATACACTGGTGTCAGACACTTCATTATAAACAAGCTGGGTAGCATCTAAATATATTTTTTATTATCTAAAATTGACTCAAGCGATGAGGAACTATTATTTGTTCTACACACTATAAACTATCTGAGGATACCAGCTTCGGTGGACGCGTAGTCTAACGCGCTACTCTCGCAATAGACTAGACTGCCGATGAGGAGTTCGAATCTCGGTCGGGTGTACTGAGGGTGGTTTTCCAACCTCCCTTTCCGCAAACGCGGGTATACTTCCTATAAATATAACCTTCCTCCCCTAAAACCATTGGCGTAGTTAGTACAAGTGTATAACCCGAACAGGTAGTAAGACAAAGTGCTAAAAAAAACTATTTTAAGGCAGACCAAATGACATGACGACTACATCACTTCCATAACCTTCGGTTTTAGTCAAATCTAAACTTACTGTTAGAACAAGAAAATCAGCGGTGTGATTGACGTCGAACAACTGCTTGCTGCTAGTCGTCGGTGTACCAGTTTGAACGCTCCTATTGAAACTAGAACTAGACCACTGTTTAACAAACTGTGGCGCGCATACCTCCTCAGGGCACATAAAGGTTTTCAGGGGGATGGGGGCGAGGGGTTACGTACCCCTTAGCTCTATAAATCATACAATGGTCTATAGTAGTATTAGTACTAGTAGTCGTATGATAAACCAATTTTAATCAGATAATGTTTCTTTTCCCTTTTTCACTGCTTTAGTTAGCTTACCACCAGTGGCGTGCACAGGATTTCATCTTGGGGGTGATAAAACTTCAAACCAAGAAATCCAAAACTCTTTTAAATATCAGGAAAAGCTATATTTACACATACACCTCAAACAATGGCTCTTTAAAACAGACAACAAAATAAAATTGACAATAATAGCCAGAAAAACAAACAGGACACGAATACAACACTAATTGTTCCTGCTTTTGTACACCAGTCTAGTCCATGTGAACCTTACAGTTTAACTGTTCCGTGGGCAACGAATGGTCACGGAACTGCTCCAATAAATCTATTTAACTATCGATCAAACACCATCTACCGATACAAAATAATCTGCCATATCTATAATCACTTTTCACTGTCGATATTACGACATTATATTAATGTGCACGTGCAGGGACATTTTGTGAAACTTGTATGTTTTCTGTTTCTTCTTTTGTTGGTAGATAATGCTTTGGATTATTTAAAATTTCGGGAGGGGGTATATATCCCCCTCATAACCCATCCTGCATACTCTCCTGCTTACCACTAATTATGAATTAAATAGCCGAGCTATTATAGTTGTGTGTGATGACTGTGTCGTGCTGCAAACAGTTCATTCCCATATGAGTTACCTTGTAGACCGTTGTTTGATTGATATCCACAGGAATGTAGTCTACTCCGATCAGTGGTTCCCCTAGGTCACGGTCCAGCACGGTAGGCCCACAGTTCTGTGAGTGGTAATTGAAATGCGGCACCTTGTGGTCGACCTAGTGTAGTTTTGTCAAGTTCGGTTTCTTCTGGCAAGTGCGAACTTTCACGAAGGCTGTTATCTATGATTTGATGTTGACTGAAAAATGTTCTTCTAATGCTGTTCGTGAGCAATAAGTCGATAGTTATGGACAAATAGAGCTAAATAATTCTGGTGAAAGAGGATGCAGCATAAAGATAACGACAGTAATCCAATTAAAGAAAATGTTTGGGATGTAGATAGTGGAAGAATTCAATCTTTAAAAAACATATAGCAGTCATCATTGGGTCACCCAAATACAGTGTAGGATTCTACAGCTCTAAACACATTATGAACCCATTACTGTCGGCATGTTCTCTTTTTCTCTTGTAGGATAAGATAATAGATGCACTAACCCCATTTTCTCTGTTTGACCCATGCTTACAATCACCGATGACTAAAACAGAGCATAAGTGAGCATGCTAACGGCACAACACAGTCCTGTAAGCGTGAATCCAGCTCTAGACGGCCCAGTGACTCCGGTGTGAGTCATGTAACTCTAAATGAACACGGTAGTATTGTGTAGATGCAGGTTTTGTGGTCTCATCGTCAGGGAGGTCATTGTTCGGCATCCTACTCTACACCGTGCTCCGGTGCTTCGTGTCCTGATAGCGACAGTTACTCACTGGCTGCTGCTGCCTGCTTGGCTGACTTCCGTTTCCGGTCGAGCCCTTGCCCTGGGTGGGAAACGGGGTGCCTTGGCTCCTTTGTGACGCTGCTTGCTTTGTCTACCATGGAGATGACCTCGAATCCCGTTATCGTCTTTAGTAGATGGCTGAGCCAACGGTGGTAACCCGTACACCCTGGTTTCCGATTTTGACTTTTCATTGGCTCTTCATTTTTTGAAATCACCATCATTTTTGACTTCTCAATGTTGATCTCCATGATATATCTTCTCCCTCTCTAACACTGGTTCCATCACTTCCTGCAACTCTTTTTTATTTTGGGCCATAAATGTTAGAAAGTAAGAAATTATGAAAATAATCCCCAAACATTTTACACACTAAAACCACTAAAAAACACTACAACCCATTTATAAGAGTTTTAATCAATTAAATTGAGGTAAAATTAGGCTATGATTATTTTAAAAGTAGTGAACTAAAATTAGGAATACATAAATACAATTTACCATAGAATGTAACCTAGGCGTGATAGGAAAATAATACCCAAACCTAACATAGTCTTATCACACCCAGGTTTCTTTAAGCTAAGATGGCGGTCTCTTTGGCGCCCTCCTTATCCACCCCAGGCAGCCGCCCGGGTTACCCGGCCCTGCATACACTGACACAAAAATATTTAATTTCATTATGATTTGAAATGTTTTGTGTCATCTTGGGTAAACCCGACCTAACACACATCCTGTGTTTTCAACGAGGTGTTTCCTTCAAACGCTTTTGTAACCTTTTGTAAAAATAAATTGCTATTTTACTAATCAGAGATAAAATTTGCTCTCTTAATGTCACACAAAATTATACATAAAACATATATATATATATATATAGTATAAATATTGTCATATGCTTTACTACCACAGTAGATATCAAGTTCATCTAGTGACATTTTCTAATTCAAAGGCCTACTGGCCCTACTGAAGATATTTGCAAATCATCTTTATTCTCATTTGTTAATAAAGCACATATAAGCCGTGACATTTGAAATAAAAAAATAAAAATAATTAGGCTTACAAAAAAGAATGAAGCTTAAATACTGTGTATTTTGGATATTGGATAGCTTATACATTATTTTGTAAAATTACCTTAACAAATGGCAAGTACCCAACTGACCATTTTGTAAATGTTTAATTTGAAAATTATATTCACATCATTTTATTTTGAGTAGCACATCTTAGTTATGGAATTGTCACACAATTATTGTTTCAAAGATGGACTTGATTAAAATGAAACATATTTTAATATGAGTGTTTACAAAATCCACTCGCAATACTTTACTAGATATATTTATTTTCACACTTATTTAGGTTTAACCATCACACTGTTATCATTGCATATTACAGTATCGAACCCATGAACAAGTTTAAGTCATGTTGTAATTTATGTGTTATTTCCAATTGTTTGCTAAATACTTTTCAATTAAAATTAAATGCTACACATGTTTTAATCAACACCACTTTTTAAACATCTGCGTTAATATAGTGTTCAAGATAGAATAATTTACTTATATTTTCATAAGTAAATTTAAAAGTTCTAGTTTATTTTTCTTGTTAAAAATGACAACACTATTGATGGGTTAGAATAATGTCAACAAGATTAATCTAACAAATTCCAATTATCATAACTACTTTTGACTCAAAATTTTCAGTCAAATGTTATTCTCCATTATTTTATGGTGTGCATCTTTGAGAGCTAGTAAAATTGTAATAAGGGAAAGAATGGAATGTCTGAGCAACAGATATTTCAACAATGTTTTCTTGAAGGGCGGGTGAAAAAAACTCTATATAAATACACCTTCATTGTAACTAACTATTACTGAATCTAGACCTTTCATGCTAAAGTTGAGCTCACTGACTGTGATTTCCCATGCTTTTCTTTCTGTCACTTCTCCTTTTGTGATTGCAGAAAGATGACACCTCGTTACTGGCCCAGTTTTTCTATGCAGATGAGGCCCTCAACATGGTGGCGGCAGAATTGGACAGTTTCGATGGCCGCAAAGATCCTGAGAGATGTACGTCTCTGGTCAACCACCTGCGGCAATGTCAAGACAAGGTCTGTCTCAATTGTTTATTCTATGGAGATTTAGGACATTTACATTTTACAATGTGTTCCTGGTTGGCTTTTCTTCTGCCAGCTTACTTCTCATGGGGGAATAAACAAGTGTAGCCTAACTCTTAATTATATGCAGTGATCCCTATCAAGGCTGTAGTTGGGGGGGAGGGAGGTTTGGGGGTTCAACCCCCCACCCTCCCACCCCCCAAAATTTAATTAACAAAATATATATGGCTTTATTTATTGTTCAAACCATATCAAAATTAAGGCACAAGTACAAATTAGGAGGCTGTGTTTCCATAAAACGCACTTCAGAAAGCTTCTAGAGGTGTTTAATATTTAGAATTGTTTCTAGCCTTCGGCAGTTATGGTGTTATGCTGCCAAAAAAAACACTTCAGATAGCTATTAGAGGTGTTTAATATTTAGAATTTCTTTCTAGCCTTAGGCAGTTATGTTGCTATGATCCCATAAAAACACTTCGGATAACTTCTAGAACAGTTTATCATTTACAAATTTTTTCTAGTCTCCTGCAATTGGGGGCTGTGACAACCAAACCCCCCTTGAAATGATTGACTGGCTACAGACTTGGTCCTTATAATGTGTTACTCTTGTGCTGGAAAAGATTGCCAGTGATGGGGAGATCTCAGTTGTACTAATAGTGTTTTTTCTACAAATGGTTTACCACTCCATCCAAATGTGCGTTCATTTATTCTAAAATTCTACCGGCTTCATCCTTATTACATCAGTGTAATCAAAGTGTGATTATAACTAAATGAGTACGAAGGGGTGGCGAGGAAAAAACCCAAACTAACTTAAGGCTATAAAATGAGGATGCATTTTAAGGAAGTGCACCAGAATTCGCCTTGATCACCACATTATGGTGGAACAAACCACCTCCGATGCATCTGGCTGGAATTGGAACCTATACCTCTCAGATCAGAGTCAAGGATGTTGAAGCTGAGCTAACTGATTGTATGTATTGTAATCAGGGCTGTGGAGTCATAATGCCAAGACTTTGACTCAGACTACTTCAAAAATGGCTAGTATATATTTATTAGTACCGTAATAAAAAATTTACTGCAGTTAAATGCTCCAATACAAATGATTTCATGAGAAGCTTTTTGGTATTGTGATTTGTTTTAGAACCGCATCTTACTATTCGTTTGGGTTAACACTTATGTACGAATTACAATAATGGTTTTAGGGATGAGGAAGGTTATATTTTTTGGAAGTGTACATGTATTTGTGGGAGGTTATGCCCACCGAAGCGGGTCATTGTGCATTTATATTTGAATAAACTTGTCAAACAAAATTACAAAAAAAAAAAAAAAAAAATCCTAAAAATAAAAATTAATGGTAAAATTATATATATTTATCATATATTGCAATAATATTATAAGTTATAGTTTTAATTTATTTACGACTCTAGCTCCACAGCCCTGATTATAATTATATATTTCCCATATTAATACTAGATTACACTAGCACACAGCCTTTTGTGCTCCACTTTTTCAATAAATAATGGCACCTGAGGCTGCATTTGTAAGATCTGAATCTCTTGTTCATAACTGGTTTTCACACCATGTGAACAAAACTAAACTTTGCTCCTATTTTGAAGGTTAGCAGCTAAAGTGAAACTTTTTTGCTATTTTTCCCTGAGTACAGTAGTTATTTGAAGGCCTAGAAACTAAAAGTCAAAATATTTCCTTTGGGAACATTACTAGCAGAAGCATTATGGTATTTCGATCCAGGTAGTAGTTATGAAACAGCTTAGGTCAAAAGTCAATGCCATTGAATGCTACTAACCCCTTTTTGGTAACTGACCATGAACCGGTGATGAATAGATACCCAACCTTGACACTTTGCGTTGGGGTGCAAGGAAGATGACAAGCATCAGGCATGATACAAAGCTTTTTGAAGACAGGAGTATACAAATTGGGTTGACCAACATTGAAGTATATGTTTCTTGCTTACCTGGGGCTATCACTTCCCTGGATTCTTCCAACCCCCATCAAAGCCTTCATTGAAAATACAGTAGCATCCCTTTATCTGTTGATGTAGTATTTGCAGTTTGGTTTTCCGTGGTTTATTGCTGCCCAATTTTATTTATTTTTAATTAATGAAAAAAAAGTTTATAAGTCAGAATGCCTACATCATCACCTCACTTTATCTCTTCATAGTGGGCATTGTGCTGTCATATCACCATCATCATTATCATAAGCAACATTATTATCATGTGATCGGCTCAACAGGAAGAATGGAGAATAGTAAGTACACTGTAGTGCACAGTATCTGTTATAATTATGAACTTAATGTTGGTAATGTCTTACTGTAAATAAATTATCAATTAAACTTTACCGTATTTGTGTATGTTTATATGAATATCACGTTATATAATAGTTAGGTATTATCCGCGGTTTCATGTAACTGTGATAGATCTAGGAACGTATTACCAGCAGATATGGGGCCCTACTGTAGTTCTAACTTCTAAGGGTGAAAGAGAAGGTTGCACCAGGGCTAACAGGAGACACATGCACCAGAAAATTGAACATAATACTTAAGATAAACCTGGGCTACACATCAATGCTATATCTATCGAAGAACCTCAGGGTGGAGGCATCATCTTTTCACCTTTCCAGTAGTCACAGTGATAACATTTGTGCTCGTAATGCTGAATGCTGTGGCATAAAAGTTTTTCTGCTCACAAAATCATAGTAAGAGATAACAAGAAGATATTAACATTAAAACTTTGTTTATGTAAGCTTACATTATTGTATAGGAATTGCAAAAATCACTCAAAGTAAATATATAGTTCAACATTTTTTACTCACTAATTTTATCACATCTTTGTTTTGCAAATTGGATGGGAAAATGTAGGTTATGTATGGTAATACTTTTTTTTTTACGAATGTTCACTTTTTACTAGCTAAATTTATCTATTTCTAAAAACCAAAATTGTCTAAATCGATGTTTGAAAAACACAAATTGAGATTCTTAGCAACTAAGGACCGATACTATAACAATGCAGGGGAGAACTGGTGTCATTCACATTAGCTTTATAGCTTAGGACCAGTGTTTCTCAAACTGTGGTTCACAGACCACTGGTGTTTCGTTGCATTGTGTCAAGTGGTCCGCACAGGGACCACAGGAAGATTAATGGTATGACACAATCGTATTTGCTTTCTCAGTCTATTATATTTAAGACTAAGTTTTCAAAAATAATTAATTAGTAATCTAACCTCAAGTGATCTTTTTTTATACTGTAATGTAAAGACTTCACAGGTATCCATTTTACACAAAATTGTTTTGTCAATTTTGAAAATCACCCAACATTAATTATATTTTATTTGAGACCTTCAATCAAAATCAAAACAATACCCTGAGGTCAGAATAATTTTTGGGTTATGGGATACACAAAACTTAAAGATTCATACTAATCTCGAGAATAAATTTTTCACAGTTACAATACAGTATTTGTTCTCATTATTAGAAGTAAAAGGTGAAAAAATCAAGAGTGTTCAATATTGACAGGCTAACTCCGCAAATTTCGACTATACTTTGTTCCTTAAATTTTGTCACATTTTACTACATTATTAGTGTTATTTTATTATTAATTCAAAAATTATAGACATGACTTTACTTGAAAGTAGATTTAGTATTGTTTCTAGCTGTCATATAACAAAGCTTCTTCCTATGAAAATTGTGCTGTAAAATGTCTGTATGAAACAAAGTTTTATAAATCACTGTTCTTACTGCTTGATAAACATTTTCATTGCTAATTTCCTGCGTTGACAAGTGGTAGGTAGTATATTAAGGTGGGTGGTCCGTTATTGGGAAAAGATTGCGAAACATTGGCTTAGAGCCTAATAATCTGACCCATAGTTATTATAGATATTCTTCATGATTCTTATTTTTTTAATGAACACTTTTAATTATTGTCTATTATTTTAAGATATCCTACTCAAGCCAAGTAGATATTTAGCTGATACCAACTTTGTTGTCTGTTCTAGAGTTGGACATTGGAAATTTTAAACACATAATTAATTACCTTGATATGCCAATGATTGACATTTTTTCATCCTGAGCCTTTCATTTAAAAATGTACCAACCTTGGTCCAAATAGTTTAAGAATTGTTTGGGAAGAAATGCCTGGACAGACAGAAACACAACATTTTATGTATAGTATACTGAAATTCCATTCAGATATTCATAACTATAAGTCACAAGTGCGATTCATTAGATGACTGTAAAGAATTGTCTACACTCTATGTTGCTAATTTCTCTTCTTCTTGATACTAAGTTAACTAACATTTATTTTCTTACTCTGGCAGGTTTTGACAATCTGTAGCAATATAATGGATGAAATAATCCCAGAAGATCGGGCCAACAGAGATTTTAGGGTGAAATTTCCTGACGATGTGATGCAGGAGAATTTGGCCGGACAGTTGTGGTTTGGAGCTGAGGTGAGGACGTCACTTCTTAAAATATGTGCACTTTCTATTAACAATACATGTGTGAATTGGGTTTTGAAAGAAAGACAGTGTTTTGCTCTACATATGATTTTCCTTATGCCTAGGGGGCTAATCAGCTTAATCAAAAGACACACTCTCTACCCTCACATAGTGGTCCTCATCCACCTATATTTTTCTTCCAAATAAATCTTATACTAATCTTTAGGGGTGTCCAATGTCCACTTTTTCAATTTGAAGTGAACCCAAACCATGAATTTTCATCATCATATGTTTCTAGCCTGTGGCCAGGTCAGTTTAGTAAAATGCCTCCATTTTCCTCTTTACTTCCACCACTTTTCCTCCTTTAGTTGCTTTCATTATTCTCCTCTCACTTGCACACTTTTATGTTATCCCATTTCTTTCTTGAGCTGCCTTGTGTTTTTCCCTACATACTTTATCGCCATTATTCTCTTTGGTATTCTATCCTTTTCAATCCCAAATCGAATATATGAAATATTATCGAAATTCATATTTTTTGTCATTTGTTTCATGCTGGAATAATTATTATATTGTGCTTATAAATCCAGACACTGAAATTATCCAGTTATTTTTGTTACACACATGTTTGAAATATCTCATATTCTAAGCTAACAAATCAAACTATTTTCAAAACATGCAATTCTATTAACTGATATTTTTTCAGATGACCTAGATAGCAACTAAGAATTATAATAATTGAACATAAATTAGTACTTTAACTGTCAATATTTGTATTGGTAAAACTTTGTAGTTGACAATGCCAGAATTTTTTTTTTCAAAGTGAATTTGAATCTGATTTTTTTTTAACCTTCACACACCCCATAGTGGCCTTGTGTTAAATGTATCAGTTATCGCTAAAAACAAGGGAAAAAAACTAGGGAAAATGGGAAGCCAAATGAAAGGATTCACCAAACATTGGAAGGAGGATTGAACTATATCCTTTACAAAAAATTGTAGCGCCATAAGTTGATATTTAAAAAAAACACCATGCAAACAGTTTTCCGGGTGCATTACCTCTTCTTCTTAAATGAATCAGAATGGAACCTCTAATGCCTGTTTATGACTTTGTTTTTATTTATTGTGCACCCTTCTTTTGGCTAGAATATAGTTTATCTTAATTGGTCTTTTATTAGGCACCACTTAAAATATTTGAGAAATTTTTTAGTTTTGGTAACATGTAAGATGTAATGTTTGGATTAGAAATGTGTATTTTTAATCCACAGGTATTTCAGAATATAAGTTAAAAACTAATGTGAGCTTAGGATATCACAAACCTACACAATCCTTACAGTAGCCCACATAGGCACCATAAGGGATAAAACCTGGGCCTCTGTTCCCCAAAACTGCTTCCCAACTACAGTCCAAGAAGGACAAGACACAAGTGTTTTAAACCTCTTATATAACATCAACTGTCCTTATATTTTTACCATAAAAAATAAATTAAATGTAAAACCTATCTGGTTGTTAGATGTATTTTACTTTTGTTTTGTGTTATAAAGAGTTTGCAAAGGGATCATAACTGGTTTATTCGAGACTCTTTTTGGTCATTTCATTCAAATTTCTCTAGATTAATAGTTGTTTGAACTTACAAGACCCCAAAACTAAAAAAGGTCTAGCCAAGAGCTAAAGTGATGATTTTAATCAGTGATGTACCTGCTCTGAGCGCAAGGATTATCAACAAGATTTTATTTATATACCAATTGTGACCTTGAATTTGATATTCGTCAGGCAGGATACAAAAGGGGATTGAAGTTTGTCTTAGGGCCAGTTTCATAGTCAGATTTAGTACGCTCAAGTGCGGCGCATTACTAAATACAAGACGTCACCTACCTGAAATTGAATGGAATGGGCCAGTTTCATATGCGAAACTGGCCCATTCCATTTTGTTCTAGGTAGGTGTCGTCCTGTATTTAGTATCGACTCACACTTTAGGCGTACTAAATCTGACTATGAAACTGGCCCTTAGTCATTATCTTTTTGGCATGTTAAATTTGATAAAACAACTTAATAAAATGTATTTGTGATTCATCATTGGTGGGTTTTTTTAGTGTTTGGCAGCCGGCTCTAGTATCATGAACCGTGAAAACGAGAGCTCTGAAATGCGACCATTGGCCAAGGCCCTCACAAAAGCTCTGGAGAATGTACGAAACTTTCTGCGTGAGCAGTGCCTGCGGGGGCCTCTCGTTCATTCAGGGGACATGTTCTGCGAACGGTTGCAGGAGGCTCTAAAAATTTTTGACCGCCTGTTTGCTGAGTTTGAGCTGTGCTATGTAAGTGCCATGGTGCCTGTCAAGACCCCCAGAGAGTACGAGGTGCAGCAATTTGTGGTGGTCCTCTTCTCTGAGACACTTCAGAGGTGAGTGAGTATTAGCACCAACATTTGGTGTGAGAGTTTAAGCAGGCCACCTACTGGAGCGCACGGCGGGTTGCAGATGTCCAGAAATTCCACTTTACTTAAGAAGGTTCAAACAGAAGTTTACTTTGATGCCTAAAAGTAAATTCATTCAAAGGGCATAAAAGGCATATGATTAAATACAAACCAGAACAAGAACTTTAAACCTGAAATTATTTAGTAAACCTCCTCAAAGTAAACTCAATATAATACTCTCATTCAACTTAAAATGTTAACAAACAGACTGTAAATTATGCACTTCCTGGTGTTTAATGTTTATATGATTCTCTCTTATTAAATTCTAAAATTATTAATAGCCATTTATTTAAGAGACATTCCAAAGTTTTAAATACTAAAATACTTATTCTCATTACTATTAGAGTGTTATTGTAGGATTCTAGCAAGAAAGATCTTTAAAAAACTATTTTTTCTAGCCAACATTGATATTATTATGCATCAAAACTGATAGCTGCAAATCACATGACTTGACATTTAAAAAGTAGAAAATGGTTTTAGTAAACTTTGTAGATGTAAAAAAAAAAACCTTTTATCTGATTTATGTATAGGGCACTGCAGATGAAGCTTTTGAATCAGGAGATGGTGGATGACTATGACCCGGCCCTCATGTTCACCATACCTCGTTTGGCCATTGTCAGTGGGCTGCTCATTTTCCCAGACGGTCCACTTTGTCTTGACAAACCTTCTGGAGACATGTCTGAGATGTTCCGCCCATTCAGAGTGAGTCGACATTCATCCTCATTATAGATGCACCTGCAAGGCTAGTATGCAAGACTGATCCAAGGGACTTTGGTTCAATCCTTGGCAGTTAGGATCAGGCTAGTTTGGAACAGGTTTCTCGTCTTGTCATCAGGCAAAATCTGCTGCCGCATATCCACATTTGCTTTCTTTATCATACTCTCTTATGCTGCTCATTATACTTTAATTCACTGATAATTACTATGATGTGTTGTGTCTTAAATTTGACCTTGCCTACAATTTTATGGTCAATGTTTAGTTCTGGCCTTTCTATTTTCGAACATTAAAGCAATTAATTTATTATTATTTTATAACTGTATCTTCATTCACCTAATGTATTATTATTTTGATCACATTTTTAATTGTTTATTTTTAGACACTGCTGTTCAAGATTCGGGAATTACTCTGGACCCTGAACAAGAAAGAGTTGTTTGGTTTGGAAAAGCTCTTGTGCTCTTCGGAGGAACCCAACGATTACCGTAATTCTGACTCCAACAACCCTCGCATCCCACTGGATACTGCCGACGACACTACCTACCCTTCTGTGCCAGACCTCGATGACTTTGTCACAAGGTTCTACATAGACTACCCCAACTGTAAACAGTTTGTCACAGATTTCTACACTCGCACCGCTGTGCCTTCTTCATGTGTCGAGGGGATGAGGTGTCGGAGAGTGATGAAGATACCGAGTGGGTGGGGGAAACATCAGAGTGTGATAGTGTGGCTACTGAGGTGTTCAGAGTGCTGGACAGTGAAACAGGCAGTACCAGAACTGTGATAAGGGTCTCAGGTGACTCGTGGAGTAATGGAAGCATCACTCCACTAGATGCACCAGACAGTCTACTTGGCGTTATCTCAGCCAACAGTTTTAATACCTGCCAAGTTTCTTCTTCATTGTCAGCTACAATCAATGATATTGTATCTGAACCTTTAGAACGGCATGAAAAAACTATTAATGATCCGTGTTGTGAAAACAATTTGATAAATACAGATGCTACAGAATTAGTAAGCAACAATATAGATATTCCGATAACCTCGTCCGGTTTTTTAATAGCTAATCAAGTTGGTCACGAGGCTATGATGGCAACTGTTGATGGAGTCCCACCACGCTCGCCTATCGTGTCTCCCTCAGGAGCACAGTCTCTTCCAGATGGAGATTCCGGTGAAGCAATGTCTGTGGCAACTGCCACGCTTTCCACGTTGCTACTGAGAAGCTCCAAAATGTCTCCTGGAGTTTATCATCGAGAGCCCAGTATAGGAGAGGATGATTCTAACACTCAGTCCCCATTGGATTCTGGTGTGGGAACTGTGCTAAGTTGTAGTGAAACTGGCAGTCTGTCGGACCGATCTCCTGATGCTGAGAGTTGTGAAGTAAGAGAGACAACTCATCAAGGCAAGCACAGTCCTCCAAGATTACATTGGCAGCTTGAGACCATCGCTTGTAGGTGTACCTCTTCCAGAAATTGTGACACTGAAAGTATTAGTAAGAGGGTTATTTTGAACACACATTGCTCTGATCATAAAGACTGTTTAAAAGACAAAAGTGAGACCCAAAATGTAGTTTGTCGCCGCAACCAATGATTGTTTCTGTGATAATTTCTGTGGTGAAACATGCAATAACATAAATAGTTTTGCAACAATCAAACCGGAATGCAGCAATAAATTTCAACCAAACGAGCATTCGTTTAAGGATGATTTAGAAAGTGAGTCGTGTGTAGAGTCAAATAATTTTTGTAGTAAACATTCTCTTCTCTTTGACAAATCCACGGGTGTTTGTAGTGAGTGTGTAGTGTGTAATTGTAAACAAAGTATGAATCTACCAGCGGAAAGTGTAAACAAATTGACTGATACTGATAGTGATTGTGATAATGTTGGTGTTTATGATGATCAACTCGAGATAAGCATAATGTGAATTTTGTTGTTGGTCCTACGTCACTATCAGATTCTAAACAACTCACCAGCATTTCAGACATTAGTAAAAACTTGATGAGATCAGAATTTTGGAGAAATAGAAGAAGTGATTGTGATTCAAATTGTGTTGTGAATAAAGAATATGTGGATAAGGTTCTACCAAACATACTGATAAGAACAGAAGGTGAGGAGTGGGTAGGCATGATGTCAGAGGAAGGCCAGTACACAGTATGTAATGACAACTTGAACAATGTCCGCACTTCTGATTTGAACTATTCTGAGAATTGGGAAAGTCTTATGACTCAACATTCAGAGGAGCCAAGTTCGTCTGAATCAAAGCTGTCCCTCCCAAGTTCAAGTTCTAGCTTCAAGTCGTTGGTTGCCAAAGAGACAAGAAAGTTAGATGTATCTCCTTCCTATGATCATCATTCCCAACATCCACCTATAATGGTGGTTTCTAAGAGATTAGGAAGGTAAATATGATTAATGGCATTAGAAATTATTTCAAGTGCTCATATTTGTTTGCATAGCACCCTTGGCATACAAATAAAAGTGTCAGTCTTGTCTTGTCTGGTCTGGTTTGCCGATAATGAGGTCAGGATTCGATTACAATAATTTTCCATTTTCCCTTCACACAAATATGGCACATTTCCTCTTAATTCTGCAATTATAAATCCTACTCCAACAGTGGAAACATTCACATAGCCCTTATGAGTAGTAAGGCGTAGTGCCGCCCTTCCCCCCCAAAAATATTTGACCTATATATAAAACATTCAAAATTTTAAAATATCTGTGAAAAGTAAAATATCTCTTGTTAATTTTTACTTATAAAAACAAACATATGTACATTTCCAAGCCAAACCAGCCATTAATTTGTTTATATAACATTTTGTTACTTGTATGAATCACTCCTCACACATAAATTTTGAACAAAATTGTTAAAGCTATTTTAAAATAATTAGATATTTAAAAAAAAATGTCATCAGAAAACTAGCTTAAATGAATTGCTATACAGAAAACAAACGTAAAGTATTTATTTATCATCAAAACAAACCAAAGATAATAATTTTGAACAAAAAATAAATACGGTGTTATCTTTTTTAACTAAATTGTAGCATCATTAAAAAATTAATGTATTTTCAAAAATCACTCATTTGTAAACACATTTAATTTTAGAAATAGAAAGAATTTCACCAAACCGTTTCAGCTGTAACCCCAAGTACAGCCAGAGGAATGGACATGTATATGAGAACAAACCAAATTTTAAGAACCCTCTTTTTGAAGTCAACGGCACATAAAAGGTTAAGATGTATCATAATTTCAGTAATGTTCACAACTACAATACTTTCACTGTATGAAAAAGTAAAAAACTGAATAGCAATTTTTAGGCCTGTGCAGGATCCCAAACTTTGGGAAATTAGATGCTCCTGAAAATAGGCAGGAAAAATTTATTTCCCGGATTTCTTAGGAAAAATTAATATTAAAAGGTTACAATTAAAGAATGTCCATACATGATTATATGAAATGTCCATTAACAATAATATCAATTTACTAAAGTTAAATTAACCTTATCTTCTGTTAGGTAGTCTGGTACCATATATTTCATTCATTTTTATTTCAAAACTACCTGTTTAAGCACTTTAAAAATAGTATTCAAGCTTATATTCTGCTAATTTTAAAGGATTATTCATGTTAATGTGACTGTGAGCTTATTATCATCCAATCATAGGGAAGTAATTATATGTAATATCACTGTTTTTTACCCTTTAAGTTATTTTAAATCAACATATAATTTAATAATACACATTTATTTTACCATAATATTTAAAGTAAATGTAATTTAGTGTAGAACTTCTACTACATTGTGTTCAAGTATTGCTATATTTTATTCTTATAGCCAGCTAGTTTAGAGATAATCCCTGGCTGACCTCAGCTTGCCGCATTTTTCAATTTTCATATGTGTATTGAGATGCAATAAATTGTTTTGTCCACAACTTTTTAGGGCCCCCCTTTTTCTAGTTAATTTATTAGAGGTTATTAATACGCATTTTCTGAACTGACTGTTATATCAGCACAGACTTATAAACTAACTTAAACCTAGAACAGACACAAAAACCAGCCTCCGGTTATTATTTCATCACTGTGAAACAGGAAACTCAAATTTCACCAATGATACATTTTTCAGTCATGCCAGAAATTAAACCCAAGACCTTAACCTCAATAGACAGACATGCTACCGACTAAGTTTGGGCCCTTATCTAGTTAACAATCAACACAACTAAACACCAAAATATAACTACACTACATACATTTGATGTAATATTTATTCCTGAATAGATATAATTCAGGAAAAAATTTTTTAGTGCAAAATAATGAAAAAAGTGGCTTTTAAATATCTATTTATGCACAAAATGTATATCCACCAAACTTTGCATGAATACACTCCTATTATGTTAATCTTATTATTTGCGATGGCATCCATTGGCTTTAGTATCATGCCAGCATAGGCAATACTAATACTTTTGGCGTTTAGCAGCACTCTTTGTGAGAGGTTTGGTAACTAAAACGTGAGAAGTAACCAGGCACACTGACTTAGTTAAGAAAGTTTTTTGGTACTCTTAATATTGACACTACTGTGGCTCACTTTTATAATATATTCAGATTAGTTTAAATATGTTGATGTTTTACTGTGTAAGTAGTTATTAAAAGTATTGCCATTGTATTCTGTAACTATTATACAAAAATAATTTATCCATTGGGTTTCCTAATTGCTAAACAGCTTATTTGAAACTACCAAACTACTATTTATTTTATTGGAATGATTTAGAAGGTAAAGTTTGAACTAAAATTATAAATCTGATAAATACATACAAGCCTAAATTGGAAAATTATTTTTAAAAATCTTCCCCTACCGTTCCCAAAGTCAAAAGGTCATCTTCACACAGACCTAATTTTTTAACATAAGTTTATATAAGCTAAAAAAATAACTATAGTCGTCCCAGTCAAGATTTCTAGTTACACCACTGGTATTTCTAAAGGTCAATTAATCTCTATGAGAAAAACCTCTTTTAATTTTTTGAGTTAATTGTATTATATTTGGAAGAAGGTACGTACAGGAAAGGTGGACAGAAACATAAAAGGAACAAACAAAATATGGCTTTTAAAATTAAAAGAACACACTTCACACTTTACATTGCTGCCATTGGACAAAGAGGTAATGGTTGCCTCTCAAAGAAAAGTAATTATTACCGCCCAATCCCCCCGGCCTAGGTTTCATTCTATTGGAACTCATCAGGAGGGAGTGTAAAACATGCATTGCAAAAGCCATGAAAATCTAGTGTGTTGTTTTTAAGCATGACTTACTTTCTAGTCAGATTTATAACTTCCTAATCTCATTTAGTACATTATTAAGTATAAATTTTACTTAAAATTAGTCAGGTCAAATCCATTGTTTTACAAAACCGAATCTCCAATTTATCTTCAAATATTGATTCTGAATAATGGAAAAAATTATTAACATTAAAGGCATTATGTATGATAATACCTTTCCTCTTCCAAATATAATAAAATACAAAATAGTAATTAAGTGTTAACAACCAGGCACCAGACCAGTAATTTAAGTTCATCCTATAGTTATAATTGGTTCTGAAATACCAATAAGCAGTATGAGAGCTCTAAAAAAATTTAATTTGGAAAAAAAAACTTGTTTTAAGGATTTGTGTCTTGAATCTGAAATTTTTTCAACATTTCTAATATCCTTAATGATTTGAGTATTCAAAAGTTTCAGGGCCTCCCATCATAAAATAAATACACCATTCTTAGTAACAGTAGATACTTACATTTTTCTCCATTTGAATTCCTAGAACATTTAAGAATGGATATTTTTATTTTAGATTACATGATGAGCATTTTGAAACAAGGATTATGTTATTGAAAAAGCTACCTCCCTATTCTCTGTAAATAATATGTCTTACTAATATGACAGGAGTTTGGAAGCTCCAGCGGCCAGCAGCTACTCTTCAACGTGTTCTAGTTGTCAGAGTTCAATCAGTGGGAATTCTGATAGGTAATGTTCAAACTTGCACATATTATGTTTATTATATCACACTTATTATCTGCCTTTTTATTATTACTATTATAACCTAAAACTGTCATATTCTTTGGGAACTTGGTAAAGTAACTTTTTTTTTTTAACTAAACTGTGTGGTAAAATTAAGGTGCGGCAGAAGGGAGTGCAAGTATTTTTACAGTTTTTATAGAATATAAATTTTTATGCAAAAATAAATAAAATATTTCTCCAGTAGCAACATAGTTTAGTTTTCTTCACATGCTAATATCAACAAGGGTGTCCTGGAATTTTGTGAAAACTTTTTAAATAAAGAGAAAAAGTTTTGACAAAATTCCAGGACACCTTTGGCAGATATTCAAGATCTGTTGATATTAGCATGTGTAGAAAACTAAACTCTATGTTACTACTGGAGAAATATTTATTTATTTTTGCAAAAAAAATGTAATGCTATAAAAACTGTAAAAATACTCGCGCTCCCTTCTGCCGCACCTTAACGGCATATCCAAATTTAATTTCAAGAGAGACTAGTTAGACCACAGGTTATTAATTTATTTATTTACTATCTTGACAATAAGTATCCACTCTATATCAAAACTCATTTACATTGAAATGTTATTCTTAGAGCAACTCGAAAAATCTTTCAAAACCATAAAAATTAATTCCTTCCGAAAAGTATGTTTTTGCATAGCATAACCTAGGATTGAAACGAGACATGTGCTTATTAGTGCATTTGTCGTGAGACGATATTGTGCCATGTGATATGTTAGGAAGCAGACTCTTAGGACTGTTACAATACATCGGATATCAATTTCTAACATATCTTCTTGCCTTATTTCAAGGCTTGTGCAAATGATGATGGGTGACCTAGTGGTCAAGGGGTAAGGTGTCGGACTTCTGTGCTGAGGGTCCAGGGTTTAATACTCAGTCCGGGCACAGATTTATCTGATTGACCAAACTCTTCCTTCACCTCTGACAAGATGTGTATTAATCACAACTTGTGAATTGTGGAATGCCAGGCCTCCACCGTGGTTTGGGTTCCACATTAAACCGTAGGTCCTTCATTTCATCTCACAATCATCCTACCATCACACATTTGCGTAAGTGTGTGTAACCCGAATAGGTTATTAAGACGTGGTGCTAATATTAATAGTAATAATAATGACAATAATGATGATAATAATATATAGAAGAGATAGAATTGATGGATGATGATGATGATGATAATGATAATAATGATAATAATAATAATAATAATAACTAATATAATAACAACAATAACAAAAATAATAATATAATAATAATAATAAAATTACTATTAATATTTTCAAATCTAACATGAGGAAAAATAGCGCCAAACGACTATTTTAGACTAAACATTGAAAGATGAATAGAAAGGTGAGGCCTACACACTTACTAGAAAATGGTAGGCCTTAAAGTTCACAATTAAAACACAAGACACATATTTATGTAATATTCTATCCTCCTTTCAATGTATAATCAAATCTAATATGAATGATTTTGAATCAGAATAGGTAATAAAATCTTAGTTTGACCTGGTTTTACTTACTGGCAAACATTTTTTAAATAACGTTGACAAAATCTTGAATAGTCACGTAGAAGAAATTCTCACACAAATTCAAAACTTTAATTTTAAAAAATTGTGTCATGTTTGATAGCAAAATTATTATGTTGCTATGAATTATAATAAATGTTAACTAATGTTTACAAATGTCAAGCTAAACTTTATATATATGAAAGCTGGAAATGTTACGATTGCCGGTATTACCGATTTTGGTATTTTTCACTGTTTTTACACTGACAAATATTGTAAATGAGTGTTAGTTTCTAATATCCACTGGTGATATCTGGAAGATGTTAAATGAACCCTCTGGATTTTGAAAAAAAACAAAAACACTGCAGTTACCTGGAAATCAATAATTGAAACCTTTCAATAATAGAAAAGCATGACAACTCACAGCACAATACACAGCACAACTACAGCAGCATCCCGCCCCTAAACCATATGTTTTCTGTTGCATAGATAGATGTGCAGTGCATTCTTTCTTTATTTCCAACATACACAGGTGTACCCTCACGATTACTGGTATTCGCCATTTTGGATCGTTTAATTGTTTGTTGTATGTAGGTCAATATTAAAAATTAGAACTAATGTTATAAAACTTAAATGAAGCCATGTAAAAAATATGTGGAAGCTGTCTCACATATCTCATGAGTGTGTTGAGATATTTTGTTTGTTGTTACAGTTGTAGTATGAGCAGTGATACTTCCTCGTTTAACTCTGAATGTCAGGATGATGAGGAGATAGCCTGGCAATGCAGGCAGCAGAGATCGCCAACAGGAATGAGGCGAGATCCAAATTCAGGTTAGTATTGATACCTTCTGTACTGAGGTAAATAAATATATTTATTACAAGATGGTATGTACATGTAATGGGATGGAAAATACCATAGGGGAGGCCAAGAAAGAGATGGAGGAACAGATAACAGAAAGTGTTCAAGTGAGAGGAAAAGAATGGAAAAAATTAAAGGAGGAAGAGTGGTGGAAGGATAGAGGAAGATGGAGGCATTTTACTAAACTGACCCGGCCACAGGCTGGAAACCTTTGATGATAATGATGATGAATTACAAGTTCATGAATGGTCTAAATGACTCACAAACAGGCATTTTATTTCTTGTTTAGAATGTTAATAGAGATGAGTAGAATCCTCTTTTTCTTGAATCCAAATCTCAACTACAAATCTTCATTTTATCTATGAATCTTGAATCTACATCTGAATTTTTAGAATGTATGATGAGCTTAAGTGTTCTTTTCCACATTGGGATGAATATGTTTCCCAACAATTTTGATTTGGCTAGCATTAAATGATAAATTAATGGTCTCTTTGCTAGATTCGTCCTAACACGAAATCGGGCAAAATCACTAGTGCCATATGCATTATAAAAGCTAAAAAAAATCAAATTCAAAATTTGAAATTTTTTTTTTCCCGTTCTAAATCTGAGTCCTGAAATTATTATTTTTCAAGGCCCAGCCCTACCAGAAACCTTTTTACCTTTCACAGGTCCATAGCTTGTCATTGAAAAGAACTTAATTTTTTTTAAATCAGATAATTTAGAGAAATACCCTCAATCCTCTTTTTGCTCAAGGCACACTAAACATGCAAGTTGATAGGACATACAGGAGACTGGCCTAGGCAATGCACAGAGACTTCTCTCAGTTGAACAGGAAATGCGATTGTGTTTGTCCTGTATCTGACCAATGACCACAAATTGAACTTTTGTGTTAGAAACTACAAGCTCTTGTTTTTCATTACTTACTTTTTTTTTAGCACTGCATCTTACTACCTGTTTAGGTTATAATATGCTTATACATAAATACACCTATGAGCTAGGTTTGGGCAAGGTTGAATTTAGATAAAAGTGTACCCGCACTTGCATGGAGGGAGCTTGGAAAGCCATTTAGGAAAAAAACTCTGTACACTCAATTGAGATTCAAACCCTGATCTTTCTCTCATCAGCAGTCTATTCTATTGCGAGAGTAACACCTCAAATCATGCGATCACCGAAGCAGGTCATTACTTACTCAACTATTGTTTTGTTTTAGAACTTAATAACTCATTGCCTGGGTATAGAAGCTAAGCCATAAGGCTTGTGTACATCTGTTGCCTTCATTTGTAGTGAATTTGTGGCACACCTATTGATAACTACTGGTTTAGTACCTGGCTTGTCTTCACAATCCTGTGAGACTACACTTGCATAACTTTTTTTTCCCCCACTTTTTCCCTTTGAGATCAATTTTTTTTTTTTTACATTCATTACTGTTTCCAGCCTGTGGTCTGTCACTTTTTTTATTCAAGCCATATATTTTCCACTACCGGCTTGCTAGGCCTGTCGTAGCTCCATATGCCTCATAATCCAACTTATGACTAGGACAGGTACAACATCCAGTCCCCGGCCATGTATTCATCACTATGATAGGTAAACCCACATTTCACCAGTGATAAATTTTTCGGGCATGCCCCAGGACCATTATCTCAGTAGACAGACACGCTACCAACTGAACTAATGTGTCGGATCTTGACTTCATTAAAGTTAAAATGGTTTATTTGCCATTATCTTTGTGAGTTACTTATTTATTAAATACTTTTTGGAGTATCATTTTGGCAACTGTTAGGACTTGATTTTTTTTAATCTTCAATACTTTTTTTTTACCATGATGTGAAATTACAAATTTACTTTAGTAATGTAAGAGATTAGTTTGATCCAGATTAACTAAATTTTTATAAGACCTAATTAAAGTTGTCTTATTGAGAGTTGGGCTTATCTAAACATTTTGAGCTCGCCAATACCTAGTAAAATATTAACATGAGTGCAGGGGAGGAAAGTCACATGTGTTGAGCTTAAGTAAACCAATGATTATATAGTGTCTCGTTAGGAAATAGTCATTATGATAAACATTAAAACTATATGAAGTTATTTAATATTGATATGATGGTATTAACCATAGTTGATAAAATAGTCTAAACTTAGCATGATGTAGAATACAAACAACCCCAGAGAAATAGTCACTGTGAACTTGAACCTAAGGTTAATGTTGTGTCACCAGGTCGAGTGATGACCTGATCCACCGGTTATTTGTGTGTATCGCCGGCGTGGCCGACCAGCTGCAGACCAACTTTGCGGGTGACCTGCGAAACATCTTGAAGAGTGTGTTTCTGATCAATGCAAGCTGTAGTGCCCCTAGTCCTAGTACTACACCTCTCCCCAGGGAACTGGAGAGATCTCCCTCGCCCTCTGACAATGGTGGGTCCTTATATATATGATTGCTACATGCTCACAAAATATGCACTACGTTTACCCTAAAAGATAGCAGTCTTACCTTGACAGATTACACTATGACTCTATCTTATAAGCTATATACTAGTGCAGTGTTCTGCAAACTTTTTAAGTTCACGGTACTGTTAACAAGCCTACATTATTGTTTGCACACTTTCGTTTTGGGTATCACCACAGTAGCAGAAATGTTCTAAGATTAAAGGTTGAAGTTCTTTTCTGTGTTTACATTTTTAACATTTGGAAACATGTTGTTCAAACCATTAGTAATTTGGGTAAACCATAACTTTGTGCCGATAGCTTTTTATTTTTTCAGATGTAAAATAAGTATGAGTAAGTAAGAAATGCGAACAATGCATGGCTGCCAATAGTATCAACTTCATTCAGGTTCTTATTGAACAGCAATTTGTGGCACTCTGGGTTGTGGCCACCCTGCCCGGCACACCGAATTTGCCGTCGAGCACATTGTTTTCGAAACACTCTCATATTGGAATAGTGTGAGCTAATCTTACTATCTTACAGGATAAACAAAGGGTACATGTTAACATATTATTTTTTGGTGACTTTTTGAAAAGGATTTTTGTGCATCGTGAGGATTAATTATATTTTAATAGTGTAATATGTGGAAGAAGGTACAAGAAAGAGGGCTTGTAATAAATCATAGGGAACAAACATAATATGCTCTTTACATTGAAAATAGGAACACAATTTACTCTACATTGTTGCCACTAAACAAAGAGGTAATGACTCCGTTTTGAAGATAATCAACCTTAACCATTCAATTCCTCAATCCAAGTTTCATTATTAGAATTCATCAAGGGAAAGTGTGGAATGCTCAGCACAACTTCTTAAAATAGGAGACATAAAAAAACTTTAATTGTAAAATGAAGTTAAAGGAAATTGGTAAAAAATCATGGGACAGACAAATAGTAGCATGTAAAAGAAACAATTGACATAAAGAACAAAGACAGCTACTAAGTCAACCTGTTTTCACTTTAAATATATATATAAAGAAAATAGTAATAGTTTTAAAAAAAAGGTTTGAATACATTCTATATGATTGTGCTATAGTCACTAGTTTTGTTACTTTAATACATCTAAACTATCAATACAAGCTAACTATTTATTTTACTTTTATGTTGACTTTTTTCACAATATAGCTATATAAAACATTGTGGCATTTCCTAATATTGTTAGCGTAAACATTTGTTTTGATATAAACAGACCCTGCCCGGGCTGTGGAGAATGCTGAGGAAGCATTATCTGTTGGCTGGGAAAGCCCACAGAGTTCGTCAGAGATTGAGTCCCCTCCTCCATGGATACCAGATGACATGGCCCCACGTTGCATGTCTTGTGAGACTGTCTTCACAGTGGTTAGAAGGAGACACCATTGCAGGAACTGTGGCAAGGTAAACTTCACTCCCACAATACACTTCATTAAATAAACATATAACATGTGTTGTTAACCTCCTGAGAATGATTAAATGTGGATAACTATGTTGAAAGAAAAATTATAAATGAACAAAAACATGTTGCTTGATATTCAGTTGTTTACTACATGAATCGGTATGTTCAATTCAAATTTCTGTTAATGCATGGGCTAGCGGCAGATTTGGGAGATAGTTGAGCACATGTGCGAGGAATATGACATTCCTTAAATTATTTTCAAAAATGTATGCAAATAGTGAGTACTTATAAACGAAAATTGCTTTTAATTTAGATAAAATTTTAGATATTTTACTAGAAATAAAATCAAATAAAATCTACAAAAAAATTGCTTATTTTATACAGATTACATGAAGAATTAATTTATGAGTAAAATTATTCTTCAAGGTCAGATTATTTTTGAGATTGGCTATAGGCGCTTTCAAAATCAGAACCATTTTTTATTAGTAATTCACATGGCAAGATTTAAATAGATTTATAAAATCAAAAGCTTCCTTGTTGATTTGTAAAACAGAAAAACCAAAATTTTGTAACATTGGACTTCTCAAACCTATAAACGCACCTGCAGAATTAACTTAAACTCGTATTTTTCTATAATGTTGTTCTTGAACATCCGATAACTCTTGTGTTTTGTTAATTCGTATCTTGTTTGTGAAAGGTTAGTAAAACACTACGCAGGGCAAATCCAATAATATTAAAGCAAATGTATGGTTTTTTTTAATTACTCACTAAGGCTGTACATATGAAGTGTTTTTAATACATAGGTAAAATGAATATAACAAATGTTGGCAATAAGCTACAAATATTAGTGTTAAGAAAAAATAAATGTAATATTTGGTTTGATGTTAGATAAATATACTCAATGTCAACATAATATTTTTACTCAAAATTAAATAAAAAAATATTCTAACTTCAGTTCAGCTTCGAGAATATTTCCCATATTCGACTCGACTTCGCTTCAAGCCAAAAAAGTTGACTTTGCACACCCCTAATCAATGATAAAAATTATTTTTCCACAGTGACTTTGCAGCTGGTTCTTTATTTTTAAAACCTTTACACAAGGTTTGGTCCCTTGTATTGAATATGAACCTGTTTGTTGGCAGGTGTTCTGTGCTCGTTGCAGTTCCAACTCTGTTCCTCTGCCACGCTACGGACATGTTAAGCCGGTCCGTGTATGTAATCGCTGCTTCCTGTACCAAGTTACGCCTTTCATGCTAGAAGAGCTCGCCACAAGGTCATAGGCTCAAATATTAAAGGGTTGTGTCTATATGATACTATACATTAATCCAATATTGTATAGTGATTATTTTTTTTTAGTTAAAAAAAGTGAAGTCTTGTATAAATATCAAACTACAAACTTAGTATTGCTACTTCTTATTCAGACTACTTTTGTTTTATTATGATATATGGTTAAGAAAAGTGTCTACATATTGAACTATAATTATTTGCATAGTTTAAATAAATATTAGTTTTATTATTTAAAGCCACAGTAATTAATTCACACACATTGCTGAAATACTGGTTTGGTAAAAACAAGCAAATACCTTAAGTAAATGATTTATTAAGATTTGATAAGAGTACAAGTTTCTAGCCAGTTACATTATTTATTTTTTTCTGTATTGATCACCTGGCTCGGCAGATTTTGTCAATGAGACACTTTTATTTCTAATTATATAGACTTTTTATGCTTGACTGTTTTATGACCCATGAATGAAGAAGTGTAGGACTGGAATCCTTCTATTATTCAGAGATTTTGCATAATTTGATGTTATACTATTTCCTTTTTCATTTGTCAATGCAAGGTTTGTATAGATTATTGTGTAAATCTTTACAGTTTATTTGTTTGACAAGAGTTTGCCTTTAGTTAACGTCATATTCTGCTTAGTTGATTTTTTAAAGCAAGATTTTTGAGTTTCCCCCCTTGTTTCTATGCTTAGGTGATTTTAGATCATTTTGATGGCCTAGTTATATATTTTCTATACAATTTTTACTATAGATTGTCGTTTTGGTAAAAAAAAGTTGCATTTTTCCTTAATAATTTAAATGGCCTTAAAAGTCTGGTTTTAAATTAATCAGTTTTTATATATAGAAGATATCTTGGTGATTATGGGTCTTTGATGTATAAAACCCATTTTTTAAGCAAAGTGTGTTTTAAATGTAATAAATATTCTAAATCTGAAATTAACAAAAATGTTCTCATCTGTTATACTGGCTTTATACTAGAAGCAAATATAAAATATCTATGTTTTTCCTGATTTATCATATTATTTGCAAACTCATGCCGTAAATATAAACTCTTAGCACAGTTCCACTTCATGCTAACATCATCTTTGAAACTATGATTAACGAAATTATCTAACTATTCTGGGTTTTAGAGTACAATATTTTTACTTTGTAAATACATATTTTTATACATGAAGAATAGTAACAGTCACAAAATGACTTCCACAACTATTAAAATAAACACACATTTCACAATAAGCTGTTGTCATTGGGGAAAGAATAAAGTTTTTTTTTTATAAAATAATCACTACTAATAGACCAATAGGAAGCCCCAAGAAGCAGTGGATCGACCAGATCATCAGTGATGTGGCAATAAGAAACAAGAACTGGGGAGGAGTACTGTATTTTAAAACCAAACATTCATGGACCGTGTGGCATGGAGGAGGCTCGCTAACATTGTACCCAACACTGCTGGAACAATAATTATATGATGATGGTGACGTATCGTTGCCATTATCTAGAATAGTAACAATGGTTAAGGGTCTGGGAGGGTTCAAATTATAGGCTTTTAATATTTTATTTTAAATGTCTGAGTATTGTTTTAATTCTAAAAACTTGTTTTTGAGAATGTAAAACTTGTTAGTTGATATCCTTGTTTCTTACCAATAGAGTTGTGCGAAGCTTCGACTCAGCTTCAAAACAAATGTCAGCTTCGACTTTGCTTCAAATTTTCGTCAATAAAATATTGACAGCTAAAATACTCGATTTATGGTCAATTATTGCCATTAATTTATAATATTGAACAATATTTATTTGTAAAAAAATCCTAAGTAATTGAATTATAAGTTGTAATATAACTTGATTTATTAAATTAAAAATGAAATATTACTAACAATAAGTACAAGAAAACATTTATGAAGTAATTTCAGTACATAAAGTTTAATAAACAACAATAAAATATATTTTTCTAGTGTAAAAATAATCGATTTGAGTTTGCTTTAAATTGAAAAAGTGGACTTTGCACACCTCTACTTACTGATATTGAAAGAATTGAGAATTAATCTTAATATCATTATTTAATGTATTTGTATTATATTTGGAAGAAGTTATAGGAAAGATGGATGTATAAAAGGAACTAACACAATATGGCTTTTACAATGAAAAGAACACAGTTCACACTTTACATCGCTACCATTGGACATAAAGGTAATGGCAGCCTCTTGAAGAAAAACATTCGATACCGCCCAATCCCTCAACCTAGGTTTCATTTTATCAGAACTCAACAGTAGGGAGTGTTAAATGTGCAACACAACTTCCTAAAAGAGGAAACCAAAAAATAAAAGGGAGAAAAGGAAACTTTTAAAGAATGATAGAACACTTAGATAGGAACATGTAAAAGGCATAACATAAAGGACAAAAACAGGAAAAGAACTTTGATGTGAATATAACAGCCCAGAATGGTAATAATTGAACATAAATGTGGGATTCTAGCTGTCATTATTTTTATTAGCAAAGCTTCATAATAATTGTTGAAGCCATAGTTGTTTTTGAATTGAAGTCGAAGCTGATAACCTACTGTAATTGTTTCAAATCAAGTCAGTTTTGAAACTTATTTCACTCCCTTGTTATAGTATGGTACATAAAGACTTTTTTATTAGTATGAATGCATAGAAAAAGATTTAAATTGTAAATGTTAAAGAATCAAGGTTAAATTTTAATAATTGGAACTGTGACATTTAGTTTCTTTAACTTTAAAATATTTTATTACCTTAACTGTCATTAAAATTACATGTTTATTCAACTTTGCTCAACTCTAATGAACAAACTTTAACTCAAACACTTAATAGTGACCAATTTTTTTCAAATAAGATTACTATGTTAATATTCTTTTCATTGGGTAAATTATTATTTATTAACAATAATATTACTATTTTTATTTAGAATTTGAGAGTTAACATGGTTTATATTGCCAGTGTTTTAAGGAAGATTTATCTCTTCAAAGAAAACTTGAACACAATTATGGTTGATTTGATGTATTCAGTTTAAATACAGAAACTCCGCCACATATCTTAGATAAAGGAAGATAAGATGAGGCATATACATTTACCAGAAATATACTCCAAAAACTATTTTTATAGGGGTGAGTGAGAATTCGCGTTTAACTCTAGTTTTAATAGTTGGTCAAACTCCAATATTTTTACAAAACTCAAAAAATTATATTATTCAGAATTTTCAATCTTTTTCTCAAAGATTCTTAGTTTAATTAATTTTATTCCATTTTAAGATATAATTTCATAGCACTTAAGAGCCCTTCAATATTTTCTTTCGTCTAGTTAAAAAAGTTGTACAATTTTATTAAATCTATTTAAAAATTTGAATTTGTGTGATTATAATTTTTTTTCCAAAAAATAAAATTAATTCTAAAAATAAATATGTTCTTACTTATTTATGGTTAATATATGGATTTATTACATAAATTAAACTTGAAATATGTCCTATTCAAATATTGCTCTCTACTAATCAAACAAAAAAAAACTCCTATTTAATACAAACTCGAATCAAATCAATGCAAGTGATAGAGAAGGAAGCCGGCCCAAAAGTATAACTTGCTTAGGCCTTGAGAGGAACAAATAAAGTTATTCCTTCAAACACACTTCCCTTCTGATTACCTCTCAACACATTCACAGTTTAACGTAATTTGAACCATGTGTGGTTGTGAAAGTGATCAGAAGATAGAAGCAAGTATGAAGTGTGTGTGAATAAATAAAGAGAGAGAGAAGTTTTAATTGTTCTCTATCAAAGCCTAACATAACTATCCTTTCTGGTTGGCTTCTTTGCCTGACATTTACATAACAATTTTCATGGATTACTAAGCAGTTTTTTTCTCCCAAGGTACACTAGATAATTGTTTTTTAAAGTTTTGATGATGGAGGACCACCAAATGGAAGGTGCATTGGGGGGACGACCAGGGTTCTGGAGACAGGGGGCGAGGAGGTATATTTTTAGGCGATTTCAATTTACAAATATAAATACAAGACAAAAATTAATTTAC
This sequence comes from Timema podura, assembly GCA_033556935.1. Taxonomy (NCBI): domain Eukaryota; kingdom Metazoa; phylum Arthropoda; class Insecta; order Phasmatodea; family Timematidae; genus Timema; species Timema podura. Next base: position 43,400,176 of record JAVRXN010000011.1, on the reverse strand, counting down.
TAAATAAAATGTTAAACAAAAATATCATTCAAATACAGTGAATTGGTAAGAAAGTTTTTTAAATTATTTTTAATATTTGAAACCCCATAATTTTTTATAAATATTTGTTAAGATTTGTTGATATAAGGTTAGTACAGACTTCCTTTTTTATATGACTTGCGTTTGCTGAGGAAATAAATAGAACACAGTATGGATATTTCAAATTTAACTTTTCACATTTCAAATTTTTGTATTATGTTTAAAAATGAGGTGGCCCATTGGCTAAATAATTTTATAATAATGGAAATTGATAAAAATAAATAAAAAGGAAAAATAAAGTAATAAGAGTAAATTAAATTAAGAAAGCCCACTAAGGCAAAGGGGGAAAATTTGGGAAAAATCTAATGCACAAAGGTCACATCTTTGTGTATGATAAAGGCAACAGTGCTGAAATATTACTCTATTTGTGTTTAGATGTGTGCGTGACTATTTCTACTATAGAATACAGAAGAAAGGAAGAAGTTATCAACATTCTTTAATTCATTATTGTTATTAAATTTCCTATGTTCCTGCAGACTATTTGATAGGCCGCCATGGACCACACTTTAAAAAACACTGCACTAGAGCCATTGAAGAAGATAGAGTGTTGAAGAGTGACCAAGCTTTGGTATAAGGTTAATAATACCAAAGTATAGTTAATATTCACCTCTGCAGAGATGAAGTGTATTATAATGTGATAAAAACTGAATGTGGTGCTTGGCGTGTCCTGTCTTTATTCATGGTTTTATTCTTAAGCACCACGTCTTACTACCCATTCGGGCTATACTCTAATAGTTTTAGGGATTGGGAAGATTATATTTAAAGGAAGTGTACCCACAGCTGTGCAGAAGGAAAGTGGAAAACCATTTTGTAAAAAACCATTCTTGGTGCACCTGACCAAGATTCGAACCTCAATTTCCTCGTGATCGGCAGTCTAGTCTACTAGTAGCGCGTTAGACCATGCGGCCACCCAAGTGGGTTGTATTCATGTTATGTCAAGAGTTAAGTTTCTCTGGTAAATGTGCAGGCTTCATATTTCCTGCAGTTTCATTGAAAGCTTATTTTTATTGCCTTCTTCAAAATTATAAACCTCAAATAGGAAAAGAGGTTTTCCTTAAAAAGTAAATTATTTTAAATAAAAATATTTAATGGTATGAAAAAATCACATCTATTTCTAAATATTAAATACCAATCATCATCATCTATTTCAGCCATTCAACATGACGATATTAAAAAAAAAATTCAAACACACATATTGCTTGATTACAATCACATGCTTTTGTATTTTTTTCTGTAAAGACTTCAGATAAGGAATCAAATCTTATCAAGGTTATAGAAATGGAATTATACATTGATTTAATTTTACTTTTATTTAAACCCAATTCTTTTCCCACAATATGGTAGTGTTATCATTATATCAATGATGTAAAAAATAAATGTCACCAAGCAAGGAATAAATAAACATTTCCTTTCAATATTTTTGAATTTGTCGACATTATATTCCACCTGCAGAAACTATTTTAACTTATCAACATCAAATGTTTCCAGCCTGTGACTGGGTCAGTTTAGTAAATTGTCTCCATTTACTCTTTCCTTCCACCACTATTCTTCCTTTAATCGCATCCATTCTTCTCCTCTCACTTGGACACTTCTGTTATCTGCTGCTCCTCCCATATCTTTATTGAGCTCACTCGTGGTCCATTTATTTCATCATTGTTTGATGTCAAAATCAAATAACCTGCTTCGGTGGCCTCATGGTCTAAGGCGCTACTCACGCAATAGACTAGACTGCCGCTGACAGGGAGATAAAGGCTCGAATCTTGGGTGGGTATACTGAGGATGGGTTTTTCCAAAATGATTTTCCACGCAAATGCAGGCACAGGTCTTCTAAATATAATCCTCCTAATAATCCCTAACACCATTAGCATAATTATTAGTACATAAGCGTATTCATAAGCATATAACCCAAGATGTAATGCTAAAAAAACCAATAAATTTAAGAATTTAGTAATGATTATTATTTAAAGACAATTATTGTTTTTAAAAATCTTTGAATACATGTTGTTTTCATAGTGTTTGGTGTATTTTCATGTTTTGACTTGGTAAATGAATCATTTTATGTTATTTCATTTGCATAGTTAGGATTAAATTTGAAAAACATTAGGAATGCATTGAACTGTGCTAAGATTTTAAAGTTTGTTTTCTTGGCGAGAAAATAAATGTTGCAACTTCTTTAAAATAATTTGAGATATTATTTAAAGTAACATTTTGCAATAAACATCACTTAAATTAAAATTCTATTTGTCAAACTTCTCAAGTATCTTTTGTAAAAAAAAAACTGTATAAAATCAAGTAATAAAATCTACCTCAATATACAAACTTTTATAGTACGATTCTTTCAAATGAATGGGGGTGTGCCCCATTTTTATGTTTTATGTAGGGATGGGCCTTAAAGATCCTCAAAGATATTTGTTTTAGAGCTCTAATACAGTTTATTGATGGTTCAGAAGCGATTATAATTATAATATGAACTTAACTAGGCCCCAGATCAGTAATTTAACACTTAACTGAATGTATGAATTTTATAATGAATGGGTTATAAGAAAGAATGTTAATATTTAGTTACTATTTGTTAAGAGGTGTACCGATTCAGTAAAATTGATTACCGATTGTTTAAAATAATCGTTCATGTTACGATTATTTACATCAATTAATCCCGATTATCGATTATTTATTAATAACAATGCTTAAGAGAATAACAGCTAATGTAATTAATACAAAAGATTGTATGCATACAAAAAGATATTTCATGCATAACCGGTGAAAGTTGAAACTAGATTATTAGTTTTATCAACGGTATAAGCTTAGATTTCTTTATCTGGTAATGTATTATATTTGGAAGAAGGTACAGGAAATGTGGATTGAAACATATAAAAGGGATGAACAATGGCTTTTACAATGAAAAAGAACACAGTTCACACTTTACATTGCTGCCATGGACAAAAAAGGTAATGGTTTTGCCTCTTAAAGAAAATCGATCGTCACCGCCCAATCCCCCGACAGGTTTTAATTCTATCGGAACTCATCAGAGAGAGTGTGAAACGCGCAACGCAACTTCTTAAAGAGGAAACCAAAAAACACAAAAGGGAGAAAATGGAAAATTGTAAAGAATGATAGGACACATAGATAGGAATATGCAAAAGGTAAAACATAAAGGACAAACACGGGAAAAGGACATTGGATGCGAATATATAATATATCTTATTACCATTACCTCTTTGTCCATTGGTAGCAATGTAAAGTGTGAACTGTGTTCTTTTCATTGTAAAAGCCATATTGTGTTTGTCCCATTTTATATGTTTCTATCCACCTTTCCTGTATTACCTTCTTCCAGATAGATTATATATGGTAATGTAATCTTTGCATAGCCCGCAATCCAGATGCAGTGTGTATATGTTTTGTTTTTTGCAATTTTTATCACTAACCTCTTGACTAGAAAACTTTTGATTTAAATTCTACTTTTAAAAAACCATTAATCGACATATATAATCGCCAATCATGATTAATTGCCGATGCATTAAAAATCGCCCGATAACGATTCATTGGTATCTGCATTGGTACACCCTTACTATTTGTATTTTATATTATTCTCTTATATCTATTTCTTCTTAGGTTAAACATTTTTCCAAGATTCTAATTCACATTTGAGATTCGGGATTCAAAGGTAAATTGTAGATTTGGACTTGAGATTTGGATTCGACCCAACTCTAATTAAAAGTAGACTTTTTTGACTTATTTGAATAAAATATACAAAACAAATGATAGTTATGTATATACATTCTTTATAACCTCAAAATATTTTTATTTTTATTGTATTGAAGTTAATTGCTGATAAGTATAACACATTCAACAAACATTTATTAACATCCATTTGATTCACTAAGGTAGTTGTTAAATGTTTTCACAACTTATTTATAATATATAATTAGCATTTTGTGAATGCCTTATGTATTATCTTGGACTTTTTTCTTTTTAATGAATTATTTATTCTAATGTTAAATTAAACATCAAAATGCTATACCCTGCCGATGCAGCCTTATATTTTGAAGTAAACTAAGGCCTCACTTAATATTATATTGACCCCTAAATTATGCTGCAGTATTACAGGTTGTACTAATAATTATATATATATTATTGTAAATTTGTCATGCTAGATCTTCATTTAAGGTTGTGACAATAAATATAGATGTAAGTTATTAAAATATATCTAGCATTGAATAATTAAATCAAAAAATGTATACTTGTATGGATTTTTTAAAATGAATTAAATGTAAGGGTGTGCTATGTACAAAGCGTTGCAAAAAAAATCTCAAAACATTTATTTTCAATTTGTATCCTTTTTTCCTTGTTCATACATGGCAATTAATATTCATATGTGAAATATCTGTAGTTTTTTTAAGCATTGCTTATGAAGGGAGGGATGAAAAACTATTTTTAGAAAAACCACCCTTGTACACATACCAGAATTTGAATCCCAATTTCCTCATCTTCAATCTAGTCAATGTGAAGTGACACCTTAGACCATGCAGCCACTGAAGCAGGTCTGTAGTGATTGAATTATATGTTGTTATAATAGTGATTTATCAATTTAGCATAAAACATTATATACAAACAATTGCAATGATTTCTTTTAATATCATTCTAGCGTAAGTTAAATAAATACACACAATACAATATTTTACATAATTTTGGCTTCCCTTGAATTGGAAAAGTGGACTTATCACACCCTTACTGATATAAATTTTATTTTTATTATTTACATTTGCTGTTTATGTGTATGTATTTTCATCCGCTAAGCACTAAGCAAATTTTACTGTAACTAATTTTGTATTTGGTTGTATATTATAGTGTGATGAAACACTTTATGATCTCTGTTTTTGTTTCTATTACACTTTGTTTAGGTTGTCAATTAATGAAGGTAAACAAAGCATCACCTCATAAAGTAAATAGAGTGTATACATTACTTGGTTTGTAGAGTATCAATTTTATCATGTGTAAATTTAGAAAAATTGTATTTTTTTTAATTATTTTTTTTGCAAGCAATCACAAAAATATTTTTGTATTTACAAATTAATTTTGTGGAAGACAATGTCATTTTTTTAGTAGTAGTTTACTATCAATGATTTTGTGCATTATTTAAAATTAATATGTTTGTTTCAAGACATAATTTTGGAACCAAATTGTCAAAAATTAAAAAAATTGGTTTATTGTATGTTTTAGGGATTTAAGTTTTTGCTACACAGTATTTGCAACATTGATTTTAAAATGGCAATTTTAACAAGAAAAAGTTCCCATGATAAACATTAATAACTTAAAACACATTATTTGCCAATAAAAATAAGTATTGGATTCATGGTTGTTTCAAAAGATGATACACTTAAAAGTTGTTCTCATAACACTGCATTTGAAACCTTAACTACAGAGAAATACATGGCAAATAGTCTTTAATTCCTTAACTCGACATTTATTTGCAGAACCCAAGTACACAAAGGGAACTCATGTTCTGTATGATTGAGGAAGTATTTAATAGTAGGGCTGGGCATTACCGATCCTATCATCGGCCTGTTATGGTGCATTTGGCTAAGTGACCGCTGACCTGCTGACCTTTGGAGGAGGAGGGGGTTCAAAATCGTAAATACATGTTAATACTTAGTACTAAACCCTAAGAAATAGGGCTTTATTTGTGTGTGAGAGAGGAAGACGGAGGGGGGCAAGTAACAAAAAAGTTTTTTTTAGGATCCTACTACCCTCCTCTCCCTCATTTAATGTTAAGAAATTGGATGACTTTAGAAACTATTTGGAATGGTCCTTCCATGGAAAAGTTTTAAAAGTGAATGTTTCTCTAAATTATTTGAAGTTTTATACAAGGCCATCTTTGAGCTTGATATTAAAAATTTTGGGGGAGTGGGAGTGTTTGAACCCCCTAAACTCCCCCCTCCCCTATGCTCATGGTAGTAGATGTGGCTTACTGGTTAGGGAGAGAAAAAAATTGTAAGGCAAGTGAGATAGAGAGAGATATTGCTTGATGGTAGATTTCAGGGTCAACAATTTATGATCAACAGACAAGAGAAATAATTATGTTGGATTATAAGACATATAAAGCTATGACAGGACTAACAAGCTGATAGTGCAAAATATATGGCTTGAATCAAAAAACTGCCCGGGCCACTGGCGGAAACAGTGAATGGATGTAAAAAAATAATTAAAACATAAAATAATAATAATTGAAAAAAGATGAAAACAAATAAACATAATCTTAACCTATATCTATGTTCTTGATTTGAAATAATAATAATAAATTATTAATAATTTATACTGACAGTTGACTTTGGGAAGAACTTGTTAATGGTAGGTAATGGTATTTTTGGATGTGGAGAAGCCATATGCTAGTGTGGATAAAAATAAAGTCTGGAAAGCTCTGGAGGAGGCTGGAGTGGAAAGAAGAGTTATATTGAGAGTGAGGAGTTTGTATGGGATAACACAAATTGTCTTAAGATGGAGAAGGGGTGGACAGATTGGTACCAAATAAAAAAATAGAGTGAAGAAGGAGAATGTTCTTTCACCACTATTCTTTGTAATAGGTAATGGAAATGGTAATGTAAAGTGCCGAGAACTCAGGAGGAAAGATAAAGTCATGATGTTGCTTGAGAAATTGTGGTATGGAGCAGATGGAAGAGAAGTACAGGAATGGAATGAAGAAGTGAAGGAGCTTGGAATTAATTTTAGCACAGTGAAGTTAAGATGACAAAGAAGAGGATAAGGCTTAGTAAAGCTATAAATTTGGAGGAAAAGAGCCGAGAAAGGTAGAGTGTGTTAAATAACTTAGAAGCATGATTGAGGCCAAGGGTGGGAGTAGAGAGGATCTAATAAGAAGAGGACAGCTGGGAGAGTTGTTCTATAACTGTGTAAGAGACCAGCTATGGAGAAGAGAAGTGCCCTTGGAAGTGTAAGGAAGTGCATATAGGGTGTACTTTGTACCCATTGTCACATATGCAGCAGAAACATGAACAATGAATGTAGAAAGACGAGGTAAGTGGAGAACATGGAATGAAGTTTGTGAGGAGCATTTAAGCTGTCACAAGGAATAACAAAATTAGGGATTAAGTTGTCATGGCAAGAGTGGGGGTACAGGGAGTACATGCAAGGCTGAGATGATACAGACATGTAATGAGGATGGAACAGGAAAGAATATCAAAGAGAATGATGGAGATGAAGTTTGAAGGTAAAATACTGCAAGGGAGACCTAGAAAGAGATGGGATGACCAGATAACAGAAAGTGTTTAAGGAGGAGACTAATGGAAGTTATTAAAGGAGGAAGAATGGTGGAAGAAAATAGTGACATGGAGGCATTTTATTAAACTGACCCAGTCACATGCTGGAAACGGTTGATGATGGGTTGAACATTTTGAATGTATATCAAAGAGCTCTGAAATTATTATTTACCTTGTACATCCCCCTCCTTTATCAAAAAGTTGCCACATTTTTTTATATACTATAATGATTGGGGTTTTTATGTAAATTAATAGTTTTACTAGTTTTTAATGAACAAAAAATTGTTTGTATTCAAAAAAAGTGTGTGTGTCATTTTTCATATTACATTTTTGTAATATTGTATATTAAATAAATGAAATGAGCGACATTGTTGCTTGGAAAAAACAGCTCAACCCTATTTAATATTTTGTATTAAAATTGTTTTAACCCGTTTGGGTGGTTGAATAGTCTTAAGGCAGGGGGGTTTCTAAAAGACTTGAAGATATTTCTTTAACAATGTAATTTTCTTACACGATCAACTGAAAACTGTCACGAGATTGACTGACCGATCGCAGTAGACCAGTTGCAGACCCCTTGTCTAAGGCATTACTCTTCGCTATGGACGTGGATGCCAGTGACATGGAGCTTAGAGTTGGAATTCCGGTTAGGTGTATCGAGAGTGATTTTCTCTAAATGGCTTTCCACTCTGTGAAAATGTGGGTACACTCCCTCTAAATTAAACCCTCACTTTTAAGGCATTAGCTTGATTAATACAAAAAATAACCCCTGCTTTTAGTGAAGATAGTAAGAGGCAATGTTAGAAAAAATGTTTTAGCTATATAGCTGACAAAGAAAATGAGTATTCCCAAACTGACCTGATAAAAGTGCCTATTATTCTAAATTGGGGTTCAAGAATGTGCTGTTCTGGAACGACATGCAAGATTTTAAGAACAAAAAATTGTGGCTCTTTTCATAAAATGTTCTTTAAATTTATAGCTATTGTGGAAGCCAATTATCTAATATATTGCATATTGCCAATGTTCATTGGGAAGTTCTGTGAAACCAACAGAATCACCCGAGTTAATGAATCCACCTATTTTGTGTAATGTTTTATATTGGAGATCAAATCTGAGTGTTGTACTACTATAGAAGCTAGGTGGGGTGGTGTGAAGTGTGATTGATGAGGGACAGGTGTGAGTGTAAAGTGGGAATGCTGCCTACCTGGTCATTCATGTTGGTTCACTGTGCACTGGTGGTATAATCGTGCAGATTGTAGTTATTAAAATACTTTAATTTGTAATGGTGGACAATACATATTTATGTGGTGAAGTGGTTTGTATTTTGTTTGTTTTTTGTCGTCAGCTAACCCTTTAACTTATTATAATGAGCTTGAAAAAAAGAAAAAAAAATTGCAGACAAAACCAAAGGATTTAATAAAATATGGAACTATCACTTTGCTTTTATAGAAATTAATATATTAATTCAATACTTAATTTGTTATAGGTAGATAGGTAGATAGAAATACATAAAAGAGAAAAAAAACACCAGCTTTTAAAATGAAAAGAACACACTTTACATTGCAGCTACTGGACAAAGAGGTAATGGCTGCCTCTTGAAGAAAATCGATTGTTACCATACAAGGCTCTGACCTAGGTTTCATTCTATCAGAACTCATTAGGAGGGAGTGTGAAACGCGCAACAACTTCCTAAAAGAGTGCTTAATTTGGCACTCTAGACTTCAGAACAACAAATCAAGCAAAGTTTGACAACACTTTAGAGGAAAACATTCCAATTTTAGTAAGAAATATCCTGACGATGATAGCAGACAAAAAGATGTTGAGTTGCGAAAGAAAACACTACTTTAGCATAAATATCTTTTTCAAACTGTGCAAAGTCAAAGACTTTATTGGAATAAGAAATGGCTACACAAGTTTAAACTAATCTTGCACCAACAAATAATATGCCACAAGACATCACATTCAAATGCTGGAACTCTTTGCTTGTTGTTGTCCTGGGTTTGATTCCTATAGCCAAAAAATATATCATTGGTGAAATGTGGGTTACCCCTTCAAAATAATGAATTAACAGAATAAAGTTGGATGTTGTGTCTATTCTAGATTTAAGTTAGTTTATAAATCTTGTGCCGATATAATCTGTTGGTTCAGAAAGTGCACGGTATAACTCCAATAAATGAAATGAAAAAAATATTTTATCTGTTAGTTTGACATCCCTGCTACACCCCCTTCCCTCCACCCACCACACCCCATTGAAAGCTTGCTTTTGGTCTAATATAACTTTTTAAGGCTTAACATATAGTTGTGGAAAAAATTATTTCTACTATGCATTATACCAAAAATGGGTATTAAATTAGGTTAACAGTTGAAAATTTTAGTACATTTATAAAACACCAAATACATTTACAATTTGAAAAAGTTAGCTGAAGGAACTCAAGTTCAAAGTCACACTAATTGTTTTCACATATTTACTGTACATCAGTAATTAAATATCTTTTTTTATAGTTATGAAAATATATTTGTGGCTAATAACATTTCATTTTTTACTAATTTGGCTCTTTGATGTGAAAATAAATAAAAAAAGTTTGTAGCTTGTATTCTATTGTTTATGCATTGATGCCCGCAATAAATGTTATCTGTTTTCATTAACAATTTCAATTATTTGGTCAACTTCACGCAACAGCACGAGGAAATATTCTGCGATGTTGGATTGCTGGCAGGCCGAGGAATGATGTCTGACACAGTAGGAACCTTGCATGGTCTGCATGAAAATGTGTTTATCCTACCAATAGCTCTCCGGCAGGTAAACTCTGTTATAATATGCTCAAAACATATTTATTTTAGCATCGGGTCTTACTATCCTTTCAGGTTTTATGCTTGTGTGTTAATTACACTCAGGTGTTAGGGATTAGATAGGTTGAATTTAGAGGAAGTGTACTCACATTAGCATGGAGGAAGGGTGGGAATCTATTTAAGAAAAACCACCCTAAGTACACCCAACCGGGATCGAACCCTTGATCTCCCCATATTTGGCAGTCTAGTCTAGTGTGAGAGTAGCGCCTTAGACCATGCAGCCACTGAAACAGGTCTTAAAATATTAAAGTGGACATAACTTGTATCTGTTCGGTAACTTAAATCTCCTGATAGCAATATTAATTATTTAGTAGTCATAAGATTGTCCCTTAGTCTGAAATAAAGTTAAAAACATCACAAATATTTAAGTATCACAAAAAACTATCCTTAAATTGTATTTCCTGTTTGGTTTTTATGTGATTCACACAAATTTGATTAGTGAGTTTGAAGAAAGTATAAGCTGAATTTGTGTGGTGATATTTAAAGACTTTTATTAGACAAAAATAGGTATTTTCAATAAAAAAATTAGTATAAAAGGATAAACACTAGATTTATATTTAATTATTGAGTAAAAAATTATTTGGTCTGATTTTTTTATTGGTATTCAACATAAAATATAATAGGAAATAATGCCAAGCCGATGAAAATGGGAACATTTAATTTAATGTTTTAATGAAAGATTTAATGTTAAAAAGTAAATGATCAAAACATTGTCAATTAAGTAGTGAAATAAAGTAACTTGTACTTACTAATATTAACTTGAAAATGGTAACTCCTTTGTTATATTTTATTCTAGGCTAATTTGGTGGATAGAATTAGTTCCTCTATTGTGCTATTGGTTGAGAGTAACACCAAGTACTATCTGTGTTTAAAATCAAGTAAAATGTTAGACATAGAAATTAGACTTTGTTCATATTTGTGTAAAATATGGTAACCCGATGATAACAAGCTCATACGCCAAACACTTTACACAGGCATCAAAATTGTGATGTGGTCATATGAACACAATACTATTGTTATTAGTTAGCTTTTGTATTCGGACCAGTTGTAGAGAGTAACATTGCCTGGACACTATCAACACATTGAACTCCACACCCGAACTATGCTTGGGCTAGCGTACGTATATATTGTTACCATGCCCGAGTTTCACTCAGGGTTCCTTTTTTAAATGCTTACATACACAATGGCCCGAGATACGCTCGGGTATAGTGTTCTGTAAATGTTTCTAAGACACTTTTAGTTCATAAAAAAAATACTATGTGGCAGCACTTCCCGTAAGATGTGAAAACTGCAATGTAGCATTGTGTGTGCAAAATGTTTTGCTCTTTACCACATAAAGGCAAATTATTATAGGCCTAAATGTAATTTTTTTAATTTAATTTGTAATTCGTTTATGATAATTTTTTCTAGTTTTTGTAACAAAATGTGTACAAATATTTTTTTCTGTCCAATAAAAAAAAGTTGTATGTAAAAAACCTAACACAAAGTTTATTTTTTTTAATTTTTCTTCTATAAAACAAAATAAAGTCCATAAAAAATCTGAAAGATGACTATAATAAACACACCAAAAAAAGTACTATATGTCAAAAAGTATTCTCACAGCAAAAATTCAAATTTGGCCAGTATCGTTTATTGGATATAATTTTGTGTAGTTTTACCACATTGCACACCGGCATGAAATTACATGGTGAACTGTCAGATATATATATATGCTACAATGTCCTAAGATATAAATGTGCACTTAAATTTGAAATTATGTGTTTTCTTTGGGCTTTTATTTTTTATGTTCGAGGAATTTGTAGCCCTGAATTTACCAAGATTTCTTTTTTCACAGTTCTTTGTCACAAGCTGAAAAGGCGTCAATGTTAGACAAACCTGCGACTAAATTTAACACATTTTTATTAGTGTAATGACAACTTTGGTTATTGATAAACATTAAGTGATACTCTTACATTGCCAGATTTTCCATAAACTATCGTTTTTTATAGTTGTTTTTTAGTACCGCATCTTACTACCTGTTGGATTGTATGCATATGTTTTCTTTACTCTAATGTGTTGGGGATTAGGACGGTTTGATTTATAGTAAATGCACCCACATTTTCATGGAGAAAGAGTGGAAAACCATTTAGGAAAAACCACCCTCAATGCACCCGACTGGGATCGAACCCCGATCTCCCCATCTTATACAGTCTAGTATAACACAAGAGAGCCTGTTAGACCATGCAGCCACCAGAGCAGGTGTTTTTATAGTTAAAGGATAGGTGGTTTGGGCCTTGATGGAAACAAATAAACCTTTCCTTTCTTCACTCTTCACACACTTTTGTAAACAAATTGACAGTCACATTTTAAAAAGTATAGCATAATTGAAACTTGCAATTTTGTCTTTATCTATTTCATAAGATGATAAAAGGAATATATCTGAAAGTGATATGTGATGGGAAAAAAAACAGGAGAGAGAATAAAAACATAAAAGAAAATGAATGTGTAAGTTTGAAGAACTTATGAAGAAATGGAAAAGTTGAATTGTTTCTATTAAGACTTAACTATTCTTTCAGGTTGGCTTCCTTCCTATCATTTAAATCCCTTTACACTGTACATTTATATGTTATTATATATTAATTTTACATCTGTTATTTATCTGCGCACAAAATGTTTCTTAGAATGACAAAAGTCAAGCGAATAACACACCACATAGCCTAAGAGTACATGAAAGTTTGTATTGTTAAACTATAATATTGAGTCAATAAATGGTGGATTAATTGAATATTGGCCTACAAATATATGGTGTTGTATCTATTTTAATAATCAATATTTTAAAATTTAATTTTAGTTTAGCAAAAAACCGATAATACGTATTTTCTGCTTAACATGAATGTGTAGGTTAATAGGGCCTTAAATAAATGCAAACTACATTAACAGCCAAAGAAGGTGACCTTTAAATTAGATGTTTATAATATAATAAGGATGTAAGGTGTGTGTTTGTGTGTATTAAAATTTAATATCAGTGAGTCATTACATATATATATTATTATTATATTAAAAGTGTTTGCTTGCAGAAGATTTAAACTTTAAGACTTGTACATATACAAATGTTCTGTAAATAACAAGAACTACAGTGCATACTAAAAGCAGATTATGTACATTATATGTTAACATACTAAATAAATAATGTATTAAATGTAAATAAATTATTTTAACCATGACAAGCCAGACCATGGAGCCAAAAAATTTGTTGTTTACTTCGTTGAACCATCAAACCTCATTTCACCAAATGTGAGGTCATTTCAGAACCTTCTTGTTGACCTCTGTGCTCTTGGATAAATTGCTCGCCTCAATATCTGATGTTTGTGGGTTCAAATCCGAGGTCAACAGATTTTTCTTGAGAAATAAAAGTCTGTAGCACAACTTTCTTGGGAGGGGAAGTAAAAGGTACAATATCAATTTTGGTGTGTAAAATAATAATCACTCCTTTCAGAAAGTGCATGTTAAATACTTAAATAAATGAAAAAAGAACCTCTTCCTCTCTATACACATTTGTCATATTGGCAATTATTGAAGTTTGTCTGTCATAAATGTAAAAGAAAATAATAATGAGCTTTACAGGGATTAAAGAATGTACATAGTCGCATATATTTGCAATCAGATGAGTAATTCTATTTGGTGGCAAAATTTATGAGAAAGTTACATTATGGTTTTAAATAATGAATGTGAATGATTCGGCAGTGTTTTTTATTAGGTAATCTAAAATTTGTGACTGGTGAGTGACTTTATTACGTTCTCATATAAAGAGAGGGAGAATGGAAAAGATTGTTGATTTGATGGACGAAAGAAGATAGGATGTCCTGGGCCAAAGTGAGACCAAGTGGAGAGGGAGCGGCATGAGAGAACTAAGGAATGGCTTCTTCTACATTGGTTAGGGAATGATGAAGGGAGGAGAAACTGAGTAGGCTTTGTAGTGAGAAAAGGGTTACAGGCAGAAGTAGTAGGGATGAATGATAGAATAGCGAAGACAACAATTAATGACAAAGGAAAAAAGGTGGAGGTGATACAAGTGTATGCCCCACGAGTGGGGTGCCCAGCAGAAGAAAAAGACAAGTTTGAGGAAGACCTAGAAAGGCATATGGGAAACAAGTGTTGGATAGTTATGGGCGATCTGAATGCAAAAGTAAGAAAAGAGAGAGAACAGTTTGAGGAGGTGTTAGGGAAGGAAGGATGGGTAGAGAGAAACGAGGAGGGTAGATGACTGTTGAAGTTATGTGCAAGAAATAAAATGAAAGTGACAGACAGCTGATATAAAAAGGAAAGAAAGTCATAATATGACTAGATTCAGTTGGGATGGAGATAAAAAGTTGTTGATAGATTGATAGACTATTTTATCATGGATGAAGAAATGAAAAGACAGGCCTTAAACATCAAGATAATACAAAGTTTGTCCTTAGATAGTGGCCACGGGTTATTGGTGGCAGACATAAAGGGATGGGAATGTAGGAGAAAGGTAGTAAGACAAGAAAGAAGAATATAGGTGTGGAGGCTAAAAAATGAAGAGGAAAAAGACTTAAGAAAGGCAAAAAGCTTAATACCTAAGGATGAGAAGCAAAGTGTAGAGGGTGAATGGAAAAGGTTTAAGAAAAGTCTGGTGGAAGTAGCAGAGGAGGTATGTGGGAGGACAAGTAATAAGAAGTGAAAGGGTACACCGGAACGACAAGGTGAAGGAAGCAGTAGAAGAGAAGAATAAAGCATTCAGAAGGAGTTTTAAGAATAGGAAATGAGGAAATAGAGGAAGAATATAGTGAGAAGAAGAAAATAGTGATGTGAGTTGTACGGGAAGCCAGGAAGGATTGGATGCAAAACTGGAAATAAATGCTGGAACAGAATGTGTAATGGAGTAAGAAGGTTTATATAGCCAAGTAAGAAACAGGAGGAGAGAGAAACGACCAGAAGTTATAATGATAGATGAAGAAGGAAGAATGCTGAAGACACAAGAGGAATAAAACGAATTATGGATGAGATAATTTGAGAAAATGTTCAACCTGGAAGAGGAAAGGAATGAGAGTGAAATAGAGGAGGAAAGAGGTCCTACATGGAAAGAAGTGGAGGACGCATTAAAGAGAATGAAACAAGGAAAAGCACCGGGTGTGGACGAACTGACTGTGGAAATGATAAGGGCAGCAGGTGAAGTAGGTATACAATGGTTATACAGGATGCTGAGAGTGGTTTGGAAGCAGAACAAGGTACTGGAAGACTGAAAAAAAAAGGAGTTATGATACCTAATTTCAAGAAATAAGACAGGAAGAGGTGTACAAATTATGGGAGATAACGCTGATTTGCCACTGTACAAAAATATATAATTAAGATTCTGGAAAAGAAAATAAGAATAAAATGAAAAGAAGGTGGAGAGAGGAACAGCACGGATTTAGGGAACAGAGGTCTACAAAAGACAATATCTTCAATATGAGGAAAGAAGGTATGAATATGGGAAAGACTTGGTAACCGTATTTATGGATGTAGAGAAGGCATATGATGGCGCGGATAGAAATAAAGTTTGGAAAGCGATGGAGGAGTAAGAAATGGAAAGAGGAGTGGTAATGAGAGTGAAAAGCATGGATGAAGATAACAGGAGTTGTGTTAAGACTGAAAGTGGAAGGACGGAGTAGTTCCAAATAAAAAATTGAGTGAAGCAGTGGAGTGCCCTTTCACCATTACTATTTGTAATGGTAATGGAAATGGTCATGAACAAAGTGGCAGGAGAACTCGGGGAGGAAAAAATAAAAGCCATGATGTTTGCTGATGACTTGATGGTATGGAGGAGAGAAGGAAGAGGAAGTAAAGGAACAATTATAAGAATGGAATGAGTTAATGAAAGAGTGTGGAATGAAATTTAGCATGGAAAAGTGTGAAGTGATGGTAATGACAAGGAAGAGGGTAAGGCCTAATAAAGCTTTAAGGTTGGATGGAGTAGAATTGAGAAAAGGACAGAACATAAAATACCTTGGAAGCGTGATTGAGAAGAAAGGTTGGAGTAGAGAGGATTTAATGAGAAGAGGACAGCAAGGAGAGTTGTTTTATAGGTGCGTAAAGGACCTGCTATGTAGAAGAGAGGTCCCCTTGAAGTGTAAGGAAGTATTATACAGGGTATACTTTGTACGTATTGTCACATATGCGGCAGAACATGGCCAATGAATGTAAGAGAGACTAGGAAAGTGTAGGCCATGGAAATGAGGTTTGTGAGGAGCATGTTAGCTGTTACGAGAAACAAGATTAGGAATGAAGTTATCTGGGGAAGAGTTGGGATAAAGGGGATAAATGACAGGTAGTAGAGGAAGCAAGATGAGATGGCATTGGCGTGTAATGAGGATGGAAAAAAGTGGATGCCAAAGAAAATTTTGCAAATGAAGTATGTGGGAAAAAGACTGCAGGGGAGGCCAAGGAAGAGATGGGAGGAGCAGATAACAGAAAGTCTTCAAAGGAGAAGAATAAAATAAATTAAAGGAGGAAGAGTGGTGGAAGGATAGAAGAAGATGGAGGCATTTTACTAAATTGAGCCGGCCACAGGCTGTAAACAGATGATGATAATATAAAGAGAAAGTTTTAAAATTGTGAGTATCAGGTAAGGGCTCAAATTTCGTCCCCTAGTCACTTTATCGTACCTGGAAACCGTAATAACTGACGTAAGAGCTTCAAAATTTGACATTGCCTTCGTTAACTATCCTTTTACTTGGAAACTAAGCTCTACCACCTGTATAATCAATAGTTATTATATAAAAAATTTATTTCAAAAATACGTACTTTTGGCAAAACCAAACAATGTGTTCCTAATTTCGTCCCCAAAAAAATTCTGAAAAAATGTAATTACGATGTTTGAAATTTGTTCTTTAATGTTCATTTTTATTCATTTTATATACAAAATTTTATACTTAAAGAGAATTTAAAACAGAAATTTAGCAAAATTCAAAAAGAATATTAAGTTAATTTGGGGGAAAAAAAACCCTATCATTATTAAGATGAGTGTTTAGCTTTCCAAGCAAATATCACAAATAAATTTCACATGGTTTTTGGTGCCAAAACATGTTTCATAGAATCATGTGAAACATTGTATGCAGTATAAATCCATCAACAGCAGTTTGCATGACTGCAGCATGCTCATTCGCTTCAATGAATTGTAACTGGATATTGCTAACTATGCGACCAGGATGGTTATGCAACTAAATTTCAATTGCTTGAGCATACAAACTCTTGAAAGGAAACATAAATGCAACATCATATAAAGTGGTTGCATTTTCGCTGTTGAATAGGAGAGTGGAGGCAAACGCACAACTGAAATGCCATTTCTCAAACAAGTCGGCCATAATCCATCCAGAACGCATGAACTACTCCGATACTGCCTTGCATGTGGCTTTCAATGTGAGACCATAAAATTTATTCGCCATTTCAATACTACACCCAACCAGTTGATCCTCCAAATCTGGTGTCAGAACTGGTTTTCGTTCTATTCTATTTCAACTAACTGTTCTTCATGCAAGCCTTCTCCTTTTTTTAAAATAATCTTTTATATTTGCCCTAGGAATATTGTACAGCTTGCTGGCTTATTTATATCCCAACTCCTTATTGTGCATTGCATCAATAGTTATCTTCATTGAATCATCTTTATCCAATTTTTCTGGGGCCCTATCTTAAAAAAAGCAACAAAAAAAAAACTAAAAGTAGGAGTTCCTAATTTCATGCAGGGGACGAAATTTGGAACATGAAGTGGGACGAAATTAGGAACAACCCTCTAACTAATTATAAAAACAACGCTTAAAATAGGCGTAAATGAATACTAATAATGGCATTGCAAGAGCTTGCCTTATCAAGAAAACAAAAAATATTTGTAAAACCAGAACAGAAGCTTATTGGATCACTAAATTTCACAAGTGTCTTCGTTTGCCCTCCCTACACACACGTTGGCACCAATAGCGTTCCTAGCGGCAGGATTGATAAACCGAAGGGGACAAAATTAGGCGCGGGACAAAATTCGGGCCCCTTACCTTACTTGTTATTTAAGTGGTCTCTTTCTTTACCTTCATTCTGAATTTAAATTTTCTATCATACTGAAAATAAATTGTTTAGCTATTAATATTTGAAATTTTAAGCCCCTTCAAACCTACCCCCATTTGTTCAATAACCATTTAAAAATTTAAAATTGTAAAACTTATTTGGTTATCTGTAGTTTTACTTCTACCTGTCTGCCAAATTTTAATTTTATGCCCCATCTTTAAAGGTTTTTTTTATAATTTTTTAATTAGCACCGCGTCTTACTACCTGTTTGGGTTATATGCTTAAGTACTAATTACACTAATGGATTAGGAATTGGGAAGGTTGAATTTGGAGGAAGTGAACCCACATTTGTGTGGAGGGAGAGTGGAAAACCATTTAGGAAAAACCACCCCCCTAATTCAACTAACCTAGATTCGAACCTTGATCTCCTCATCCTCGGCAGTCTGGCTCAACACAAAACTAGCACATTAGCCAACTAAGCCACGAGATAGGTTTTTTTTTATATTACTAACTGATAAACATTTTTATTTTAAAATTTAGAAAAGTTAATAGGCTATATATATAAATTATATAATAAACCTACTTTAGTTATCAAGAAATTAATGAGAAAAGTTGGGGGTGATATCCTTCAGCAATTTGTTTAAAATCTGGAGTATAGGCTGTAGTTGCTAATCTTAAGGCCTTTTTAACACGTGCATTTGTTAACTTGTTACTTTAATTATTGTTTGTAATGTTCATGTCAGGAAAGCCCAATTTACATTTATAGGTAGACCCAAACATAGTAAAAAAAATGCCAAGTTTCTTACCATTTGGATTTTAGTCATAAATTTAGTTCAAAAACTACACATTGACTCACCCATAAAGTTACTCTTCAATTCTTCTGAACCTTGAATATCAATTAAGTTTTAGTTCAAACTGTAAGACACTTTGGTCCATATTAGGAAACAACCATTCCTTTATCATTTTCGAAGATCTTGCATTATATATCTGGGCAGGGGTCATAGGAAAAGGATTTTTTCATGAATTTCTACATTACTTTGGGTAGAATAAACTCTACAAACTTTAATTCAAGGTTTTCTATTTATATCTTAAAATATGTTAGGCTAGGGTTATTTCCACAGATTTAAACAAACACTTTTTCCTTTCAGGTTCTTCTCCCTTTTCTAGATACTATGCAAAAACAATCAAATTAGCCTAGACACTAAGTTAGCCAACGCTATTATTTTTGTGCATATCCAGATAGCCAGTCTTTGTGAACAAAACTTGAATAACAGATGGATTCGAGTTATATTACCAAGCAATTAATGACAACAAAAAACAGGTTTGGTTACATAATCCTTTTACTATAACAGAATTTAAAGTAAAAAAAAAAATAATAGCTTAAGCTTAGATGAAAATTA
Source organism: Timema podura (assembly GCA_033556935.1). NCBI lineage: Eukaryota > Metazoa > Arthropoda > Insecta > Phasmatodea > Timematidae > Timema > Timema podura. Next base: position 43,380,546 of record JAVRXN010000011.1, on the reverse strand, counting down.
TTTCCTAAATGGCACTTAAGGTGGACTAGATCCAGCACTATCATTGATGTGTTCCAAAGTTTTGGTCTCTTCGCTAAACACATATTCTTTATCTAAGTTCCAAAATTCTTCAACCCACGGTAGCCGATCGGAAATTTTTGTTGACCAATGATGAATTTGGCACTTAACTGAAACTTTCTCTGTACCATTCACTGTAATTGTAACGTAAAAGATTTTGCATTCCAAGTCCAAATTTGGCCCTGTGATTGGCTTATCTGGAAGTTCTATAGCGTGTTCTGCAACATCAACACCTGCTTTCCTGAACGACATTCGAATGTGCCATGGTTCCAGTTTCCAGGGAACTTCTTTATTCATTACAATTGCTACAGTCATCTTTGACAAGAAACCTACTGTTCTTGAAGCATAAGGTGAACTGAATTTGGGTTTAATACCTTCTTCTTGAGGGGTGCAATACTTTTCAGAGTTTTCTGGTGTTGAATAAACTGCTAAGCCCGGTAACAATAGATTATTATACGCCAAATTAGGTTTAACGGAGACTTTATCACCGCGGGCTCCAAGCCCGGACACATAGTCCGTCAGAATGATCTCCATCTTTTTATGTTTTCTTGTATTTGTGTCTTCTACCAATTCATAAATAAAATGACGTGCTTTAAGTTTATGTTGTGGTTTACCTTTTTTGTGAAGGCTAGGAGTTGTTTTTCTTCGTAATATAAATGTTGTTCTGGACTGCTGATTAACATTCAATGCAGACCCATCCCTCAAAAGTGGCGAGATAGTACATTTAGTACCTAGAAAGCTTGTCAATCGAATTGGTTTTGCTAAACCAAGTACGTTTTTCCACATTTTAAAAAAAGATTTGAAAATCTACAATTTCATTAGTTTACATTTATAAGCTTCAGCGTGTGCATAACATACTTAAAAATGAACACCAAATTCTCATAACAGTTGTTATTACTAAGGAAAACCAACACAAATCAAGTAAACAGACCCAACTCGCCTCTCTTATTTTTATTATTTGTTTTACTTTCAACATGTGCACAGAGCACAGAGCATGTATACCAAAGAAAAGGGAAAGGAACATATTCAAGCAAAATTTGTATCAATTGTGTCATTCCTCTCGAGCTTCCAAATACGGAAAATGTCTGAATCCTTAGGAAAGGAGTAAAAAGATATATTATTACCCTTGTAGTTTCGTTAATTATTTACAAATAGTGCAACACAGCTTGGCATTTTTTTTATGTCTGTTTAGAAACGCATGTAATTAAAATTGGAGAATGTACACAAATAAATTATCAAAAAGCCTAGAAGTCTGATTCTTCAACAATGACTTGTATCCTATATATTATATTGTAAGAATTTTAATTCTGTCGATTTATATTTTTTCTAGTTTAAATTTATTCTAAAATCTTTATTTATGTTGACGTGACTAGCATGCCATGCGGCCAGATGCCATACTACATTTAATTAATTTATTTTCAACCTTAATATTTCCAACGGACATTGCATTGCGTCGAAGGAATCACCAGATAATTAATTATAACCACACTTTTATCAGAACAAGAAATATACTTATTTACCGGGTTTTTGTCCAAATATTCTGTCCGCATTTTAAAACAATACTGATCAGGTATAATTTTATTTTTAACGTCTTCTACTAGAATCATAATGGCTGCGCTACATGAGGAAGAAAGAAATGTACTGGTTTAGAGGGGGAAGTCGGAGGATGTGACGACTCAGATACGTAATCTAATCTAGCTCATTTTAATTTTAAAAGGCCCACGAAGAAAAAAAAAGAAGAAATTAAGTTTGTTAACGATGATCATAATTATGTCAAACTGTCAGGTATCAGATTCTGCGTCCACTTAGTTAAAGGTTCAAATTTTATCAAGCTTCTTAATTATTATTTCTTTCCCTCAGATATTCCTTATCTCTACTTTAATTTCACATATTTATAGACATATATTTCAAATTTAAAACTTACACACGCGAAATTTTTAGGACCTCTACGAGAAATGCCAAGAGGCATTGGAAGAAAGAAGCGGGACTGGCATCTTGGAGATAAAGAGAAAGAAGATGACACACATTATTTTCAGTGCAACAAAAATTGAAATTTTAACAGTTATTTCTTAAAATAACAGTTAAGTGTTCATCAAAATGACTAACAGAGATGCGACGACAACTTTAGACCAATGGTAGAACTCTTAAATGACGATTCATGGACTTTTAGAGTTTTGGACCAACTCACAGTTTCGATGATGACTTCCCAGAATATATTTTGAGGTGATATCAACATTTTTTATTTTTTAAGTTTTAATATCTTCGACCTCACTACGCAGACGTTATCTTTTTCGAACTTTTCTTCTACAATTTCAATACTTTGTGTTATTTTCTTCTAAAGTAATATATATACATTTTTTTCCTCAAGCTAGCGTTTTTTTAAAAGAATGAGTATGGAAAGAATCTTTTGGCCAGAGTCATTCCTTCGACACGAATGTAATGTCTTATGTTCTTTTATTCATTTATTTTAACTTTTAAACTCATAAAGGACATCTATTAATTAGAGTGTCTCAACAAATTATATTATTTTTATTATTATTTCAATAACCATTCACAAAGACTGGACTTAAGATTTTTTATATTAATATATCAAATAACTGCACTGTTTTTTGAGTTATGAATTGTATTTTAAATTTATAATGCAGACGTCTGTTAGGCAAGGTAAAATTTTGGATTGACAATTATTTATTAAAGTAAAAACTAGACTTAGTTATTTTTTTCAGAGTCAAATCCATTGTTAAGCATTTTATAATATTATCACCACGATTCAATGTTAGCCACCTTGTTACTATTTCTATCAAAAAACACACCTATTTTAGCAAGGTCTCACCTGCAAGCAGTTCCCAGGGATGCTGACCTTGGAGGCCGGTATTGTTGTACGCAAGGTGAATCCATTGTTGACTGGGTACAGTAAAGGTCTATTTTTTCCCCAACTTGACCCAGAGGTCCTTAGAGAGTCTCGTGTTCGATTTTATGCATTATTATTATTATTTTAAGTTTTACCCCGAGATTGTAATTTTTGTTGTTGTTAAATGTAAAAGTTGGTTTTGAACCAAAGTATTGTATTCATTTTAAATCTGAGCTAGCCCACCATTCTATTATCATCTATTTTATGTAGGCCTACTATTTTTTTATTGACGTCACTGGACTTAAATTTAATAAATATATTGATGCCCTTTTTAATATTTCCCCCTCTTTTAAATAAAATATGACTCATTATTAATAAATATTTTTATTATTTACAATATAGTATATTAAATTATATAAAATAAAAACTATTATAAAATAAAAAACAGCCTGAGAAAAACAATACAACTACATATAGTTAGCTTACATATATTTAGTATTATGGTTATTACTATTAAATAATTGTAGTAAATAAAATGTTTAAATCATTAACAAGAACATCATTGCTGTATTTTATATTAGCCTATTAAAATCATTGATAACTGGATGGACATACACATACACATTGCCAAGGATCAAAGCGTGACGCTCAAGTTTATCATCTGCTACACTGTGGGAGGACAGATTTAATTGTTTCTATCAATGTTCTTATGCGAAAACATGTCTCTGATGAATAAAAGTGTTATTGTTTGAAAATAGTGAGGTGTTATACCACACTTTCCTGAAGACATTTACGTTAAAGGATATACAAATCAGTTTTACAGGTAATACTGTACAAATACGAATACAATCTTTAATATATTTAAATATGTAATTATCATCAATGTTGTTTACTGTCTGCCAAGACTACACTTATATTTAAAGTTTTTTATTAGCTTGTATATTGGTTTCAGAAACCATATTATATTGAAAGTTCGATAAATATAATGAAGTTATGATTTATCGGCAGAGATAAATAGTATCAAATAATCGCCGGATAAATTGGTTAAGAAAAGTCTTAAGATAAATTGAATGTTACCTACTAGCGTATCGATTTAATATTATAGAATATTTATCAAACCAATTTTTCTGTACATGTGTGTTGATTCAAACGATTTTTCTTTAAATCTTACAAATTTAGCTCTCAACGATGAACTTACGGAATTCTGAAACATACGCACAATAATTAGTTTGAAAGTTATTTCGACATGTTATATGTCCAGCAAAATATGAACACGAATGCATTATTGAACGTTTCATTGATGGGTTACAATGTTATAAAACATTGAAGAAGGACTAGAAATCGTTCAGAATGGATTAAAACGTGGCTAACGAAAAAAGAACTGCACCATTATGCCGCTTTTATTACAGTTACAAGAAGGTGATGTTGATGATTTAAAAAACTATTTAAGTATGGATGAAAATAATTTCAACCTCCTGTTGACGTTGGTAAATTTTTGTCCTCTTTGTATGTATGCTCCTCTTTATATGTATGCGAATAATCTTTGGACAGGCACTGACACTTGCAGACTCCCACCAAAAAATCTGTTTGATATATCGCGAGGTTAAAATCTATACATGTTTGTAAACTGACGAATAGCTACGATAAATCTGTACCAATTTATCGATCATCAATAGGGCCAGTCTTATGACGCCTGGATAAATATTAATCTGGTAGATAAATATTTCTATCTGGTGGTTAAGCTAAAAGTGCATCTTATGACTGCTAGATAGTATTTATCTGCCAGATAAAATGTATTTATCCATCACATTTTTATCAGGAGGTTTAAGTAATTGATAACTTCTATCTGGAAGTTAAGATGGTTGTTGCCATAGTGACGTTGTTTTTAATGAAGTTTCGCCTATCAAAATCTGTTTTTAGGTTAAATTATTGGTTCACGTGTTTAATAAGAACAGGCCCGGGCTCTAACTATATAAAGTTAGAACATTTAATTCACACTTTTATATAAACTGAAAAGCTATTTGTAGAGTTATATTTATATAAGAACAAATTAGGTATCAAAATGTGAGTACAATAAACGAAATTTTGTAAACGTAGTACCCAACTATTGACCACATTTTGGCAAACACAGAAATTAGTACTTGCAAGACATCTTAGCTTCTGCGCCCACGTGACGCCATCTATTTACTCGCACTCGTTTAGCCGCCATTATTTAACAAATGTTGAGCGTTGTAGAAAAAAATCTATATTCGCGTGTTAAGTAAGCACAGGCCCAAGTTCTAGCTATATATAAAGTTAGAACATTTAATTCACACTTACAAAAATTGACAAGCTATTTGTAGAGTTATAGTTATATAAGAACAAATTATTTAAATATGAGTACAATAAATGAACTTTTGTAAACATTGTACCCAACTATTGCTCACATTTTGGCAGATACCGAAATTAATACTCTCAAGACAACTTAGCTTCTTCGCCCACGTGACGCCATCTGTTTCCTCGCACTCATTTAGCCGCCATTATTTAACAAATGTTTAGTGTTGTCCCCACTCGCTAGGTTGTAGCGGTATCTGCAGGGCTTATACGCATGCGTGCACCAGAAAAACAGTACGAGCTTTGCCTTTCTGCATAAAAATATATTTATCCTTCAGATAGCTATCCGGCAGATAAATTCAGTTCATAACACGCGCAAAACATTAAAGTGGCTGATAACTTTTATCTGGCAGTTAACTTTAACCTCCCGATAGCAATATTTATGCGGTAATCATAAGACCGGCCCTAACCAGCGGATTTATCCATAGATAAGAGTATTACTAGAAAGTCAACTCTCTGTATACGTTCTAGTACACTATTAGAGCGCTTAGAGGTGGGCTATAGAACTAACTCACGTAAGTGGGACATTTGAATTGTTTCATACTATAGTGAGTTATGTATCAGTTTAATCTTGCTACTTATTTAATAATATTTATTATATTTATTAGATTTCAAATAATTTATACAAATTATATTATCATTGAAATAATAAAAACAATTACGGGTATTATTTTCAAAATTAAAGATTTTGTTTTGAGGCCCTACACTATTGTGCGAAAGAGATACCTAAACATCTATATGTTCTACTTATAAAATTCATCTGCAATTAACAGGAATACACTGTAAATCCTTCTACTTTGCTTTTAAGTGGTTTTTTAACCTTTTTATTTCAATAATGAGGAGAAAAATAGTCAATTGTCCAACCAGCTAGTGTTTCCTTGATAAAAATGCAAAATTAGAACTGTCTGGATCATCGGGTTGGGGGGCATCCATAAACCACTAAACGCTTTATTAACTTTTTAGCCCCCCAACCCCACGTATAACTATATATAATTTTAGCCTCCTCCCCCCAAACATGCTACGTAACATATTTCACCAAGAGTGAATGTCATTATTATTACACAGGGAAGTTTTGTGATACTAAAAGAGGGATTCAGATTTAATATTTCTTAGTATCCATTTTAAATCCTTATTAAAAATTATTTCAGGGAGTATTATTATTTATGGATAGCTGCACATACATAGATAAGTACAGACAAAGACATCACGCTCAGATTCCTCAGTTTCATCAGGAAAAACCTCTGCTATATTTATTTTATGGATGTCAGGTTTGCGATTTAAGTTAGAGCAAGAAGGCACTACTATGTGTTGACTAGGATGTCCCTTTTCTGTAGTGTTACTACATGACGACGTTAAAGTGCCCACATTCAATGCTTGACGTTGGGGAAAGACATGTTTCTTAGTATTGTGTACTTATTAAAGTCATATTACCATCATTTAGAGAGCTATTTAAGCAATTCTATGCATACAACTTTTCTAAATTCTATTTTGGATTGATCTACAATTTTACTTTTACTAAATTATCAATACCCAGACTCATGTTTCGTTCTAACATCAATCCTGGATCTTTGCGTCACTCTCGAAAAAGATTAGACGGCCGATAAAGCGGAGATTAGGTTTCGAATACCAGTTGAGTGTACTCGGAGTGGCTTTTTATAAATGGTTTTATACTCGCCCTCTACCTTAATGAGGGTAGATTACCTCTAAAATCCTACTTTCCTCATTCTACAACATTAGATAAAACTAACAAAAAAATTAATATAATAATCACAATTGAACTACACTACTTTTACCAAATGTATACTAAATAACAACCAAACACATCTTGTAAATTTGTTGCTAGTATTTATTTATCACCGCGTCTTATTAATTGTTCAGGCTACACGTATATATTTTAATCACACTATGGAGTAGAAATTAGTAAGGTAGAATTTTAAAGATAATCGACCAACATTTGCATGGAGGAGAGTGTGAAAGCATTTAGGAAAAGCAACCCTCAGCAACCTGACTGGGATTAGAACTCCAACTCCCAGTCATCAGCCGTCTAGTCAACTGCTGCTCAGAGAATGACAACTTAGACCATGTGACTACATAAGCGGGCATATAATAGTTACACACAACATACAATTATCAGAAGGGAGAAGGTATTGGCTTAAATACAGTACCTTTTGAAAATAATGATATTTGAAGCTTTATTTTTCATAACATGCTGCTGGCATGAAGAAATAACACTATTGATGGACTCCTCAAACTTGCCTTGAGATAAAGGCTGTCTTTTGTTCGTTCCATTTCACATTGAAACTGTTTCACTGTTTTTTTTCTAAATATCGCTTTTTATATGCAAGCAATGTCTCCTCTTTTTGAAGACATTATTTTTGTATTGTATAAGCACAAGCGATTATTCAGGACCTATGTAAAAGAATGTGCAGTTGGAATATAATTATACTTAAACTCAACCATACTTATAAATTAAGGCCTGCTTCGACAGACCGCCACCATCCAACTAAAAGTATTAGGGGGGTCAGTAGGTTGTACAAGTCTAAACAAGTGCAAATGAGTATAAACATGTCACTTTTAGGCACATGAAAATATGTATTATCGAATGTACTTGGCACTCGTAGTCTCAGGCAGAAATGCCACCAATACGCATTCGAAATATTGATAACAAAAGTAAATGCTAAACTTGCATTTTTAATGCCACAGATATTCGGAAGTTATCTATAAAGGTGAAAACACTGAACAATAATATTATTTTTCAAACATTAGAATTTGATTAAATGCTGTCTTAAGTAACACTTTGATATACCTCCCCTCCGCCCATGTAACAAGCATGTAGGCACTTAGAGCTACCTTCCCCCTTTCCTTTCCCCACAAAGCGTTTTAAAAGTGGTTTATGGATGACCTCTCAGAACCTTGCAACTCTGCTGGGGTGGGAATAAAGAGGAACTTTGAACAAAGAAAGTGAATATAACTTAAGTACTAGTAGACCTACACTGCTGCCAACTTCCCAGGCTTATCTTATGCTCATTGTTTAGCTATCATAAGGTTAATTTTTTTAAAAGAGTAAAATATAGATATATTACTATTAGTCATTTATTCATTTGTTTGTGGCTAAAGGAACTCGAAAGTTCGTGGCAGCATCTTCAAAAGTACGACATATATCTTTGTTTTTATTTAACTCAATCCAATTCTCACTTTTCCATTCTATTTCTCTCAGGTCAATTCCAACATTATCCCCCCCCCCCATCACGAAAGAAGCCATATATCTCTATCTTGAGCTATCTCAACTTCCCCATCAACAGCAATTGATGCAATGCGATACTGGCATCTCAGTCCGCTTGGCCACTGATGCGTGTAAGCATTATCATACACCATTGAGAAGTATAAGAAATAGGGGTGTGCAAAGGCCACTTTTTCACATGTAAAGTGGAGTCAAATAGAAGCTTGAAAAATGCAAAAAGAGTCAAAAGCAAAGTCAAAAATTAATTTTCTCAACCTACACTTTTTTAATTTATAATTAAAGCTAAAAATAAGGAAAGGTGTTATAATGGAAATCAAATATCACCAAATTTATATATTCTATATTCAATGAATTTGACTTTGTTAAGCTTGAGGAAAGGAAAAAAAAAAAAATTATATTTTTTTAGAGCCTTAAACATTAATAAACAACATTTAGCTGTTGATCAGGGAAAATGAGAGAAAAACACTACATTTTGTACAAAATAAGTTGAATTCACTGTAAAAAATAGTATGAAAACATTCAAGAAAATGTTTTAAATAATAATCATGTCTCTCGAAATTTGAGGGTGTATAAACGTTGACAGATCAGTTTTAAAACAATCTGGAAGCTTACGTTTATTTTTATTTTGACATATGAAGCCATTGTGTAGGAATAAAATCTTATAAATCTGAATAGCGTTGTTAGAAAACGTTACATCTATCCGCAACAATCACAACGCTTTCTCATATGAGTGATAAGTCGTGCAACTAAAAAGCTTCAAAGTCTGATCAACTTTTATATAGGGTCTTGAGTAGAGTGTCATCAGGGTGTTAGACTCTGATCTTTACATATTCGGCAAACCTTATCGATAAATATGGTTCGAATACACCGTGCTCGTGGAAATATCTTTTACACGTGTATAGCCAGTTATTCATTTTATTGAATAGAAACATAATAAGATTAATAAATATGTTCATTCAGAATATAAAACCAAAAGGGCATGAGTATAGAGAGATGGGCTACTTTCCCTTTGTTTATCATAAAATTCCATTCTATTGCAACTCTTAAAATAATATATATATATCACTAAGACGGAGGTTAATAATGAATGATAAGCAAACTATTACATGAATAACTCTACACAATTGTATCAACAATGTATCAATAATTTTTCATTATAGTTAATAAGTTTAGATATTGTTATTATAATGATTCATAAATATGTATAAACCAATATAAGTCTAACTTATATTTGCGGCACGAAACATGATGAAACTACTATGAATTCTAAGGTTTATTCGTATTGTACAGTATTCTTAAATGATTGTATATCCTTTAATGAAATGTTCTCAGGAGTGTGATAAACTCATATTCAAAAATCACTTTATTCATCAGAGACATGTTCCATAGACTTTAAGCGTTAAACTGTCATGGTAGCGAGATACAGTTGAGTCACGCTTGTCTTAAGTCATTGTATGTACCATTATTATAGACATCATGGGCAAACTTCGAGAATGTAACCGCTGAATAGCTTCACGGTACACTTTGCATTGATTATAGAACACTAATATAACAATTTCACTCGATTATCAACGGCAGAGAGAGAGAAGCTTCATTCGTTCTAAACTAAAAAATTTTCCAGCGAAGTAATAATAACAAGTTTTTATCATCAAATTTATTTTTTTATTATTAATAGCCCAAAAATAATTAAAGCGTAGATTAAGGTTTTTTAAATATCATAAGGTGCACTACGAATACATAAACTAGTACATTATTTCTCGAAGGTGAATGAGGAGCCTTATTTAGATCCTCTCACGTTTTCCCATAAATTAAAGACAAAAACCATTAACGCATCGCTAAATCAGGCCAACTGTTGTTTAATAAATCACTTTAAGGATGTACTTAACTTTGATTTGGTTGCTATGGTAACCAATTGTTAAATCTAAATTGAAAGTTTATAAATAAATAAATCTAGTTGGGTACCTACTGAGTTTTAGAAAACTTTTTTAGATAAAATAAACATGATATAAACTTGTATTAAAATGTTTTATTTCAATAGTGAAACTGAAACGTGACTTAATCAATATTAACTTATCTAGTATTATACTTTATCAGTGTACATTTTCCTAACTAAAGCCTATTTTTACAAATTTTTAAAATAGTGTTATGTTTCTAAATCATCATGGATGAAAATGAGACACCAGAAGAGGTAACCATTTGAATTTTAAAGTGAATCGTAATTTGTATAATGAATGAGACTAAAGTGGGAATAAATGTTTTCACATTTTGTTGAAATAAAATTTATTCCACTTGCTTTGGTGGCTGCATGCTCTAAGGGGCTACTCTCTCGGTAGACTAGACTGCCGATGATGGGGAGATCGAGTTTGAATTTCGATCGGATGTACTGAAGATGTTTTCCCCCAAAATGGTTTCCACTTTCCCTCCACACAAATGCAGGTACATTGCCATAAATATAACCTTCCTTACCCCTAAAACCACTAGCATAATTAGTATATAAACATATAACCTGAACAGTTCGTAAGATGCTGTGCTAGTAAAAATATGCTGGTGATAAGAGCACAAAAAATGTACAGAATATATAACAAAATTTAAACCTATTTTACCTTGATTTTTAACCATGAATGGCTAATTTTTAAATCACACATGCACACGCACGCACGCACACACACACACACACACACACACACACACACACACACACACACACACACACACACACACACACACACAGAGTTTAAACATATAATAATAACAGTGATAATGACATGCCTTCAGGGCTGCATCAAGCATAATTTTGTATTCAGGCATCTTTGATATTGGCTCCCCCTTTTTTATAACATCTTATGGACTTGTAACTGATTATTACAAATAGATGAATTACTGATGTCTTTGTCCCTTGTTTTTATTAGTTGCTGCTTGGATTTTTATGCAAGTTATATAAAATTATTCTCTATTCTTTATACTCTGATGTGGCCCTAATAAATATTATTATGATATAATTATACAGTATAATGTTACAGTATATTTGAATTTTTGTAAAAATTTGAGGGGAAAAATAAAAACAAAATTAGGAGGCACAATTGATTTCAACATTGTCTTCATTGTCAATTAAACAGTTAAGTTAACTGTTATGAAGTATAAAAAGTTTAATGTTTCAATTATTACTAAAAAAAGTTAATCAGTGTGTTGTGTTGGTCATCAAACACATAAAATAAAAGCTACGGTGATAAGAAAATAAGAATTAACATAAAACAGGAAACGAAAATTACTTTTTCATCAACAAAACAAAATTCATACATCTCTAGGTTTTATATTTATAAAATAAAGTGTATAAAACATGTTAATAATATGTCATTAAATACCTCAATAACTAATTAAATGTTTATTAAATTGATTTTTTAATTGACTTCATTGATGCAAAGAAATAATCACTTTGGAGAAGTCCATATCCTCTGCAATTTTGTTTTCAATGGCTAACATATCCAGAGTTGAAAGCCTCTCTTGTCCCATCATAAATCTCAAATAAGTTTTAACTTACTAGAACTTTGCTCTCCCCTGACTACAGTGGACTGTATGATCAATAGGATTCAAAGGGCTAACCATATGTTTGTAAACAGCCCACAGGGACATTACGCTTGGCTAGATGTGGGAGGGGGGGACTATAAATTTGGGGGGGAGTAGCTTGAAAGCTGGGAATTTTGTGGCGAGTCGAGATCTTGAGTTGGGAAATTCTAGCGTTACTCTCTACCGTAATACTCTCAACCATGAAACCTCTTTACCACAGACTTGTACAGACAAATTTTAAATTTCCAAACTGCCGACCTCTGCTCTTAAAAAGTTCCCAACTTCATAACTCACACATTGAAAGGAGATATCTTATGTAATAGATTGTATATAGCAAGAGCTTAGTTAATCAAGTTGGCTAGTAGCGCCACTCTCACTGCTTATTTGTTTTAAGGCTGCTACTTATAGCCTACCGGTACTTGATACTTAGGGTGGGGATCTAAAGAATTTGAGAAAAAAAACAGTATTTTTGCAGTTTTTTAGCAAAACTTTTTTGGCCAAAATAAAAGAACATGTTTCAGTTCAAACTTAGATTTTAATTTTTCTCACATGGCGATATCAACCATAATTGTTGAATATCTGTCATGAGCATAACATTATATATGAAAACTTTTTAAATGAAAAGATAAAGCTGTCATTACATTCTAGGACACCCTTGACAGATATTCAAGAAAGTTGAGGTCACCATGTGAAGAAAATTAGACTAAACTCTATGTTTGTACCAAAGCAATATTTGATTTCTTTTGATGAAAAAAATGTTTTGCTATAAAAACTGCAAAACCACTTACCCTTTTCTAAGGTCCCCTACATTCCCACCTTAAGAAGGATAGGTAATGTTTTAATTTGATCATGTGATAAAGCCTGGAGTTTTTGCTCTAGCTGAAACTTGTTGGTTTTTCTACTCACACTGATTGTGAATGTAAAAACAAATAACACTTTAACTAGAAAAATTAATTACTAACAACTTTAAAAATACAGTTGCCAAAAACCTCAATTTAATGCTCAAATCATTGCCTCAAATTATTTTATCATTTTCCTGGGGGAGAACCCCCTGGCCCCTCTATTAATTGGGAGGGTATTCCAATCCCCCAGACGCCCCTGTGTTCTAACTGTTGCCCTTCTCACCTGAGAGTTTTTTAAATTCCAGAATGCCTAGAGTTGGGAAATTCATTGTATCACCACCACCCTTCCTTCCAAATATATTTCATGCAACACCCCTGCATTTTTGTTTTGTTTATATGTTGTAGCACTCCCTAGGAGTGTGATTGATATTACATACACAAAAGTGTACCCGAATACGTCTTAGCTTCTTTGATAACTGGAATCAATCAATGGCCGATTCATACTTCAAGATTAATTATTTACAGAGAATAAGTTCCAACTCTGAGCAAAGATTGAATAGTTGATCTTGTGCTGGCAATTATTTTATATTGTAGAGATATCACCATGTTTCATTGTGAAATGAGAGCTGAGTAAAATGCCTTTGTAGGGAATGCATCATGTTATTAATAAGTGTAGTATAAAAAAAACGTCGTCTTTGAAATTGTCTTCTACATTTTGAGGATTTTTACAACAGCCCCATAATCAAACACTCAATTTTTTATTCCCATAGTTGATCGGGTTCTTTAAATTTTAGCTTCAATCCCCATATTAGATGCTATTTCTTCCGCTGTGCTCATTGAAGAAACATAGCTGAACTTAGATATTTTCTCACAGAAGTAATGCAATTATTCAAAAGTCGGTTGCATTTACATTTACATTTACGCCTCCAATGCAAGTAATCATAATAATGAATATAATGATGACAGTACTTTTTACTTTGCACATTTGATTCATCGTGAGGTATACAAATCAATAATGAGAATAAAATCGAAAGTACAGGATATTGTCAAAATTTCAATATAGCTAATACAAACAATTTTAAGAAATATTGTATCAACAATAACTGACTTATTCAACTTCTCACTCATGACCGGACAGTATCCCGCACTGTGGAAACTTGCACTTATTACGCCAGTACCTAAAAAAGGTAGCCACGTGATTTAATGCGCTACTCTTGGAGTAGGCTAAACTGCCAATGATGGGGAGATTGAGGTTTAATCTCGGTTGGGTGTAATGAGCGTACAGTTTTCCAAAATGGTTTTCCACTCTCTCTCCATGCAAATGCAGGTACACTTCCTATTAATATAACCTTCCCAATCACTAAAACCATTAGCATAATTAGTACATAAGCACATAACCCGGGCAGGTAGTAAGACACAATGCTGAAAATAAAAAAACTTTATTATTTTTTGTTTCTTCAAGATGTTCTGTTTTAACTGGACAGTTATGGTTTGCACAAGTATCTTTTTAAGCAGATCTCCAAATAGTGCAGGCCACATTTAGGCTTGCACAAGCTATGGTTTGCTTAGTAAACTAACAGTCCCTACACACTCAGTCTTTATGCTGCAAACTAGTTTGTGCAAGCATCTCTACGGGGTTAGCTGAGCGTGTAGGGGTCACTTAACAACCAAATTTAAGTTATGACCACCATACGGAACACTCACAAAATGCACAATGTTTACACAACGCCTCATTACAAGAGTTCTGCAGTTTTTTGTTTGAAGTTGAAAAGCAAGTGGACAAACTTTATATGGCGTATAGTGCTAACAATGTTCTTTAAATTGAAAAAAAATGTCACCTGGACACAAGAATCGAACCTGGGACTTTTGATATTTAGATACAGCTATAACTGTAACTAACAAATATAAAAGCTTGGATATTTAATTCATAATGATATGTGCATTTGTACAACTGTCATTATACTATTGGCAGCATAAATCTCTCCTGAATCGAAAATGTCTATGATATCTGATAGCCCATGATCTTAATTGATCACTCATATGTAACTGATGATTTCTGCACGTCCATCATAGACTCTGCCTTAAAATATCAGTGAAGAATTAACCTTAGCACAGGACAACTCCTGTATAGCTCAAGGGTTAGAGCATTGGCATACTAAGCCAAAGGTCCCGGGTTTGCTTTCTGTATCCAGGTGTGATTTTTTAATTCAAAGACTATGTTATTTAGATGCGGCTATAACCGTAACTAACAATTATAATAGCTTGGCTATTTAATTCATAATAGTATTAACAATTTATGCATTTTTAAAAAATAAAATTGTTTCATATACATATACTTTTTTTAAAGACAGCATCAGTTGCACAGTGTCTCCTCGAGCTTGGCGCCCCAGGGGGTCGCCCGCTTTGTCTGCCCCTTGGGACGGCCCTGAATTTTTATATCCCTAAATGTGGCAGTGGTACATCCAAGAGGGGAGGAAAACAGGGCATTTGGCCCACTTACCCTTTCCCCAAAGATCGCAAATAGTTTCAATAAAATTTTAAAACATGAAGATGTGTTAAATGCATAGGCAAAATTTTGAGGCTAGCTTTATTACTTGAGTATTAAAAAGTATACAGCTATACATATTAAAAGTGCTCCTTAAAATCAAGAGGGAAAAAAAACACAGAAATGATAGCTTCAATACATTTTTGTATACAAACGAAATGTGGAATGTGTGATATTTTCTTGTTCGGTCATGGGTACAATACACTTTAAAAGTAGCTATTATTATCTTAACCTCTCAGATAAACTCTTAAGAGAAAATAACACAACAATCCAATCGTGTGATGAAGCGAGATTGTTAAGTAGCAGCCTATGACAAAATGCCTGAAACTACTGTATTAGCCTAAATAAAAGATAATTGAACTCTTCCAAGTATTTTTGCGAAAAATGTTATTTTACAATAATTATTAAAACTAGCAAGAATTCTAAAAAGTTTAACTCAAATAGTTTATTTTGTTTCATCATTTATACTTTATTATTAATGTTTCCTGTCTCTACTTCGTCATAGTATGTAACTTGTTCTTAAGTAAATATTGTTTTCCATGCTCATGTTAAGAAATAGGTTGGTGCGTGCAGGATTATGGTTGTCCTCACTTTTTCTTTATCTAGTAGAGAGGTGTGACAAATTGGGAACAGTAATAACTTTGATAGTGTAAATTCAAACAACATCAAGTCCCCTTTTGCTCAGTATTAAAGAGAGAATACAAATTTATTTTTTGAGTTGGTTGGTATTGAAATGTATAGCTGAATAATTTTTGTATCATGTGAAGTATAAATTTTGATTGATTTGATAGCACTTCATCTTGTCAATTTTTATTGCTCTTTCTTCCCCTACCTTACAACACAAAGTACAATACTAATGTGTTACATTCTTTATCATTGGCTTCAACTTAAATCAATATTTCAAACCTGAAACAAATTTATTGTGTCAAATTTATTTCAAACTTTTATTTTGGAAAATTAATGCAAAACAGTAAAACTTAAAATTATTGTATGCTAAGACAAATAATGTAAGAGAGCCACTCTTGGAATGTTTCAAATGGTATTAATAAGTCTAAACAATATCTCTAATATCTTACCAAGTGTTGTACACACTTTGTAATTCAGGGTTATAGTTTTCTCAATATGTGTATTGTATCATGATCATTCATTAGTAAGAGGTGATTTTGGTACAAGACAACGCCAATAATGCAAACTACCTATAGAATATTTCTGATTTAATAAGTTAATTTTACTCCAAGCTAGTCAACAAAGTCTCAAGAGTTAACTAAGTATCTTTCTTCCAAAAATTGACTAACCGTAAGGTAGAACAAACTTAAGTACCATAATATGTGAAACACATTCATGAAAACCCTGTCTTTTCCTTTGCCACACACCAGCCAACTGTCCACATTGTGATATTATAATAAAAACACTAAAATCACCACCATTCACAAGTTAATTAGGTACTTATAATGATTGGATAAAAATTATATTCAAATTCATTGGGCTGTAGAGCAAAATTTTATATGTATACTAGCGGACCCGACAGACGTTGTCCTGCCCAAACGTTGGTTTTTCGTTTGGGTGGCATAATTGATTTCGATAATAAAACAAATACAATGTGATCATCACAATTACAAATTCACAATGAACTCCAATTAGTGAGTAACACAAATATTACAAATTCAGTGTTTGTCAAGACAACATACAAAATAAAACATCTTTTTATTTTTGGCATTTCGCCCACAACTCCACAAATATCAGCTGCATCGAAAAAAGTTGCGAATCTTGCTTACAAATTTTTATGCCGGGTACAGTTAATTTTATTTGATTGATCCCCCCCCCCCCCAAAAAAAAAATCCCTAAAAAATAAAAAAAATCATAGAACCCGATTGCAGTGCCACCTACCGGGTCCAATTGTGAATCTAAACCATCCAAGGACCCACTCAAACACACACAAAAAATTTCATCAAAATCGGACCAGCCAACCCCCCCAAAAAACCCCTAAAAAAATTAAAAAATTATAGAACCCGATTGCAGTGTCACCTACCGGGTCCAACTGTGAATCTAAACCATCCACGGACCCACTCAAACACACACACAAAATTTCATCAAAATCGGTCCAGCCAACCCCCCTCCAAAAATTCCTAAAAAATCAAGAAAATCATAGAACCCGATTGCAGTGCCACCTACCGGGTCCAATTGTGAATCTAAACCATCCACGGACACACTCAAACATACACAAAAAATTTCATCAAAATTGGTCCAGCCGTTTAGAAGGAGTTCAGTGACATACACACGTACAGAAGAATTATATATATTAAGAAGATATCAGTTAATGTATTGTTGCAAATTGACATAAATATATGTTGTAAGTTTGATAGTTTTCTCTGATTCTTTTAGTCATCAGAAGCAAAATCAGATTCAAAGCCAGAAGAAGTAGCTGAAGAGGACACAAGTGCATTTCAAGCTCTAGAAAATGAATACAAAACTGTAAGTAAATGTGTTGTTTATTAATTTTTCATTTTGATCTTGACATATTTGGATGTTCCAACTTTGTAAAATGAATCTTAACCAAATGCTCTACCAACCTTACCCTTGATTTTTATTGGATTAAAGTGTTGAATTTAAGTATCTACTTATGCACTTGTTTTTAAATTAATATGACTCTACAGGTGTTGGAAAAAATTGAAAAAAATGATGCTCTGACAAGCTTTACCAACGAGTATAAGAAGCTCTATGATGCATTGTGCCAAGTACATTCCAATGAGAAAAGACTTATGGAAAAAAATCGTGAGCTCCAAGCTCAGATTGCTGCCAATGCTTCAAAGGTGGCTGCTGCGCTTAAACTTACAGAGAGTGACCAAGAAACAATCAGAGAACTTAAGCAGGTACCATGGATTCATTTATTTTATTTCTTCTATAGGATTTCAATCAATTTTGAGGGACATTACCTTAATTTGATGTTCAGTCCAATTTTCTAATCCTGGGCTTTTTAGAAAATAAAATTTTTTTGGTGACCAAAATTTATAGCATTTTTCTATCTTATTGTTATTTTATAGCTATTGATACTTGAAAGTAGATCTTTTCTAACTGTTAGATAAGGCTCTTTCTAAGAAATCTGGACTGCAGCCTTACTACATTAACAGATATAGTCAGTCAAGCATTTATTGATACTTATATGAGAAAGTTTTGATAATTTCTAGCTTTATATTTTGATTTTCATTATTTATGTGTCAAGAGGTGTGTTCTGAAACTCGCACTTTAAACAGATGGTGTCAAGTTTTATGGCTAACGAATTATATAAATAGTGGCCTTTTGTTAATATTTACTAACCTATTTTGATTTTATATTTTCTAAGAGTGCTATAAAACATTCTTAGTATGTTTTTGTTTCAAAAAATAGCTCTGTCAATGTTTCTTAAATGATGATTAAAATATAGAATCTTGACAGTTTTTCATCCTTGAGTAAAGTAAAAATAAAGTAGATTTTAATGAGAATGGTGATGTTTCAAATAGAGTAATGTTTTGATTAGGAAAGAAGGTTTTCATAAAGAAAACACATTATTGGGGTTACATGAAGATCACTATTTAACTGTGAAGCAAAGTCTAAGCCAAAATCGAGGATAAGACTTTTTTGTTGCTATCAGATGACACTATTTTTAATTTTTAAATTACCCATTAGGTGCATCTAGATATAGAAACAGAGAGTGGCCTAACAGATCACCCCGCGAGATTTATTTTCAGGCCTCCTTTTTCAACTCATCTAACACCTTAATAAATTTTATAAGAAATAATTAATGGTCCTAAATAATTACTAATTTAGTAATCACATCTTATAATGACTGTTTTAGCCTCGGCTTTATGTTGGGAATGTCATAAGTCAGTCAGCTTGACTGCGTGAAGATTAAAAAAGTAATGCGCTATTTAAAACCGAATGAAATAGCTTAGTTATAATTCACAACACTTTATGGTAAACATATTCAACTATTTAAATTGTCAATGATCAGGACATAAGTTATTTGATTACAATTATTTCCACCAGATTTATAGTAATTTAAAGTTCCCTTTCGCCTTATAACATTGCCCCCCGCATTGCAGGCCCTGCGAGCCTAGGTGTTACACCACTGGATACAGATAAAAAAAACACAATGTATTTGTTTATGGTGACATATCTGAATTTATCTTTGCTCATGTTATAGATTTAATTTAATCAGCTGTTTAGTAGATGTTCTAAAAATTAGTATATGTTGAAATATGTCTTTTTTAGTGAGATATTTCAAATCTGTTCATAATCAATTGGATTTTTTTTTTCTTGGAAATGCTCCAAAGATGTGATGCTCATTGTGGATGTCGAAATTGAAACAAAGAAGATTTGACCTTTGTTTCATTTTGAAGCTTTGCACAACCCTACACATTATAAATTAATTATGTATTAAACAAAGTTTGTGTGCATAGGAAATTGAGCAAGCATGGAAAATGGTTGACGCTGCACACACCCGAGAACAGAATGCTCAAGACACCATAGATAATCTCCGACAGCAAGTTTCACGTCTCGGCAACGATATTGAACAAAAATCCAAACTTGGACTGGACCAGTCAGACCAGTGAGTTCTCACATTTCACAATTTACTTTCCTTGAATTAATTTTTATATTTAGTACTGACAATTATCAGTAGTTTATCAGGTCTAAATTGTATTATATTAATATCCATGGGTGAATATAAAAAGAGATTTTTTTTTACCAGCATTCAGCTTGAGAAATGGTTGTAAGAATATCATAAATTGTTAAGTAAGACGAAATCAAACCGTGGTTTGCTAGGTCACACAAGAAAGTAAATAATGTAAAAAATACTGCAAGTTTTGACCTTCATTTGTGCTGGGCTAAAAGTATTTAACCCGCCACAATGAAGTGTAATCTACTGATACTATCCCAACACCACCTAAGGCCATCGGCTAAGAGACAGGGAAGGGAAGCCTTGGAACATTAACTTAAGGTTGCCGGCCACTCTATAATAACTGCACAGAGTGTAGTACTCATGGTTTATTTCAAGATCTATGTTTAACAATACCTGTGTGACCTGACTTACTAGCTTCCATCTATGAACTGTTTCTACCTTTCCTGCTAATTTACACTATCCCCTCTACTCTAGTGGAAGGACTATCTTGTAAAACTTGAGAAGCGCTATCAGCGCAACTCCTAAGAAACGTCCATATATTGAACTATTTGGACTGTTTAGCCGACACCGAACTAGAGCTGCGATGTTGTCAATATCTGCTAATTTGGTCTAAAAGAGTGAGGGGGAGCGAGCTAATCTGTTGTTTACATGGGTTAAGTTTCTTGGAAGGGAAAGGCTAGAGTGCGGCTTTTATCAAAGACCACACTATGCAGAAATCTGCTGCTTTATTTTTAGCTTGAACTAATATAATCAGTAGTATGGTTTTCTTAATATTTCTTACCTGGTGGAAGAAAATATTTTTCATTCGACTTTCTCGTATTAGACTGGTTTGCTGGTGACAAGATTGGGGCTCAAATCCCAGTAAGAGTGTACTGAGGGTGTTTTTTTTTCTTAAAATGGTTACAAACACGCTATTATTATTTATTTATAGCACCACATCTTACTACCGTTCGGGATGTACACTTATTTACTAATTACTCTAATGTGTTAAGCATCAGGAAGGTTAAATTAAGAGGAGGTGCATCCATATTTTCATGGAGTGAAAGCGGAAAACTATTTAGGAAAAACCACCTGAGTGTACCCGACCAGAATTGAACCATGACCTCCCCTTCTTCAGCATGTCAGTTGAACATGGCGGGTAACACACAATATTAGACTGGATTGCTGGTGGTGGGGAGATTGAATTTCAAATCCTAGTTGTGTTCAATAAGGGTATTTTTCCCTAAAATGATTCCCCACTCTCACTACGCAAATGTGGATACATTAAATCTAAAATGTCACCTTTCCTCATTCCTAGTTCATTAGGGTAATTAATGCACGTGTATAACTCAAACGGGTATTAAGTCACAATGAAAAAAATACTATTGTGATGACTACCAAGAGTGTTGGCGAAACTTTATTAGTGTTGGGCAAGATAGTTTGTAAAGAAATATATTATTTGTGAGGATTTTTTAGGGGATTGGAGCTCCAAGCCAATGGAAAATGTTTGAAAATAGAATGCCACTAACAGCTATTTGGGGTGGCCCTTAAGCATTAAAAAATAATAATAATAGATTGTTATAGAACCTTTTGAAGTTTGATGCAAACCATCTTTCAGCTTCAAACTCGAGTATATCAGAGGGGAGTTAAACAAACTGAAGGAAGGCACATTTTGATGGGGGGAGGGGTGGCGAAGAAATTGGTGGTAATACCCCGCCCTATCACGTATCAACCCTTCCCCCTTCCCAGTCCACCCTCATTGAGTAACATTGGATATAAAACTATCGACAGACACACCGTAGCATGTAGATCATTTCCTCAGCATCTGACTTAACCCAAGTTATGAGGGGTGAGGACAGTGTCTTAGAGTCACATGGTTACTTAATTTTCTTTAAAAGATTCATACATCAAGTCATGTAATCATTTTTGACCTAGAAAATAAAACTACTTTTTGGGCCCCATTAAAACATAAAAAAGCAATTGTGTTTTTTACTTTATTTTTTACTTTAGTTTCTTATATTACATCAGCCAGATACTAATAATTATTATTATTTTAATATAAACTTAGAGATGTACTAAATTTTCATATTGTAAAACTAGCTTGACCTACATTCTCTTGTAACATGTACAAAGGCGTAACTATGCAGTAATGGACCCATGGTGGGTGCCCCAAAGAAAAAAAAGACACCACCCTCCCCAAATCTTATGTATTGTAGATTATAAAAAATTATGTTGACATTTATTATTGGAATTATTTTATAATATGTAATAATATATAGTAGATAAGTTGAATTTAGAGGAAGTATACCCACATTTGCCTGGCGAGATAAGAGGGTAAGCCCATTGAGGTAAAACCACTCTAAGTGCATTACTATACAGCCATAACATTTGATAAAATTGTTGCTGAAAAGTTTCAATATAATGTAAAAAAACTTAATCTAAATTGAATAAAACAATATTAATAAATATTAAAAATAAATCTATAATCTATTATCAATATTAACACTCATAGAGGCTAAAGAAAGATTGATCTCTGTGAAATTGTTTACAATTTCCTCCAAGGACAAGCTAGGGCAGTAGCTCAACAGACAACATAGCTAATCCCTGCAGCCTTTCTTGATTCATGTACTTCTTAAATCATTTTTAATAAATTACATTTCAGCTGTTTCAATTGATTTTACAGAAAAATATGTAGATACATTTTTGTACAGCATAAATTATGCGCAATAAAGTGACTATTGAGTAATTTTTGATTGAATAGTGAGATCTTTATGAAACAAAAATAGGCCTAAAAGACAACGCTTTCATCTATTACCAAATCAATTTTGGGTGGGTGGAACTGCGGCATTTTGCCACCACCCTATAGTTACACACTGAACTTGTAACTATCAAGAATTCAAACTCTATTTTTTATTAATTATATTTGATAGTCAAATATAGCTTTATATGTTTATACATATTTTATTATTATATTATTATTAGCACGCGTCTTACTACCCGTTCGGGTATACGCACTTACGCTAATGTGCAATGTAGGTGATTGTGAGATGAAATGGAGGACTACAGTTTAACGTGGAATCCGAACCACGTGGAGGCTGGCATTCCTCACATTTATACATATTTTAACATGTCTAACACTCACTTTGGTGGCCTCATGGTCTAACGCACTACTCTTGCAGTAGACTAGACTGCCAATGATGGGGAGATCAAGGTTCGAATCTCGGTTGGGTGTACTGAAGTTGGTTTTTCCAAACTGGTTTTCTACGCTATCCACGCAAATGTGGGTACACTTACTATGAATATAACCTTTCTGATCCCTAAAACCATTAGCACAATTTTTGAAGAACAAAATCCATTCACAAATTCTCTGTTTATTTGACAAAAATATGAATCTGATCATTTTCCTCAGGAACTTTATATCCTACTGAAAGAAAATATTTTGACCAGACTAAATATTATATATAAGATATATAATACAATGTAAATAAAATATATATATAATATTATAAAATACATATTATATTATAGCCATATATATATATATAAATATAAATATATGTATTTAAATTTGAAGATAGCATATAGAACAATTTTCTGCAAAAAGAAACTTTTTATTTTAAAAATGTATTATTTTTATAGATTAAATATTACACTTATTGCCTCTACTACAAAAATTATAAACAACTTACTCTAAAAATAAGTATTTAAAATTACAATAAAACATATAGAAATATACTGTAAGAAAAGGTTTTCCGCACAATTGTATGGAAAAATATTATTGATTTTGACCAAATTTGATAGGCTTACACACAAGTTTTACATTGAAGCATGGTCATTTTATAATCTATGTCTCCTTATCAATCACTTTTGTGTCAGGGATGTTCATAATATCCATAATGATTTAGATAGCCCTGTATTATCAATACCAAATTATTGACTCTGTTAACAGATCAGATTACCAAAGGTAGGGCCAAAGTGTTTGATTGGTACACCTAAGTGAACCGAACCCATATGGGTTTTACGCCGATATACTAATTAAGCTAATGTGTTAGAGAAGAGTAAGGTTGCTTTTAGATGACATACATTCACATTTATGTGGAGGGTGAGTGGAAAACATTTTAGGAATAATAACCTCATAGCACCCAACTGGGATCGAACACCGATCCCCGTCCTCGGCAGTACAGTTTATTGCAAGAGTAATACCTTAGATCATGCGGTTACCAAAGCGGGACATGTAATTATATTAATTAGGTATTCTACACACATGATTTGAAATTAATGAATGAATTCTAAATTACAGTATTAAAATGGTATTTTTCATGCAAAAACAATAATAAATTCATAACACCTATTTTTTAAAATATATAATTCACAAGAGCAGAACATTTATTTTTCTTTCGTCTGGTTGAGAGCTAAAGTAGTTTTTTATTTTATTTTCTTCGATCTCTTTTTACAGAAATGACTTCCATTGCAAAACACATTGTATTCACACAACCGATTTCATAAATGAACGTAGTTGAGTTGATATTTTCCCTTAGAACATCTGTTAGTCACAGTGCAACGCTTGGCATCACTGCCTTGAATTTTCACGAGAGGTTCATCTTGTTCAAACTTACACCGATAGGTCGCAGCATACAGCACCATAACACTTTTTTGAATTAAAATAAAACTGTACCACTTTATTTTAGTTTAGAACAATATATATGTTGAAAAATGAAAGAATAATTATTCTCAATCATATTTACTAGGTTTATGCTTTGTCTGCAGATTTAAAAAACAAAACATTAAACCAAGAAAATATGATCATGTAAAAATCATTCAAACAAAGCTGCTTACAAATATTTAACTTTTAACTGGCTTTAAATTATACTTAATGATAGAGTTGTGTTTATTGTGATACAATGAAAACAGTTTTAGCCTAAGGGCCAGTTTCATAGTAAGATTTAGTACGCCTCAAGTGCAGCACTATACTAAATACAAGACGTCACCTACCTGAAATTGAATGGGATGGGCCAGTTTCATATACGAAACTGGCCCATTCCATTTTGGTCTAGGTAGGTTTCGTCCTGTATTTAGTATTGACTCGCACTTTAGGCTCACTAAGTCTGACTATGAAACTGGCCCCAAGTCTTCCCACACTTCAATGACAAGCCCAGTTTGTTTTATGCTGTGTTCTTTAAATTATTTTTTTAAATTAAATTTGAATTGGCTGTGTGGATATGAATAAAACATAAACCATGTAAGTGAATTGATCTTTACAGTAGTACAAATCTTATTAAAATATGTATAATAATTTTCTTAGTAATCGGGTACAGAGAAATTGCCTTAGAAACCGGCCGCGCTCATCTCTCATGGTGATACATCCTCTTGATTTATTTGTACATAGGGAAGTTGTTTGGCAGTGCCTGTTTATAAACTGGGATTTATCACCCTAGCTTAGTTGATAGAACATTGGTCCACCAAATTAGAGTTTTAGGTTTGATTCCTATAGTGGCCAATAAATTTATCATTGGCAAAATTAGGGCCTAGTCTTTCAAAGTGGTGAATTAACAGTCTAGCGCCAGGCATTGTGTCTGTTCTAGAATTAAGTTAGCCTGTAGGTTGTGTACTGATATAATCATTCAGTTCAAACAGTAAATGTTATACACCTCAAACAAAATAAACTATGACATATTCAATACTAGCCGTCATTACAGGTATGGTTCACTAAGTAAGAACAAGGAGGGATTGATGAAAGAAAGAGAGCGACTTCACTCGGAGCTTATAGCCTTAAATGAGAAACTGAGGACTGTGATGGAATACCAGGATACTTTGGAACGCAAGAACTCTTCTGCTGACTTGAGGTTGCATGAGCTCAATCAAGAGTTGGAGGTTAGCCATGGGATTCTCAGACTTAACCTAACATTATGTCACTTTTTAATTTGATTCCATTAGTATTCAACCAAGGTTAACTGTCGGAGTGAACCAAAGGGGTGGAGGGTGCTTTGTGAGGTTCCACCGCCACCTTCCTATGAGTATTATTAATTAGGCACTCAATGTATAGGATAGTATCTTATTGGAATCTTATAAAATTAATAAAACCTAAACCACAATTGAGGGATCAGGGTAAAAACATGATAACCCTCATTTTATGAAAAAATATATTAACAATGATTTCTGATAAGTTATATCTTAAACTACAAGTTATTTATTTAGTCAGTCAAGACCTTGAGGGTAGCTAATATCGACATTTATTTTATTTTTATAGCTAGATTTGAGGATTTCGTAGAAGTTTAAATAGAAAATATGTCAAATCAAAATATACAAAGGTTATCATGTTTTTGCCCCAACCTTCTCATTTGTGTATGAAAAAACTTTATATAGTTTCAACAGAGATTTAATGTTAAAAAAATCCTAGCCATTCCCAGCTGTGAGAACTTTACCATGAGCCCCCAGAGTGGAGGGAAGCGTTCAAGCCCCACCTCTACCCCACAAAAAAAAATGGATATGGTCCTGGTAAACTGCCAACAATATTATACAGGTATAGTAGGATCATGGTAAAAATATCAGGATTTGACAATTTAGAAAGTTTCTAAAACAAGTCTCAAATATCCACACATAAAGACACGGGATTTGCAGCTATCACTTTTAATAGTTAGTATCAATACATATTAAATAAAACAGTAAAGTTTTATAAATGTTGACCTAAAAAAACTTGCATTTTTAAAACTTTTCTTTATATGGTACCACTTTCTTACTTTTATGATTGCCATTATAATTAGTAGCAACTTGATCACATGCATTTATCCAAAATGATATAAATTTTAGAGCACTATAGTTAACTAGCACCTAGCACATTCCCACTTACATTCTTCATCCTGGATTCAAACGAATAATCTGGCACACCTCCAAAAGGAAGTGTGATATTTTGATGAACCTACACATTCATAGTGATCATTCTATAATTATTGTGAATTAAATTCAGTATTTGCTATTACATTTAATTTGGTAATGCCAGAATCACAATAGACTAAACTTTCACTTAACTTAATGTAATCTAATGATGACATATCACAAAGGTTCTCTTTGTGTTTTAAGTGAAATACATCATGATGCACTTAATGTTTCATTAACTTATTGTAAACATGTACAATGGATGAACCTAATGTTAAGTTAAATGAAATGTACTAAATGTTCCTGCCAGCCAGTCATCTTATGAGCAATCTCAAAACAGTTAGTTTATTAGTTTTTATCATAATTGTTTGTTTATGGTAAGCAGACAATTTCTGAATTATGGTTTGCGAACACCAAAACATCTTGGCCTCTTATTAAATTTAATTTTGTAGCTCCATTAATCTTCAGTAAAAAGTACTTGAAATCTAATCCACCTTGACTACATAATTTCTAATTTTGGGAAGAGCTAGTTTTCAAACCTTCCAAATCCATGGGTTGTGTGTTGATCAGTTGTTTATCTTACATTGCTTTAAGTTGGTCACTATTCTGGCATCAACGTTTTATCAAAATTTATTACAAAGACATAAGAATGATTTGGTTTTAGTGCCAGTTTATTTTTAGCTTCTACTGTATAATATGTAGTATTTAACAGTTTATTTAGTTTAATAATATAAATTATTATATATCAATTATTTTAAAATAAGTTTTTAATTACTCTTATTTGCAAAGACTCAAGCTAATGAGATGGCAAAAGAAATACGTTTCAAGGAGAAGATGGGAATTGAAATGGATCAAGTGAAGTCCAATCTTGAAGAGAAGGCAGCTGAACTTTCATCTATGGAATACCAAGTGAAGGAACTACAAAAGAAGACCAACAAATTAGACACTGCACTTAAAGAACAAAAAGTATGAATTAATGTAATCAACATACAATAATTGTGTTTAAAAGTAAAGCTCAAAAGAGTATTTTTTTACATTCACCACAGATTACTACACATTCGGACAGTGTGCCTACATACACTGCAGCAGGAATGTGATAACTCATATGAAAACACTTAAAACTATTGAACTACCATATTTACTCCCATAAGTATAAGCAGGGGAATATTTACGACTGTGCCGCCTATAGGCACTAGATAATTTGCCGCCCAGATTTCCTACCTTAATTTCTAACCTTCTAAATACCTGTTTCCCCCCTACCAACCCTCATACACCGACAGATATATACCATATACACAAGTGCTGTTTGTAGAATGACAGATAAAAAGTGCTTACATTATTTTATTATTTATTATAGTGAGGTTTTAAATGTAGTAAGAATTTAAGCACTGACTTAAAAATTGAAATAAATACTCTTACACTATCACAACACACATATTCAAATATTATATAATTTAAAAATATAAAGTCTGCACTATTAGACTGTAGAATATGTTACTACAGATAACAATATTAGCATGCACACAATAAGAAAATAGTCTATAGTATCTTTTGCCTTGATTTCTGCTGAGTGAACTGGTCAATGATACCAAACAAATACCTTTTATCCAATAAGTGACCTTCGTTAAGCGATTGTCATTGAATTAAGGTGATACTCAGTCATGTTGGTACACAGATACAGTAAACCACAACAATCACACACACACGATGAAGTCATACAATTATTTTAACTGGCAGAAAAATATATGTTTTTTTATTTCAGTCATTCAAAATTTTCCACCCCTAAAATCTGCCGCCGTAGGCACGTGCCTACTAGGCCTATGCATAATTCCGCCCCTGATTATAAGACCCTTGATTTTGGCATTTTTAATGCTGAGAAATTGAGGAGGCACATATCTCAAAAATGAGTAGGGAATCAAAATATAAATAATCGATTAACAAACAAAAGACTAAAAATTTATTAAAAAACAGTTATTTTACTATCAAAGCTTGGGAAAAAAATCTAGAACTAGATAGGCTTACATGTTTTCTGTGATATAAATCTATCGTTTAATCTATGTCACTGGGCAGCGTTCAACCTAAGAGGGGATGCAGGTACAAGGAATTCAGCTTTAAAAGCTTTTTAAAAGATTAAAGAGAGAAATCTGGTATTTCCGCAGTCCTCTCACCTGATGTAAAATCTAACGATAATATTTTATTTAAAAGGGAAGTTGAATCCAATATGTGATGAGGCAATTCTCCCCCCTCCCTTTCAAAAACTAGGAAAAGTCTTAATTGCGAATAAATATGGTAAAGATCCTGGGTCCAATTCTCGGCATGGCCAAAAAATTTATCATCAGTAAAATTAAGGCTTTCCCTTTTACAATGATGAATTAAAGGCCATGTGACTGGGTGTTATGTCTCTTCTAGAATTAAGTGAATTTGCTGCTCATATAATTAATCAGTTTTGAAAGTGAACTTTAAATAACGCCCACAAAAAAATTACGGGATGTAACAAGTGAAGGAGTAAACTTGTTGAAACCGTAAAATCACATGATTATGAGTCCAATCCAAACTATTGATTTTTAGGTTTATGTTTTAATCTATTTTTCACTTTTTCCTTGACCTAGAAAATAAAACTACTTTTTGGGCCCCATTAATAAATATAATTAAAATATACTTGGCCCCAATTTCAAAATGTCAATTCCTTTTCACCAGATTACTCACAAGTACTTGATATATATGTTAAATACAATAGCAAATAAAAGTATGTAAATCTAACCTCTTGTTTATTACATTTTAAAGCCATGATATAATGTGCTGATTATACATTTCAGATAGTAAATGAACGTTTGATGCGTGAATCTGAAAGTTTGACAGGACGCTTACAAAGGCTGCAGCAGGAATATGATAATCAAGTGAAAACTCTTGAAACAATTTCTCATGAAAATAATGTTAAAGGTGCAGAGCTCAAGGTATAATCATTTATTATAAACTGACACCTTAATATGTAGTGGTGCAATAACTTTAATTTTATATAATGTAATTTGGGTAGTATCACTCTTGTAGATGATTTTACCATGGTCGAGAGCAATAAAGGTGTATTTTAAGCAGCGACCTATGATCTTCTTCAAGTAATTAATTTTTTAATAGCGGTGATAGATTTTGAATGGAGTTTTAGCAAGCAAATTATGAACAGCTCGAAGCTCACTCGAATCAGAAGCAATGGAGTGTTAATAGGTCAGAATTTTCGAGCACTTATTTAAGAAACAACTATTCTAAGGTACTCAACAGGGCCATAACTATCACAGTACACAGTGTTCAGAAGGTTATAACCATTTGCTTGCTTATGTTTAATTTATATACATAGAATAAAGAAGATGAGGTTACAAAACTGCGATATGAAGCAAACAAGACAGCGAACATGCGAGAGCACTACTTAAAACGTCTGCGCAAGTCAGAAAACCGCCGCTCGAATCTGGAGCAGGAAAAGGATAAATTGCTAACCAAGATGTCAACATTAGAAAGGGAGCTTGACATAATGAAGAAACAAGCTGACTTGGATCGTCGAGCCTACGATAACCTTTTGAGGGAGAAAGACATCCTCACTAGGAATGTTTGCAAGGCAGAAGGTCAATTTCACAAGCTTAACTTCTTTTGCCTAGCTTTAGTCACTTGTAAGTAGTCAATTATTGGACGTATTAATCATGACTGTTGTTATGTACTATTTGTACTTTTTAGATTAGCTGAGTGTTTACAAACACAACATTTTAATGTTCTTACAACTGCAAACATCAAATACAAAACAATTATTCACTCCAAGATAAACTAAATGTGGTAATGCAAAGTTAAATGGTTTTAAGTATAATCAACCGTCTATAACTAGTCTATGAAAGTACTTAGGTTCAAAATTAGTATCTTGACATTGCAAAGAGCACTAGTCTTGAAACATTTGCATATCTTAGCTGAGCATCTTCAGTTGATTTCTGTTTGAATAATGCTTTAAAAGAACAAGGTGGGAGTTTTCAGACAGTCTTCAAATGATTCAAATGAATTACTAAGCCAAATAAATCTTGACACGAACACCCTACACACCCTTGGTTATGGCCATGCACTTCAGACAATAATCAAACTACTTGGATATTTTTGTCTAAAACAGTATAAAAACACTCTACAATAATGTAAAGTAAAAGATAGTGACGGAAGTCAATCTTAAATGATAGTTAGGTTAGCCCTAGATACAAAAACACACTTCTATCTTCATTTCTTCTCTTTTTCAGTGTTTTTTCTATCTAGGCCTAACTTAACTATTCTTTCAGGTTGGCTTCCTTCACTATCAATTACTTTACATTACTGTACAGTGTTTCTACACTGTCTTATTATACATTAGCCATCAGGCACCAATTAATTTTATTATCTTAGTATGGATATAGTTATTTTCCAAGTGTGGTTTTAAGTACAGTAAGAATGTAGAAAAACAATTTAAAAAATACAAACATATTTTTTGTGATCAACATTGATAACATTAAAGGTACTACATTTATTAATATTATTTAATTGGTTTTGATAATACATTCAAAAGTGACAGCTGCAGATCACATGACTTGATGTATGAATAGGCCCACATGAAAATAGTTTTAGTAATGTTCGTAATTGTAAGACAGTGTCTATCCTATCATGTTATAGCTATAACTTACTTACCCAGCCATGTACTTAATAATTATTCTACTTGAAAAGCATAAATCCTCATTAAAAAGGTGGAAAACAAACAGTTTAATTCAAGGTGTTTCTTACTAAAGGAGCGGCCCAAGATAATGTTAAGATGTTACGTTTGCAAGAACAAGTAAAAAACTCCTTGGAACAAGAGATAGAGAGCTATATCAATGAGTCGACCAAGCAGCGCAAGATCATCTCCAGCCTTGAGAAAGAGAGAGACAGGTAGGTGTGTTTTGAGTTGATTGACAAAGAGAAGACAGGTAGGTGTGTTTTGAGTTGATTGAGGAGAGAGAGAGAGACAGACAGACAGGTAGGTGTGTTTTGAGTTGATTGAGGAGAGAGATAGGTAGGTGTGTTTTGAGTTGATTGAGGAGAGAGATAGGTAGATGTGTTTTAAGTTGATTGAGGAGAGAGAGATAGGTAGGTGTGTTTTGAGTTGATTGAGGAGAGAGAGACAGGTAGGTGTGTTTTAAGTTGATTGAGGAGAGAGAGACAGGTAGGAGGTGTGTTTTGAGTTGATTGAAGTGAAAGAGAGACAGGTAGGTGTGTTTTGAGTTGATTGAAGAGAAAGAGAGACAGGTAGGTGTGTTTGAGTTGATTGAGGAGAGAGAGACAGGTAGGAGGTGTGTTTTGAGTTGATTGAAGAGAAAGAGACAGGTAGGTGTGTTTTGAGTTGATTGAAGAGAAAGAGAGACAGGTAGGTGTGTTTTGAGTTGATTGAGGAGAGAGAGACAGGTAGGAGGTGTGTTTTGAGTTGATGAAGAGAAAGAGAGACAGGTAGGTGTGTTTTGAGTTGATTGAGGAGAGAGAGACAGGTAGGAGTGTGTTTTGAGTTGATTGAAGAGAAAGAGAGACAGGTAGGTGTGTTTTAAGTTGATTGAGGAGAGAGAGAGGGCAGGTAGTGTGTTTTGAGTTGATTGAAGAGAGAGGAGACAGGTAGGTGTGTTTTGAGTTGATTGAAGAGAAAGAGAGACAGGTAGGTGTGTTTTGAGTTGATTGAGGAGAGAGAGACAGGTAGGAGGTGTGTTTTGAGTTGATTGAAGAAAAGAGAGACAGGTAGGTGTGTTTTAAGTTGATTGAGGAGAGAGAGACAGGTAGGAGGTGTGTTTTGAGTTGATTGAGGAGAGAGAGACAGGTAGGAGGTGTGTTTTGAGTTGATTGAGGAGAGAAGACAGGTAGGAGGTGTTTTTGAGTTGATTGAGGAGAGAGAGACAGGTAGGAGGTGTGTTTTGAGTTGATTGAAGAGAAAGAGAGACAGGTAGGTGTGTTTTGAGTTGATTGAAGAGAAAGAGAGACAGGTAGGTGTGTTTTGAGTTGATTGAGGAGAGAGAGACAGGTAGGAGGTGTGTTTTGAGTTGATTGAAGAGAAAGAGAGACAGGTAGGTGTGTTTTGAGTTGATTGAGGAGAGAGAGACAGGTAGGAGGTGTGTTTTGAGTTGATTGAAGAGAAAGAGAGACAGGTAGGTGTGTTTTGAGTTGATTGAAGAGAAAGAGAGACAGGTAGGTGTGTTTTGAGTTGATTGAGGAGAGAGAGACAGGTAGGAGGTGTGTTTTGAGTTGATTGAAGAGAAAGAGAGACAGGTAGGTGTGTTTTGAGTTGATTGAGGAGAGAGAGACAGGTAGGAGGTGTGTTTTGAGTTGATTGAAGAGAAAGAGAGACAGGTAGGTGTGTTTTAAGTTGATTGAGGAGAGAGAGACAGGTAGGTGTGTTTTGAGTTGATTGAGGAGAGAGAGAGACAGGTAGGTGTGTTTTGAGTTGATTGACAAAGAGAGAGATAGATAGGTGTGTTTTGATTTGATTGAGAAGGAGGGAGACAAATAGGTGTGTTGTGAGTAGTCTTCAACCTTTTTTGTTTGTGTACCCCCAGATATAATTTCTCTGTAACTTTGAAACCCCAAAATTGTTAATGCATAATCCAAGTTATAAATATTCTATAATCTTCATCTAAAAATATATATATTAGTTTGAAGACAACAAATACTGAACAATATTTAGCATCATCTAGTCTGGGAATAGTTATTAAATTTTTTTAAACTACATTCAACTCTCAATAACTCATACTAAAGGGAGTGAGAGTCTGTCCGAACTACGAAAAGTCTGTCTTAGCGAGAGGAAATAAAGTTGTACTTAAGGAATGAAAACTGATTCTTTATCTAAAGAAATATTATAATTTAATGTGATGAGGTAGATGATACATATCAGATAAGACACATACACAAATAACACAGTGAGGTACTGGAATAGGAAAGGTTGAAATTACAATAGGCCTATAGTACTCGCAAATTATTTATATACTGTACCATATGTGCGGAACAATACAATTGACACTAACTTACTGTAAACAATGTTTTAGTTTGAATCTGATTCATACACCCTTTTGGTGGGCCTATTATAGGAGCATGATGGTGATTATTGTGCCACTGTGACTATATTTTGCTCAGCAGATGTAGGTTTGAAGGAGCTGTTAATCTTCTTCTGTGAATATTTTTTTATGTTGCTTATGAACAATTATCTCACGTGCAGTCCTAGAGTATCTATAGAATGGCTGTAGTTAAAGCTCTGAAGTCGAATCTTTAACACCAATAGGTATGTCCAAAGCTTCACGAGCACTTGACAGCTTCCAACTTAGACAAGGGCTGTAATTCCTCCTCCGCGTCTGTAATCTGGTCTGTGATGGTGAGATATAGAACATTGATCTCATCCTATGTCTGGATCTAGTAGCCAGGGTCTCCATCTTCTCCATTTAACCACTCGCAAATGCCCTCTTCAGTGGGCCCAGTTTCACCGCCCTCTAACTATGTCTGATGGTAATCACTTGTCTCACAACCCTCGAAATTATGCTCTACATCTCTGTCAAAAAGAAGTTTATTCCAGCAGTTAACAAACGTGGCTGTCTTTACTTCATCCCAAGCAGAGATCCAGTTTAATATTTCTGACTTGATGCTGTATTTGAGGATGTTTTGCAATGTTCTCTGCCCTTGCGTGTCCTCTTCTTTGTCCTGAGGTTCCTCCAATACCACCATCATTTCATCAAAAAAACTTCCTTCTTTGCAATCTCTTGCATGTCAAAATAACGCCCTGATCCATTGGTTGGATAAGTGCGGCAATGCAAAGCACTTTATTTTTCCATCACTGCTAGAGATCTTCTCATTTGGATGGGATAGAGCGTTGTCTACAAATAAAACAGCCTTGACATCACAAGGGGTAATCTTCAGAACCTCATTTTGGAATCGTCGCACTTCAGGAACAAACTGTTTTTTAAATCATTCTTGCGTGATTTCTTGTGTGAACCATGCATTTTTTAGTATAATGCATAGGCAGGTCATCCAGCATAGACTTAAGCACACGAAGCTGGCATGATTTGCTGATTACAACTGATTTAAGGCGGTGGCTTCCATCTGCATATGCACACAATAAGGCTGAAAGTTTCTCTTTGCGAAGCTTTTGTTCACATACAGTGCCCTTATGCTTGTAAGCCAGCATGTTTTCAGGTAGTAAACGTTAAAACAGCCTGGTCATATAAACATTGTAAATTTTCACACGAGTTTATCCTTCTTCCTTAATAATTAGAATGTCAAGTCATGTTCTAAATGGCTCAACACTAGCTTTATCGGAATTTAGCACTTCACCAAGCATTCTCTTGTTAACAAAACCATGCAGGTTGCTGAAACGATAAAGCCAGCCATCACTTGCTTTAAATAATTGTTCATGTGCTTAGCAAGTCTCTCAGATGCTGCCTGAAGCTCCACACCATGAACTGTGATCCCACTAGACCATTGCTGCACATACCATTTATGTACAACTTTTTTCAGGTTTGTGTCACTAGACAACTTCAGTCGTTTTCTACTGGCAACTGTTTTTTCGACATTATACTGCAAAGCAAAGTCTTCAATTAATCTTTGTTGTGTCTTATGCCAGAAACTCTATGTTTTGCGATGCCATATTTCTTACACACATTTTCCACAGAAATACCGACCTCTTAACTGTTCAATAAGTTTCAGTTTATCTGCAACACTTATAGAAACGCAGTTTTTGTTCTACGCCATTGTTATACATAGGTTTGCTTGACTATGGCTTTCTTTCAACTGGTGTGGCGAGTATGGAAGCTTATGGTGTTCAAGCGCAGGGGCAAGATGGGAGAGGTAGTAGTGCTGCGTTGCAACATCTCCGCCAGCCTCCTGCATTACACTACTTCTATGATATTTTTAGCTTGCCAGCAAGTGGCTGGTGTGTTACTAAATAAAATTTTACTTTTAGAAAATTTTGTCCAAATTATCTGAAGTCCGAGATATCGAGATCCAAACTATCAAGAGTTGACTGTAATGCATCATCTATCATACTAAGCAGATTTAACACCACCAATAAGAAAATGTATCTCAGCAGGTGCTGATTCAAGAATTTTTAGATACATTAAGAAATACAAACATACATCAACATGGTTGGCCACAGAATAGTGTAGTGGACTCTGATCCAGGGGTCCAGGGTTCCATCCTTGACCATATGTAATAAGGGCGTTTTTCTTAACACTGTAGTGTCCTCCCCCTCCAAAGAAGTGTGGTTCATCTTCTTAAACAAATTAACCCTACTAGTCCATCTCAATCAAGTCAGATAGTTTTAATCACCATTTGTCATTATTGGCAATTGATTGCAATTAAAAACGTATACAATGTGAAAAATCAAATATTTTTATGAACTAAAAAAGAACAACTTTCATATACACAGTTAACATATTTAAATTAAGTGAATGATTTTGTGTATCTGGGCAGAATGTTAGACCTGTAAAAATGGAAGGATGGCGGTGGAATCGACAGACAGGTGAATGCATCTCGGAGAGTAGTTGGATGTATGTGGACTATTGCAAAGAATGAAGTAGTATCAAAAGAAGTAAAGATGGCAGTATATAAAAGTGTGTTAATGCTAACGTTGTTTTTTTAATGTGAAGCGTTAGTTTATTATCAGGAGAAACACAAGAGCAAGGTGAATGTGGTTGGAATAAAATATCTAAGAAATGTATGTGTAAAAACTTGTATGGACACAGTCAGTAATGAATGGGTGCTAAAGAAGTGCAGTTTGAAAGGGGATTCCATAGGTCAGTATGAAAGAAGCAACTTACTTTGGTTTGGGCATGATGATAGGATAAGTGTGGATCGAGTGACAGAGCAAATTTATGAAGGTAGAGTGTGTGGATCAAAAGGAAGGGGTAGGCCATGTAAGACGTGGCTAAATGTTGAAGATGAATGTGTAAAAAAGAGAAAAATTAATAATAGTTTTAAGAATAAAAGAACATATATGACTTGGTGTATAGATGTTGTTGAAGTGAAGGGAGTATGCAAGGATAGGGAAGTGTGTAGAAAGTTGGTGAGGGTGGATTAATTATGAAGTAGTTGTGTTTTGAGCTATATGCAGTTTCTTGCCTATCCCATGAGGGAAAGGTGTGATTAGGTATCTAATTAAAATGTGGGAGATTTAGCTAATTAATTATAAATACTGGTAAAGTTAAGTGTGTACCACTGGGTTTTATTCTGACCCAGGAGGTTGGGGTTTTGTCCTTGACTAGTTGCATTTTGTTTCTGTAATGTAATTTCTCATTCTCTACCCAGGTAAAAATAGTAGTGAATTTCCTAAACAACTACAATTTCACTCCTTTAATATTGTCTAGTCATTATTATTAGATACAATGGTTGATTTTGTTAACTGCCAAAGCAGTGACACCAAAGTGTACAAATTAATCAATCATAAGGGTCCTTCATTAAGATTGACACTTGGATAGAATTATAAACACGTTTTGCCAAAGTAATTAGGCTTGTTTTTGGAAAAGAATAATGACAAACTTCCTTATGTGTATATGAATGAAATTTCATAGCCAAAGTGATGTACGTTTATACTATTTTTCAAATGTTCAATGACATCATTTTCAAAAATTGTTTTCTCAATGTTAAATTCCTCCTAGTTAAATTGTAGTGAAATATATGAAGCTTATAATAAGTATTGTGGTTGTCGTATGATAGATATATTTCAGAATACACAGAACTGAATAAAAAAGTTCAGGAAGCTATGGAGGATATTAAACTGAAGCAGGTCTCAATCTTTGACTACAAAAAAAAACTAGCTGAGGCCATGACAAAGTATAAATTGCAGCAAAACCTTTTTGAAATGGTGAGGTCAGACAGAAATACATTCAGCAAGAACCTCCTGGAGGCCCAGGTAAGAATTTGGGAGAGGTTAGAAAATTAATTCCTAGGGTTTAAGTGTTTACTATTAAATATACTTTCATAGTTGTGGAAATCAACTTTGATACAGATGTGTTGAGATAATAATGTTAACACAAATAAGTTTTGGCTTATCGCACTGATGCTTTATCACTGAGGTATTCAGGAATCACCCTTGTGTTCAGGGTCACTTGATTAAACTATGATGTACAACTCGAATGGGTAATAAGACGCGGTGCTTAAAATAAATAAAAATAAACTTATAATTGAAGAATGACCATAAGCACAAGATGATTCCTAGATATCTTGGTAGTAGAGTATTGATGCACTAAGCCAAAAGTCCTGGTTTTGTCCATTCTTAATATTTAAACTGATTTAACTTAATACTTTCCTAGGGTCAATTAGTATGCAAATTGTATCTTTTTATATCCTGGTGTTTTAAATAACCCAGTTAAAGCTACATTTTAATTAAACTAATGATGTAGTTATGAAGAAGATAGGATTTAGAAGAAATTGACCGATATTTGCATGGAGAGAGAGTGGAAAACTATTTAAGAAAAACAACCAGCTGGAATTCGAACCCTGACCTCCTCATCACCAGTAAACTATACTAGTTGAGCTTGACTATAAACCTGTCATACTAAGTACCCTTCATGGCAGGTATTTCAAACTCGCAACCTGCATGTCGCATGTGGCCCTCTACATTATTTTGTGATGAACCAAGGTGCAATGCGACCCCCATTCTTCTTTTTACAAACATTGAGAGAGAACAACATTTTGGAATTTGTAATTATTTGAAGAAATCTGGTATAAGGATCTGTTCGGTGTATCAAATTTGTACATTTTCTTCAATAGAGACCAATTCCTAAAAATTTATGAATTTATGCACCCAATATGTATAGTGTTTGGCAGCTTATTCGTAAGTTAACTGATGTTTTCTCACATGAAAGTGAACAAAATACACGAGTGCTCAGTTCTTGGATAGGTATTCCTTTAAGATCAATATATTTTTAATTTTTTAAGATTACTGATGTAATGAATGTTTATTAACATCAAGGTTTTAAATTATTACTAGCAAAACATAAGTGGCAATGTGTTGAACTTGTAAACAAAGCACTAGAACTTTTTAGATTAAAATAAGCTTTTAGTAAAAGATTTCAACTTATTATATCTTCTTAATTATCTAGAACGAGCAGAAGTACCTGGCAATTCTTTGAGTAATGCTTTTCTTTCCTTCAAAAATACAGAAAAAAAAATCCTTACTTTATTTCTTCTGACCCAGTTCTTATTTAATTTAAAAAACTCAATTCCAAATTTTCTGTCCCTTTCCTCTACATTCTTCCAAAAACTCCCCCCTGATGGGTTCATGGAATGAAACCTAAGTCGGGAGATTGGACAGTAACGATCGATCTTCTTCAAGAGGCAACCATTACCTCTTTTTCCGATGGCAGCAATGTAAAGTATGAAACCATGTTCTTATTTGCATTGTAAAAGCCATATTGTTTTCATTCCTTTTATAAATTTCTATTCATCTTTCCTGTACCTTCTTCCAAATACAATAGAATTTCAAATATTAAAATTCCGGCTTCGATGTGTACATGTTCATGCACAGGGGCTATTAATTTTTAAATTCCAAACCTCTGCATGCGATAGATATCACTCATTGCGCATGATAGACAGACACAAACTCTTCATTTTATTAAAATATATGGTCTAATACAAACTATCCTTGTTAAATTAACCTTCAAGAGAATGTGAGAATTTTTATATTTAGAGTGATAAATTTAGAAGGAGATACAGGAAGGTCTATAGAAACATATAAAATAAACAAACACAATATGGCTTTTACAATAAAAAGAACACAGTTCACACTTAACATTGCTACCATTGGACAAAGAGGTAATGGCTACCTCTTGAGGTGAGATAGATATATTTAAAAGCATCATTCATCCTTAAAAGTGTATAAAAGTACATTTTTAAAAGACAAAACACTTGGGAAATTTGATGAATTGGATGGTTTTACATCCTTCTTTTTAGCACAATCTATTTTTAACTCTATATTTTAGGATGAAATAAGCGAGTTAAAGCAGAAGTTGAAAGTCATGGGACACCAGATAGAACAAATGAAAGAAGACATCACCACCAAAGAGACTCAGCTCATGAAAGAAGAATTTGGTAAGCAACATAATAAATAATTGAGTGTGAAGTTGCTTAGGTGTTATAGTTAGTTATTTGGTAAAATAATTATGTATCATAATAATTTGAAACAGACCATGCTTAAGAGAAATAATGATTGATTTGGAATGTAAAATAGTTTGTTGGTTTCATTTCACATCTTTTATAATGTAACTTCTCGTTCTGAATTGGATGCAACAAGGGCAAGATTCAATACACTACTGACTGTTGAGAAAGGAAAGTACTGAACTCAAATAGTAGGCTTTCTCTTCATTATGAGTCTGCAAATTATTATATGATGACAAAGAATAATTATTTAGACATAGCAAACAAAAGTAGTTTTTCATTCTAAGTTTAAAAGTGAGGGAAAAAAGAATATGCAAAAGTTAAAAACAAATTTTACAACACTTTCTATTAAAAACAATAATTGTAATCCACTTTTTACTCTACTTTTTTTTAAGAGAGAGAAACGGTAGATTTATTAAGAGGGACCCGCCTCGATGGCTTAGTTAGCTAACACGCTAGTTTCGTATTGAGCCAGACTGCTGAGGACGGGAATATCGAGGTTCAAATCTTGCTCGGGTGAACTGTAGGTGGTTTTTACCTATTTGGTTTTCCACTCTCCCTCCACGCAAATGTGAGTTTACTTCCTCTATATTCAACCTTCCCAATTCCTAACCCATTAGCGTATTTAGTACTTAAGCGTATGACCCGAACGGATAGTAGTAGTAGTAGTAGTAGTAGTAGTAGTAGTAAGTAGTAGTAGTAGTAGTAGTAGTAGTAGTAGTAGTAGTAGTAGTATTACTAATTATTATAAGAGAGAGGGGCTGATAAGGGGGTAGAGATGAGAAGTTAGTGTGATGGGGCTGAGCTGGATCAATGTGTTGTAAGTGTAGGTTAGTAAATAGTAAAGTTAATTTGTAAGACTTTAAATCAGCTGGATCTAATCAAGCATATGTGAGGCAGCTATACATTGCTTAGCAAGAGAGGCTAAAAGTTGTTGTTTTTCACCCACTGCGTATAGCTACCCATTCAGGCTATACAGATTTTAATTACCCTAGTAGTAGGAGGAAGACAGAATTTAAAGGTAATCTATAGAGATGAACCTTAGGGATATTCGAGATCCAAGGATTTGAGAAAATTTTGTAATATATATATATATATATATATATATATATATATATAATATATATATATATCCTTCAATCCTTCAAGTGAAATTTGTTTTAAAGCTCTAATACCACTTATTAGGGGTTCAGAACCTATTATATTACTATAGGATCAACTTACAACCAGGCTCCAGACCAGTAATTTAGCACTTAACTGAATGTATGAATTTTGTATTGAATGGATTAACTATATTAATAAAATGAAGAGTGTGTTTGTCATGAGCGTTGCACAATATCTATCACATGAAGAGGTCTGAAATTTAAATGTTAGTAGCCCCTGTGCAAGAGAAAACTATGCACCTTGAAGCCAGAATTTTGAGATTTTGATTATAATTTTTTTAATTAATTAAAAACCGAAGAAATATTAACACCATGAGAAAGCTTGACTACATTTTTACATTTCATACAATTTGTAATGTAATTTGGTGGCCATGAAGAATAAACAAGAAGAGTTTGGTATCTATTGCAAACTCCTTCTTATGTCGTCATAATATTATATTAATTTGTTAAATGTTGTGATTTATCTATGGTAAATAGATTTTATGTATTAATACTTTTTTACCTGTTAACAAATTTACCTTTTTCGCCCTACAGCCTTTATACCCCACACCCTTTGTACCCTACACCCTTTATTCCCTTTTTATAACTTTTTACCCTAAAATATTTCTCAAGGGCTGAGCAGTGTAATTAATGTAAAATAGGGTGATAATGCCAAAAATGGTAAAAGTTAATCTAATCAAAAAGGGCAATAAGACCAAAAGGGCAAAAAGAGCACAGTTAAGCAAATATGGTTAAAAGGGTAGCAATGGTATAAGGGCAAGATGTAAATCATTCTTCATCATCATCATATGTTTCCGCCTTGCAGGTCGTCTGGCACATCCTCTTCCATTCCTGTTGATCTCTTCAAGCTTTTCCCTCAGCCACGCGTTTATACTCCACTCCTTTAAACATGTCCTTCTTTCTGCGCTTGGTTCATCCATCTTGTCCGTGGTCTTCTACCCTTATTTTGTTCTGTAAGGCTTCTTAGGCATTCTGTCCTTCTCCATCCTCATCACATGACCTAGCCACAGCAACCTTTTTCTCTTCAGTATTTATTCTAACGATTCTTTTAAGTGATCCCTAATTATTTCGTTCCTTATCCTGTCTCTTCTCATTACATTCTCAATGTATTTCAGGAACCTCATCTATGAAGCCTGCAATCTACTCAAATCTCTCTTCGTCCATGTCCAGGTTTCAGAACCATGTGTCAATAGTGGATGATAATATGCCTTATATAACAAAGTTTAGGCCTCTTTTCCTATATTCCATCACCAGCTAATATCCTTAACTACATGGTAAAATTGGCCACACTTCCATATCCTTTGTTCTATTTCCTCCTGGATCTTACCGTTTGCAGTAATCTTACTTCCTGGATAGCAGAAATCTTCCACCTTTTTGAGTTCCTTTCCATTGATTGTAACTTTATTTGTTGGGTTTGTGTTTCTAGCCACCTTCATTATCTTGCTTTTTCCCACATTCTTGTCCAATCCATACCGTTCCATCGCCCCTGACCATTTAGCTAGTTCTCTCTCCAAGTCCTATTCCGAATCATTAAAAAATAAAAAAGGTTTACAGGTTAGAGGGGTAAAATAAATAAAAAAGGTAAAAAAATTAAAAAG
This sequence comes from Timema podura, assembly GCA_033556935.1. NCBI lineage: Eukaryota > Metazoa > Arthropoda > Insecta > Phasmatodea > Timematidae > Timema > Timema podura. The sequence goes on along the minus strand of JAVRXN010000011.1, from coordinate 43,337,660 downwards.
CCACCAAAGGGCCAAAAGAAATAAAAAGGGTGAAAGGTTAGTGGGGTAAAAAGTGTAAATGGGGTAGAAATGGTAAAGAGGGTATAAAAGGTATAGGGTAAAAATGGTACAAAGTAAATTTAATCAAAAAGAGTAACACCAAAAGGGCAAAAATTAAATCATAAAAAATAAAAAGGGTATAAATAAAGGTTGAAAGGGATTTTAAAAAAGGTAAAAAGATTTAAAAGGTGTGAAAAGGGAAAGAACATGTAAAAGGTTAGCAAGATGGAAGTATATGGTGTGGAAAGGGTAATAAGGCAAAAAAGGTTATTAATTTAGGGTAAAGAGGGTAAAAAGGATACAGGGTTAAAATGGGACCAAAAGGGCAAAAATTGCAAAAATGTCCATTAAATGATCAACATGTCAAAAAGGGCACTATTGAGCAAAAATAGTAAAAAGGGCAAAAAGTAAACAATAAAAAAGGGTATAAAGGCTAAAAACTGTAAAAGAAATGTCAAAAGATGACAAAGACAAAAAAGGATAAAAAGAGAAAGGGTAAAAGGTTAACAGGATGTAAAGGGTAAAAAGGTAATATCTTTAGATAAAGAGGGTAAAATGGTTAAACTGTAGATAAATGATAAAATACTTTTGATTGTATTTAATTACAACCCTTTAACAACCAATTATTTATGCTGTGATACTCTTCTTTCTTTTTTATTATCGCCAACAGGCAAAAGTTCAAAGTATTGTGTAGAGAGAAGTTATAACTCACTCTTCAAAAGTAATATCAGCCTACTTTCATGTGTTGTATCACAATTTAAACCTAAATAGGATTAATATTTAAACATAGTTTAAGAGTTGGTTACTATTCCCTGTGGTTAGTTTTATACACTAAAATTAACATAGCAACTTTATTGATTCTCCGTGCGAAGAACAGGTACACTAACTAGTAAGAAATAATGTTAATATTTAGTTACTATTTTGTAAGCCTGTGCAAATCTATGATTTTCCATTTTGAATCAAATCCGAATCTTGGCAAACCAGCTTAAATCAATTCTGAATCGAATATCCTGCTCAGAATTTTTTTCGAATCCTAATAGAATATTTCATTTTGAAAATGTTTCAAATCCAAATCAAATAACATATCCTTAGGAGTCTTAGAAAATATTTTAAACTTAATCTTAAGCTAAACAAGTAAACAAAGCCTTGTGACTAACTTATGAAAGGTTATAAATGAAATAAATTACTATCATTTTATAATGGTTTGCTGTATAAGACCAGAGAAAGTTGAAATTATTCTTAAGTGTGAAAAGATCGAATTTTGAATTAAACCCGTCGAATCCAAATCTGAACTTTACTTAGATTCGAAATTTCAAATCCACCACGAATCTCTCTAATAATAAGACTCGAAAGCTCGAATCAAATCCGAATCTTAGCAAGATTCGAATTTAGATTTGAAATTTCGAAGGTTTACACAGGCTTACTATTTTGTATTTGCTATTATATTTATATTTTTCCTTTTATGTTCATAATTATTCCAAGATTTGGATTTGAGATTTAAAGATAAGTAGGAAATTCAGATTCATAAAATAGTGAATTCAACCTAACTTTAGTAATATACCCATATTTGTATAAAGGGAAAATGTAAAACCATTTAGGAAAAATTAGTCTCACTAAATTCAGCTAGGATTTGAACACCAACCTCCTTGTTATCAGAAAACCAGACTAGATAAACCTGATATAAACCATGCAGGTCTGTCAAATAGTTGAAACTAGTGGTGTTGGATATTCTTAGAGTAACCATGACTGCCTTGTGTGAGACAGCTCTGCAGAAGACAGAGAAGGAGCGAGAGAATCTCCGCGAGGAGCTACAGAAGCTGCAGCAGGACGTGTCGGAGTTGAGGCAGCAGATCCACGACATACAGGAAGAGGAAAAGAAACTGCAGAAGATCATCCAGCAAGCTGATGAAGACAGACGACGACAAAAAAAGGAAATGGAGCAGGTGAAATACGTAACATAAATAACCTTGTGTTACTTCAGTGTTTCCCAAACTGTGGTGTGTGTACCACTCAGATTTATTGATCATAAGATAGGTTTAGATAGTAGTAAGTCAATGAATAGATTAATGCAGATTTTGTAATGATGCCATGGACTTTTACAAGCCTTTATTTTACTTTGTCATGGTTTTGTTTAGCTTACCCTAAATCTTATTTAAAAAAAATAATAATATTTAGCACCGCGTCTTACTACTCGTTCGGTTATACGCTCTTATTTAAAAATTTAGAACAATTGTTATCTTGTAAAGCATAAACAATTATTGTTCTAAATACCAGTAATGCATATTATTTTTTTATGAAGAATTGGAAGGGGTATGACTACACAGCTGATGAAAATTTGGTAAATACTATGATACTTTAACTATCCTGGTCTCTTAAATTATATAGTTTAATTTGCTAATACCATAATACCAGCACACTAGCACTAATGTAATATTAAAATATATAATACAATATATTGCAACTTTAGACATACCTTACTTTAGAATAAATTGCTTGCAGTAATAACATTTGAGATTCGAACCTATGTAAAAGTTGTGACGAAATATTAATAAAATCTGTGTGTCTCAAAAGTTCAATGCCAACAGAATGTATTTGAAATAATAAGGGATTAGTACTCATTATCATCATTATGAACTGTTTCCAGTCTGTGGCCGGGTCTGTTTAGTAAAATGCCTTCATCTCCCTCTGTCCTTCCACCATTCTTCCTCCTGCACTCTCTTCCTCTCAGTTGTACACTTGCTGCTATTTGTTTCTCCCATCTCTTCCCATCTCTTCTCTACATACTTCATATCCATTAATCTTCTTGAAATCCTCTCCCCTTCCATCCTCATTACCTGCCCATATAATCTCATCCTAGCTTCCTCTACTATCTCATGTACCCCCTGTACTCCAACTCTAGACCTAACATCTTCATTCCTAATCCTATCTCTTCAGATGACAGTTAGCATGCTCCTCAAAAACTTCATTCTTATGGCCTCCACTTTCCTTGTTTCTCTTTTATCCAAATTCCAAGTTTCCGCTGCATGTGTTACTATGGGTATAAAGTATGCTCTATACAGCACTTCCTTGCACTTTAGGGGCACTTTTCTTTTCCATAGTAGGTCTCTTACATACCTGTAGAATACCTCTCCCTGCTCTGCCCCCTTTTGCCTCAATCACACTACCCAGATACTTCACACTTTCTGCTTCTTTCAAATCTACTCCATCCAGTTCTATCACCTTTCTTGGCCTTGTTCTCTGCCTTGTCATCACCATCACGTCACTTTTCATCATACTAAATTTCATTTCACACTTTTTCACCTCCTAATTCCATTCCTGCAACTGTTCCTGTACTTTCTCTTCATTTTTTCCCCATACCATCAAGTCATCTGCAAACATCATTGCTTTCATTTTCTCCTCACCCAATTTGCCTGCCACTCTCCTTATTATAATTTCCATCAGCAATACAAATAGTAATGCTAATTAGTACTATTGTATTATAAAGTAAAGTCTGTTCAGCGTAGGATTTGTTTTCTGAAAGGCTTTTTTCCCTACCAGAAAGCTATTATATAGTAGGATTTTGGTAGGAAAAAAGACCTTTTAGAGAGTAATTCCTACCGTGAATGCAGTATATGTGTGATTGCCAATACTCTGTCTGGGCACAATAACTCACTTGCTTGGGGGGTTGAGGTGATGGGCGGGGGGAGGGGGGGGAAATCTAGTAAATGATCCCAAACCTCCTTAAAAAAAACTATAGCAAGACCTGTGATAAATAACAAAGTTGTTCCTAAAACTTTTTTTAACACCGCGTCTTACTACCTATTCGGGTTATATGTCTGTTTCTAAAACTAATATACACCCTAGAATCGAATTAAACAATAAAAGAAGGGTAGAAGGGCAAGACTTACACACTTGCCAGAAAATTGTAGGACTCAAAGCTCACAATTAAATCATAACAAGACACATAATTATGATATTTTCAGGGTACATCAGTCCTCTTCTTCAGCAGTAGAGGGTAAAACACAGACTGTATAGTGGCAGCATGGCTTGGGGCCCAAATAAGGTTGCCTAACCCTGATCTAGACTTATTATTGCTATTTATTTTATAATATACATGGGCATACATGAGTCTAGAGTAGTCACTAAGCTTCACATCATGAAATCCCTTGAAAATAACCACTACAACTTCAAAGCAACTTCTAGATTAAATACAGTTAGTGTCAAAACCTACCCTTGAAGAAAATTCTGTAAATTTGTATTTGATCCATTACTTATTTTAATTTAATCTCAACCCGCTTTGGTGGCCACATGGCTTAAGGAACTTCTTTCGCAGTAGACTAGACTGCCAATTATGAGGAGATCAAGGTTCAAATCTCAGTCAGGTATACTGAGTTTTTTTCCTTTTCCAAAATTATTTTCCACTCTTCCCCATGCAAATTCAGGTACACCTCCTATAAATATAACCTTCCTCGTCCCTAAAACCATTAGCATAATTAGTACATAAGCGTATAACCTGAATGGGTAGTAAGACATGGTGCTAAAAAATAATAATTACAAGTAAGCCTGTAGAGGAAAAGGATTAGATCAAATTAATTAAGTGAAATAATTTGAAGGATATATCCTATAGTAGTCAAGCTGTGTCATAATTTTTTTACTAGGAATAGGCCCTCTGAGTCTTTGAATCCTCAAATTATGCTTATTAGTGGTTTAGCCCAACATAATTATAGCCAAAAGTGACCAAAACTAACAACCAGACCCCTGATGATTTGAGTAACAAAAGACAAGTATAATTCTGTTATATTTCAATATATGATTTTTAAGGAAAAACTCTTTTCAGTTTTCGAGTAAAATTATGTTATGTAATAAGTTAACAGGAAAGAGGGATGGAAACAAATAAAAAAAAGGAACAAACACAAAATGGTTTGTACAATGAAGGGAAGAACACAGTTCACACTTTACATTGTTGCCAATGGATAAAGAAGTGATGGCTGCCTCTTGAAGAAAATTGAAACATAGGTTGAGGGATTGGGCGATAACAATTGATTTTACCCACAGTAAGCCACTATCCGTTTGTCCAATGGCAGCAATATAAGTGTTGAACTGTGTTATTTTCATTGTAAAATCCATGTCTTGTTTGTTCCCTTTTATATGTTTATCTCTCCCTTTCTTGAAACTTCCTCCATATATAGCAGAATACATCATTTTTGTAATATTTTAAGTATTTTAAAATTATTTTATGAAACATTTTACTGTATAAAACAATTTCTAAACCTAATATTTAAATTTAACTTTCAACATCTCACATAGCAATAGACTTTTGGTTGACTGATCACTCACATCTAAAAGTTTTAGTACACACACAATCTCTAGATTCAGACTTCACTTGATCGATTGTCGTATGTTGTCATTAGATAATGAATGAGAGAGACATCCTGGGGACCCAGCTTGTGAGAAGAAATGACGAGCTAGCCCTACTCTATGAGAAGATAAAGATTCTCCAGAGCACACTCCACAAGGGAGAGGCTCAATATGATCAGCGGCTGGAGGATATACGCCTGCTTAAGCTTGAGATTAAAAGGCTCAGGTAGGCCTACTTTAAAATATTAGGGTCTTACCTATTACCCTTTTAAAAATAAAATCAATGACATGTGTGCCATGGCTGAGAATCTACCAAAAGAGTTTCAACTCCAAAAAATTGCTGAGCTCTTGTAGCAACATCGGCCCTTGCCGTGCTGATGTTGTAAATAAAAAAAAATTCCTTTGTACTATTTTAGTTAAATTGGTTATTTAAAGTTAAGAGGTGAAGCGTATTAACAAGATGTCCAGCCAAACCATATTTTTTAATCATGGTACCTGACTTTCCCAGAGCCAATATACTTTTTCCATATAAATATTAAGCATATTATTAACATCATTTTATTAAGATCACAGTTTAACTCTCAGTACCGGGCCAAGATTATGTACCTAGCGTCAGAAACCAGCCAATTTAAGGGATTTTTAAAAATTAATCTCTCCACAGCCCCACATTGGATTTTAAAAGTTCAAAGACCAGTTTAGAGCTGCGTTCTTCTTTATTGTGAATAATTAATCTAGTGTGGTATCTTGTAAAGTGCTCTTATTAGAGTTGTGAGTATAAGTATTGAGTAAAAGAAGGCAAAAACAAAAAAGTCATACAAATGATAAACAATAAACTTACACCATCAGCTGGTTATGAAGATTTAGGTGATAGCCGTTGTTATGTACAATAAATGTGCATATAGGCTCATAATTAATAGCTTCATAATGAATCTTTATAAGGAAAACCTCTTTTCGCTTATGAGGTAATTGTATTATATTTGGAAGAAGGTATAGGAAAGGTGGATGGAAACATATAAAAGGGGACGAACACAATTTTCTTTAAGAGGCAACCATTACTTCTTTGCCCAATGGCAGCAATGTAAAGTGTGAATTGTGTTCCTTCCGTTTTATATGTTTCTATCTACCTTTCCTATACCTTCTTCCAAATATAATATAGCTTCATAATGAATAATCCAAATTCTAAATGCTATCTGATTTGTACATAAATTTACTATAAAATTATATTTTATTAACTATACGCCTACCCACCAGATGATGTCACAATGTACCATTGTCTATACATTATAAAGTATTGTAGCCTTTATGTAATAATCATTCAAGTGTTTATCATTCATACACATATTATTAATAATTATAGAGACATTTAGGCCCTATAATATACAATAATATTTTCATATCCACGTTTGCGAGATAGGCCTACTATAACATAGCGTTCACTTTGTAAACTATTGGATTCTATATTTTATCACTAATTCCGCCAATTCTTATATTTCATCTTCATTATCATCTATTTCATCAGCTACACACTATTTCTGAAATTCCATTATCAAATAAATTTTTTCTCCTCGCAATTGTTTATGCAGCACGAACACAAGAAACAGAAGTGCATGATATTCTTCAACTAAGCATCAGTGAACTAGAGCTGCTTGGAGGGGTTAACTGCCATCTATGACCACAATTTGGAACTAACAGTCCAAGGAATATATAGTTAACCAAACACTTGAAACCGGGCAAAGATTTTATGCTGATTTGAATTCAAGACCCCGTAGAATTGACGGCTTGTCCAAATTCGAAAGAACGGCCGCCATGGTGCATGGCATGGTGCCAAGAGTGTTAATATTATTTTTTAATGATTAATGTAAAAAATTACTTTTGTTTTTGACAGGCAGGAAAAGGCATTGCTATCTCGCAGTATGACCAACATGACAGACTTGAAACAAGAAGTTTTCCATTGGAAAGAGACTTGACCAAGGAAAAATTGAAATGCCGAGCACTAGAAGAGGAACTCCAAAATCCTCTGAATGTGCATCGTTGGAGGAAACTAGAGGTTGACATCAGATATATTTTTATATTAAATACCGGTAATATTGGAACAAAAACATAGCTACCAATTTTTATAAAATATATAAAGTATCACAAAATTTATAAATAAAAAGTTCCTTATAACAAATTAAATTTAGATGTACAAATACAATTTTAAACAAGGAAACAGTTAAATTTAAAAGCCAACTAATGGATTAAGTTTCACCATTGAGTTTTATGGTATGATCCTCTTTAGTGCACACTGTGCATTAAATACCTTAATTTTCTTACGAATGGATATTTGGAGTAACTTTTAGAAAATACAAACATGTTTGTATCAGTTAACATTAATCTCATTTTACTAGATTATGAGTATTAGTTTCTATAGCCTTTTATTTATCAAAATTGAAAGATGCAGATCACATGACTTGACTTATGAATACATGGAATTATTTATCTAGTAACTTTTCTAGCTGCCAAATTTTATTATTATTATTATTATTATTATTTTAGCATCGCGTCTTACTACCCTTTTAGGGTTATACACTAATGGATTAGGAATTTGGAAGGTGAATTTAGAGGAAGTGAACCCACATTAGCGTGAGGGAAGAGTGGAAAACCATTTAGGAAAAACCACCCCAGTTCACCCGACCGAGATTCGAACCTCGATCTCTCTGTCTCAGCAGTCGAGCTCAACACGACTAGCGCGTTAGACAACTACGCCACCGAGATGGGTATAAATATGTTAGTTCATAAGAAAATTTGGTTGTATTAAGGTAATGTCAAATAAAATGCTAATGAGACTCAAAGCACACACAGCATTACAAAAATGAAAATATAACTTTTCATGGAAAACAAAATCAAAATATTTAAAATTAATACTATACAATGGCATTTTATAACTCCTGTTAACTTATGTTAGGGCTCAGATCCTGATACATACGAGTTGCTCCAAAAAATTCAGCTATTGCAGAAACGTCTGCTGGCTCAATCTGATGCAGCAATAGAGCGAGAGAACAGACTGCGTGAGTCTGAGAGACTATATATAAACTTGAGACAGTTGCTAGCTCGGCAACCTGGGCCGGAGATGTCCATCAGACTTCAGCGCACCCAACGAGCGCTCAAAGACAGGGGGCGCAAAATGAAGGTCAATATAAAGTATTTACAATTACAAGATATTTTAGATGAATAGATGGGAAAAAATAAAGTCACTCTTCAAAGTTATTTACAAGTAAAAACCTGTTACATGCAAAATTAATGTATTAGTCATAAATGTAAAAGCAATATGCAATTATAATTTGCAACATGACATTCACTTTAGTTCTTTCATAATAGTTTCTCTCTTATTTCAACCAATGACAAACATCTTAAAATTTGAACACTCACAAAACTAAATTACACATTGTTTATTCAAATCACTAAAGCTACAAAACTTATATTAATTTGGGCTGTTCCAAATTTAATTGAACAGTGCATCATTTACAAATCAAAGACTGATAGATGGATGAAAATTCAAATATGGCAAAAAGGTGATGAACCTAACATTTTGAATAAGACCCATTTCTGTTTAACCCCTTGAATGGCAACGTCGCTCAGATCGAAATATTTGCTAAAAATTGCCAGCGTCGCTCACAGCATCACATGTTTTCGATCTCTTGTTCAGTATTAATTCAACAGATAGGGTAGATTTTATTACCACTTGCATTCTCATATGTTCAAGCTACTTTTATTTGTCTTTGCACTTAAGAGTTTCGATATATCGAACATGAAAATTATTTTCTAACGTTATGAGTTTTATCTTTGGCCTTGTTTGTAAACATGGCTACTAAAGGAAAGCTGTGATTAAGACATCAGAAATACTTGCAATATTTATTTATAGCTCAAGCGAGAGTGATCAATTTGTTAGTGATTATAAAAGCAGTGATTCTAAATTTGTAAATAATGAAACTGAACAGAATTATATTCTAGTGAAAGTGAAAGATCGTAACAAGTAGGAGTGGCAGCTGACATTGATAAGGCGAGTGTGAATACGAGTGATTCCTATAAGGGATGAAATAAATCTTGAAGATCAGGATAATACCACCCAACCTCATCATATTTATAAAGAAGTACCAGGTTTGACTCCCCCCCTTCCTTTCTTATTCAAGCCAATTATTTATTTTAAACTATTTTACTATAACCCTGCTAAAGTGATGGTCACTGAAACAGCTGCTATACATAACCCAATTTTAGCGTGAAAATCTAAAGTTAGTTTTATTTGTAAACTTGTTATTTACTCAATTTTTTATTTTTTTTTTTCAGTGATTGATTCTATTTCATGCTATTTAAATTTTCAAAGCTTAAAAATTAATGTTAAACAAATAGTAATTTTTTTTAAATATCTTGGCTAGTGATTATTGTATTATATTTAAAAATTAAAAAAGTATATGTAGAATTATATAATCGGATTGGCAAGCATGTTAGCTAGTTTATCTAAAAATTTGAGTGAAGAAGTTAAAAGATTAATAAGTTATTAAAATTTAAACAAAGTCCTGTATTTTTCAGCAATATTTTTTTGCCATTTCTCTAGGCACTCAAAGGTTAAATGGTTTGAAAATAAGTTTTTGTGGTGTTTATAAAATATTAATAACGAACCTTAAAGTGCATGTGTTTATATCGTTAAGGTACTAATCCATAGATTATGAAAAACTTATTTCCTTAGTTTTTATGGGAATAAAAATCACTTTAATATTCAATTAGAAATGTTGCTTGTGAATCATTGTTTTTTATTCAAGTCATATATATTTCAACTACTGGTTGGCTAGGCCTATGTCTTAGTCTTCATATGCCTTATAATCTATCTTAAGACTAGGACAAGCACAACATCCAGTCCCCGGCCGTTAATTTATCAATGTGAAAGGGTAAATATTTTCATCAATTATCAATTTTTGGCCGAGCCGGGAGACTGCCTTAGCTCAGTAGGCAGACATGCTACCGACTGAGATAAGGTGCCAGAAAATAGATGACTTGAATAAAAAAAACTGACCTAGGCTATAAGCTGGAAACAATAATGGATGTAACTTGTGAATCATTATGTTTTGGTTTTCCTTTGTGTGAATAATAATGATTAAACAAACTTGTAACTGTCCCGATTCTCTTCTTATGAGTTCTGATAGACCAAAAGAAATTTTCTTGAGGGACAGCTATTATTGCTTTGTCCTATAGCAGTGGTGTGAAGATGAAAATGTGTCTATTTTTTGTAGTGCATTGCGTGTATTTAAGGGATTTCCAAACTTCTGATTATAATACTCTTGGTTTGTGCAGTGCTTGATATCCGAACTGAATATGTACGAGTCTCAAGCCGCCGAGTACAAGTTTGACCTGGAGCGAGTAAGCCACGAACTTAACGACGCCAAAAAGAAATATTTTGTTCAGGTAAAACTAAGTCATTAGTTCTGCCTGTAGAATATGTTTGTTGTTGCTAAAAACAAATTTGGGTTTCAATTTTCATCCTGTCAAGTCAATTAATCAAATGATATGCATAACATGAAATAATGTAAACACAATTACATTGAAATCTGACACCTTAACTGAGTCAGTAGCTTGTCTGCCTACTTAGCTAAGGGTCCCGAGTTCAATTCCCGGCATGGCCGAAAATTTATTATTGGTGAAATGTGGGTCTACCCTTTCACATTGATAAATTAAAAGCTGGGGAATTGATGTTATGCCTGTCCAAGTATTAAGTTAGATTTTAAGGCATATGAAGCTATGACAGGCCTCAAGTCGGTAATGGAAAAATATATGACGAACAAAAAACTGACCCAGACCACAGGCTGGAAACGGTAATGGATGTATTATTATTATTATTATTAGCACCGCGTCTTACTACCCGTTCGGGTTATACGCACTTACGCTAATGTGCAATGGTAGGGTGATTGTGAGATGAAATGGAGGACCTACAGTTTAACGTGGAATCCGAACCACGGTAGAGGCCTGGCATTCCTCACATTCACAAGTTGTGATTAATACACATCTTGTCAGAGGTGAAGGAAGGGTTTGGTAATCAGATAAATCTGTGCCGGGACCGAGGATTGAACCCCGGACCCTCAGCACAGAAGTCTGACACCTTACCCCTAGACCACCAGGTCACCCGGTAATGGATGTAAAAAATTATATTGAAACTAACACTTGGTATGGATGACTGCTGTTCACGTACATTAATTTGAATATTTGTTGAAAAAGACAACTGGACACGATAATAAAGCCTTGGACCCTTTGGTTTATTGTGCCAATGTTACAACACTGAGCTATCTAGGTTCGTCCCACACTTAGGGCTAAACATACTTCATACTTTAAAAGTGGGTCTGGGATGGATGGATTGGCTTAATTATCGTGTCCAGGTGTCATGTTTTTTAACATTTAAAATTAATAATGAAGACATTCAATCACAAATTGAACATCATAATATAAAATTGGCAATACTACAGGAGTAACCCACAATACTTTTTTTTAACTGTGTGATCAAATATTACCAGGAAAATATTCCTTTTATTGATTAAAAAAAAATGTTTAGGCCTATACATATAAAATGGCATTTCAACATATTTCAAAGATCGAACATTCCTGTATTTTAGAAACGTCGTGAGCAGAAAGAAAAGGAGCGTGCTCAAGAAGCTATTGAGCCTGTCGTGAATGAAACTAGTCTAAATAAGCCTCGCTTCACTGGAGGAGGCTTCAACCTGACAGCAATACCAACCAAAGTGCAAACTGTGGGCTACCAAGTTTAACACTACTACACTTCTTTGGTGCAGCTTGGTATATAGTATTGTTAATGCACCAATTTTAATACTCTTTTGAGTATTTTGTAATTATTTTTTTTTACTCATAGAATAAATATTATTTTTACAAATTATACTTTTCTTATTATTTTATCTCAACTAGAAAAAATTATTTGTCTTATTACATGTAAACTTAATGTCCAATTATTTTAATTTAGCCAAGTTTTATCAGTATGACCAAATCCGATCTTTAAATTGTGTCTTTTTATGTCTATAAAATTCAGGTTTGAATAAAACATAAAATATTTTCAAAAAACCCAACCCATTTGGACTATGAACTGTGTTAGTATAATTCATATGCTAATTGATTTAACCAATCAATAAGTAAATATAGTAATTATTCAGGATCAAGCGAAACATTTTAATTGTACTATTATATTATGGAAATAAGAAACAATTGATAAAAAAAATCCATGGCAAAGGCCTGCAATCAATCCATACAAACCAAGCGGCTGGTGCTGTTGCCTGTTAGTAATGATAATGCCAACCTTTGCAGATAGAGGGTGTCATGTGGTCAGCACAATGAACCCTCTGGCCATTAATCTCAGTTTTCTAGACTGGAGCTGCTACTCATTTATCCTCACTAGTCTGAGTATGACCCTGTTACAAAACCACTGCTTCACCAGAGTGGCTACAAAACTTTTATCATCAAACTCCATGACTTTTGCAATTTTCCTTGGTGGACAGGAGTTTTATCATTTATTACATTGATCACATATTTTCAAAAAATCCTAAGCTACCAAACACCAACATTCTTATAAGTTCTTGTTAATTTTTCTAGTATTTAATTAGGTATTATTTGTGGCGCTGTGTAAATGAGTTATAAAACAAATTCTGTACAACCATTTCATGTTAAGATTGACATATTTAGGCAATGCCTTTTGTTAACATTGACAAACAAAATCTCTCACTTTTACTTAAATGTTTAGGTGCACAATCAGTCAATTATTTAAATTCCCTGACTTTCCCTTATTTTTGATTAAATTCCTGATATTTCCTTGACATCAAAGAATTCCCCGACTCTTCCTGTCTGTAGCCACCATGCTCACAGGAAAACCTGAAAGCACGAGGGATCAAACCTGAGACCTCTGATCTGTAGCCATGAGCTCTTACTGCTAGACCACAAAGGTGGTTGACATTTAATAAACAATTTTTTTTAAATGCAACCATATAAGAAGCTAGCAGGTTGAAGAAAAAAGAATGTTTGTGGGGAAGGAATAGAAAAATTAATGTAGGTGGGAGTAACGGGGAAGAGACCATGCCTCAAGTTACTAGCTGCAGAAATGACTTGTTTTCTTTACTTGAATGTATTAGTGTATGAAGCTTGTAGTCAATATTCTGTGATACCCTGGAAAAGGAGTTTGTTTTTAAAGCTGTTTTAGTTGCTGAAAAATAAAAGGTAAAACTAGGCCTATGTTAAGTTTAATTCAAATTCTAATCTACCAGTCACATATTTATAAAAAGTAATGAATCATATTAATATGATACACATCGGCAATGGGCACCAATTATGTATATACGTGTTTAATCGGTCCGTGTTGGGCATCAATTATGAAGATACGTGATTTGTTTGTGATAATTGGTATTTATAGCCCCATGATCGAGCGCCAATTATTACGATATGGAATTATTATGCCCACATTTGCTTGGGGCGCTGGTTAAAGTGATACCATTTAGTTAGCTGATAATTGCCCCATGATCGAGCACTAATTAAAGCGGTATGCTATTTCGATCTGATTACTTATAAGTTTTATTTTAGTTGAATAAATAAGGTCTTTAATGTTGCACAAAATTTATTAAAGTGATTTTATCTTCGGTACGAAGATATTATGTAAAATGATACAATTTTCGTTGAACTACAGATTATTTGTCTGTAATATTACATGTGACATGTTTTTGAGTACTGTGCTGTGTAGATTTATGTGACTACTCTCTATTTCCTACTGGCACTGTTTTTACGAGCCGTGTGATGAATCGACTTATAGATTTATGTCGTCGGCACTGTGTGTGTTCATACGCACATGCAGCTTATATATGACCTACCCCTTGCCCCTTGGACCTCTCATGACCAGTGTCAAAACCAAATAATCGAAAGAGTCCTGGCGATAGGTGTCATGAAGGCTAGCTTCCTATTGGGTATAGGGAGCTAGCATCACTTGCTTTTTTGGTAAACACTACGGAGTTAAATTTTGAAAGATAAAATAAATTTTAATGGTGCAATCCTTCGACATTATTTCTTAAAAGCACGTGATTCTCCATGGATGAAGTATTGAAAGGATATTTTACAAACAATACTTTAAAGAAAATTACACTTCATCCATGAGTTATTGAATATTTTAGAGGGGTGCAAATCGGTATCATTACAATATTCTAAAATATTAAAATGGAAATAAGCAATCCATTTTTAAATATAAATCACACAATTGCTTTGTGTGCAAAATAAAATAACTGGGTTTATTGGGTTTTTAAATTGGACTTATTTAATAAAACCGAGGTTCTTTTGGGGGCTGGGTAGAACTATAGCAACCCTGATAAAAAAAAAATAGCCTTGAATAAAATGGTCAAAATAGACACTAGTTACTAAAATCAGGTCTAAAGCAGTGTCCAATGATGCTAAGCAGTGAAACCAAAATATGCTCAGTCACATGTTAAGCTATGAACCAATCACCACATAGCCATATACAAGGGCGGTTCGGACAGTAACTTCTGTTTATTTTTTATCAACACAGCGAGTAGTTGTGCATGTGTAGTAGTGTGAAGTAACTCGGCAGCTATCTAGCCATCACAATGATTACTGTCTACTGTTGACTCGAGTCGTGTAGTGATTAATTTAAAATTAATGCTATCATCAATTACATGCAGTTATTCATTTACTTTATGAAAAAAAAAACACGAGTGCTGCCGAGATTCATCATCAACTGTGTGAGGTTTATAGACCTAACATTATGGCTAGAGGAGGTATAAGATAGTTGTGTAGGATGTTTAAAAATGCCCGAACAAATGTTCACGATGAAGAGCGATCTGGCCAGCCTTCTATTGTGACAGATGAGCTTGTGCAGAAAATGGATGCAATGGTTTGGGAATATCGACGGTTCACATTAACTGAGCTTTCACTTCATTATATACAAATTTCACAAACTGTTTTGTATGAAATTGTCACAGACACACTAGATGATCACAAGTTTTGCACTTGGTGGACCATATACAAAAAGACAGTCTATGAAGTGGGGACACACTCATTCACAGAACAAACCAAAGAAGTCCAAGCACACATTGAATGTTAGGAAGCTTATGGTAACAGTCTTTTGGGACTCAAGCTTGTTGACTTTATTGCACAAGGAACCAGAATAAATTTCGAAGTGTATTGTGAGACATTACAAAAACTTCGGACATTTCATCCCACCCTCCCGTATCTTTTACAGCACAACGGAAGTTACTTTTTGAACTACCCTCCTATACATAAAATATTTTTTACTTTTCCTGCTCTGTTTCACCCCAATTATCTTAATTTTGACTATATTCCCACTAAAATGTGTGCTCTCTTCTATAAATACACTAACCAGCATAGAAATAGCCTACAAATATTGTTCGTCTAGCTTTAAACAAATAATATATAGGACTCAAATGTTTTTGTTATAAGGAACCAAAAGTCACCAAGATTTTCTACAAGCTTGTGAATTGACCCACACCTGCCTCGGTGGTGTAGTTGGCTAACGCGCCAGTCGTGTTGAGTCAGACCACCAAGGACGGGGAGATCGAGATTCGAATCTCGGTCAGGTGAACTGGGGATGGTTTTTCCTAAATGTTTTTCCACTCTCCCTCCACGCAAATGCGGGTTCACTTCCTCTAAATTCAACCTTACCAATTCCTAGACTATTAGTGTAATTAGTACTTAAGCGTATAACCCGAACGGGTGGTAAGACACGGTGTTAAAATTAATTAATTAATTAATTGACCCACCACTTATGTTCTTCTTTAATTTTGATGATTGTGTGAATCAAGATTAAGTCAGATTTTTATTAAAATATATTTAGTTACTAGAAAAAATGTACAAGAAAAATATCAATAACAATGATATAAAATACACATGTTCTGGTTAAAATCAAAAAGATGTATCCAAAAACTGTTATAAGAGTTTAATAAATGAAAAATATGTTTTATTTCATAATTATTTTATAAAAATGTTTTAGTAGAAACATTTACCGTCAAATCTATGAAACTTGTCAATATTAAGTGTTTAGAAAAATTAATAAATAGTGCCAAAATTATTAGATATGAATATGTTCCTTATTTGCTGAAGTTTAATGTCGGAAAACCCCTTGTGGGCAGAACAAATGATTCCATGGAGGGTGACACTTTCATTGTCTTCTCTATGAGTGACTCCTTGAACTAATTTAAGTTTAACAGTACTTTGAGATAAGTACCTAGAAATAGTGACAGTTCTTAAACTTTTTTTTATAAACACACAGTTATTTCAACACAAGACATAGTTTGAACTTGTACATAATCGCACATACATACATTTACAAATTTAATATTGTCACAGCACATTTCTGTGTCCAAATAAATGTCCAGAGGTATTTTAATCTCTCTTTATCTCCTTTTGAAACCGTACTTCTTACGTTCATAGAACAAGTCTGTCTTGGAACTGCCAAGGTTCACAATCTTTGGACAACCATCCCTCTAAGAACAAAATAAAATCAATCAACGAGCAATTTTATATACACAATTCTTTAACAAAAAAAGGTCATGTTAAAATGCTGTATTAATTAATACCTAAATAACCACACTATGTCTAAACCATTTGATTACTCACAAATAAACTTTAAATGTTTTAAAACATAATACAAAGTATAAGTTTTTAACACATGTCTAGAGTATATTTTTGTAATTTGTTAATTAGCGTGAGCATTGTATCCATTGTATTGTGTCTTTATTTTTAAAACTAAATGTCAATTCTCAGCTTTCCTTAAACATAATGAGTTACTATGAGGAACACATTGTCAGATAATGATAGCGTGACAAGAAGTAATACTTTGAGTCTGTATTTGAGAAGTACCTATCATTCAAATTTAAACACAGTATAAGAACATATATTTTTCAATCTTAATTATGAAAAGTGTATAATCGATGAGTTTAATAGTGGTTAGAGCATATAACCCAAATGGGTAGTAAGACGTGGTGATAAAAAAAAAATAGTGGTCATGATAAGACAAAATTATTTTAACAAGTTAAAATAATAATATTAATATTTAGCACCGCGTCTTACTACCCATTCGGGTTATACGCCTAAGTACTAATTACTCTAATGGATTAGGAATTGGGAGGGTTGAATTTAGAGGAAGTGAACCCGCATTTGCGTGGAGGGAGAGTGGAAAACCATTTAGGAAAAACCACCCCCAGTTCACCCGACCGAGATTCGAACCTCGATCTCCCCGTCCTCGGCGGTCGAGCTCAACACGACTAGCGCGTTAGCCAACTACGCCACCGAGGTGGGTAACAAGTTAAAAAAAAAGTTCTTGGGTTTAATTCCCGGCATGGCTGAAAGATTTTTGAAATTGGGGTTTCCCGTGTGACGTTATTGAATTAATGGCTGAGGATGGGAGAGAGAGGGAGGGTGGGTGGGTGGTAGGCCCTGTTTGTTTAAGATTTAAGATAGTTTATAAGTTATGTGCTGACATAATCAGTTGGTTCAGAAAGTGCAAGTATTTAATATTACAAATTAAAAAACTTAATGGATATGTTTTTTAAAAGTCAAATAGAGTTAAGTGAATTAATAATGAATCAATTTATATTTTAAAAGGTGTGAATACCAACTTCCCCACACTTATGGTAGTTTTAAACAATTATTGGATTCATTTTTGAATGAACATTATTCCTAGTATTCTTTTTTTTAATTAATTTTCTCAGTTTCAATAATATCAGGCATGCAAACCCAATATTGCAGGGAATTATGATTTATAAATAAGCACTTAAATGTGTAATTTCTTAGGCTTTTAATTTTGCCACAATTTCTGTTCATGTACTAGTAAAACTTTTTTTTTTTTGTTAATAAGTGTGGGTAGATAAAATGTAAGTTAAGCAACTTTTACATGGTGAAAGGACAACCCCAGGCTACTTACTCCTTATTGGTAGATGACTGAGCCATTAGATCAGCCTCTCAAATCATTATAAGAAGCACGAGGAACTAAAAATGTTATTTTTGCATGTGATACCTCTTTAATTGAGTTAGGCTATACATTTCTGTAATATCTTCATAATGGGGGAAATTAAAGTATTATTTTAATTTATCTTAGCAATCATAATGTGTTGAACATAAGTGCAAACTATCAAAGTTTTGTATTTTATTATAACACTTAGTTAGTCTTAGGTCTTAGTTTGCATTATATTTATTTGCTGTTAAAACTTTAAGCTGATATTTTATCTTTATTAAGCACTTTAAATTAACCAAAACAATATCACTTTTCTTTGGTGTGTTTCCTAAAAATATACCAAATGAGTGTTCTCTAAATGGCACATCATGCTTTTGAACAACCATTTAGTCCGCTATTTTTATGGTATCATGGCCTTTATTATTTGGGCATAA
Source organism: Timema podura (assembly GCA_033556935.1). Classification (NCBI taxonomy): domain Eukaryota; kingdom Metazoa; phylum Arthropoda; class Insecta; order Phasmatodea; family Timematidae; genus Timema; species Timema podura. Next base: position 43,318,859 of record JAVRXN010000011.1, on the reverse strand, counting down.
GAATTAACAAACAGACAAATTGTTAATTATTTTAGTTAATTTCACCTGGAATCAAAGTAATGACCATTAGGCTTGCAGGCAACCTCTTTACTCACACATCCCAAAGGGTGGAATTTTAATTTTAAATGAGATACTTTGTTGAGTGAAATTTTAAATCTAAAAATATAGGCCAACACATAAACATTATTTGATGGTCCTATAAACATTATTTGTTAGTCTTATAAACATTATTTGTTAGTCCTATAGGCATTATTTATTAGACCTAATACTTTTAACTTACATCTTTCTCTTGGATGGTACACTCCTTGCAATAGTATGCATCCGAGACACCCGGACCTCCGCAAATCACACAACGTCCTTGGTATGAACCATAGTTGCACTCATCGCATATGCGAACAAGTGTGCAAGGCCGTACGTAAGAATCACAAATTACACATTTACCATCACATTTCTCACATAACCGACCAATGGCTGGAACAGAAAATGTTGTAAAATAATTATAAGCACAATAGCAAGTTATGCATATTTTACATGTCTAATATTATTTACAAAATCTCTTAAAAATCGAGAATATAATATTTATTAATTTTAATAATATAATTCACTTCACTGCTTAGTCAAACTTGTGATAGTGATAAGCAGGCACCTAGGACCTGCTTCAGTGGCCACATCATCTAACGTACTACTCAAACAGTAGACTAGACTGCCGATGACAAGGAGCTCGAGGTTCGAATCTCGGTCGAGTGGACTGAGGGTGGTTTTTACAAAATGGTTTTCCATTCTTCCTCCACACAAATATGGGTACACTTCTTTTAAATATAACCTTCCTGATCCCTAAAAAATATTAGCATAATTAGTACATTTAAGTGTATAACCCATACGGGTAATAAGACGTGGTACCTAAAAAACAGGCACCTAGGATTCTATTTCAAAGGGGTAAGGGGCGCCAAAGTAGTCTACTTCGTCATATATTTTTCATTGTTGGTAGGCATGTATGTAAGATTTAGGGGAGATATTTGACCAGAGCACTCATTCAGACCTTTAACGATGTTGTATGAAAACATTCTATAATCTTTTAAATGGATGATTTGAGAGATCACAAGCCTACTTTTCTACATTTCACTTGTGATTTTAGTAAGTTTAAATTTAATTGTATAACTATTCAAAATAATCAAACTTGATAAATCTTGGTATTATCTTCCTAGAAGCACTTTGTTTTTGAACACCCTAAATTTATTTTGGTCATGTAAGGTAAAAACAATGAAATATATTAATCTAACTACAAATAAGTGTCTTATATTAGATTGATACTGTCTATCCTATTACCATTATAACCCATCCCAGCCAAACCAAAACTAACCTTCCAAGTGTCAACAACATATATTCTTGAAACGCTGGGATCCTTAAATATCTTGGACTATAACACTGTTCTTAAATGTGATCACTACATATGATTATAAATGTGTGACATGTCAAAACAGCGGTTTATGATTATTTAAGACGAATATGCCTACTATTAGAAATCCTTAGCGTTGCGGGGATGAATGAAGATATTATATTCATTTAAAATATAGTGGCCTACTACTTATAGTCATTGAATCACTCAATCAGATAAAATACATAACATAAGTGTGAATTTGATATAAAAAAGTTTGTGTATGAATTAAGAGTTTCTCTTTACCTCCTTGCTAGTATCCTGAAATATCTTGCACTAAAATACTGTCTTTAAATGTTTTAAACAATCTACAATTATTTTATTTTATAATACTCTTAATTTTGATATCATTTGGCTAAATGTAAGACAAGGCAAACTAGCCTTAACTTCATCAAAATTTATCAAAATAAGTACAATAAGTAAATAGGCTAAGAATTAAATAGCCAAAGCTATTATTTATGCTTTTAGTGAGTATTACTCGCATCTGAATGTCATATTCTGAAAATTGAAAAATGACACCTGGACACAGGAATCGAACCCGGGACCTTTGGCTTAATATGCCAATGCTCTAGCCACTGAGCTATCTAGGAATCGTCCTGTGCCCAGGGTCATTCTTCACTCACATTTTAAGGCAGAGTCTGTGATGGACATGTGGAAATCGTCGGCTACAAATGTGTGATTTTATTGAGATCCTGAGCTATCAGATAACACAGCCACCTTCAACTCGGTATTTGGCTTATTGCTGGCACTTGTACAATTATTATAATGGTAAGCGAATGCATATTTAAGATCAAATAGCCAAAGCTGATAGCTCATGATCTTAATAAAATCACACATTTGTAGCCGACGATTCCCGCACGCCCATCACAGACTCTGCCTTAAAATATGAGTGAAGAATTACCCTGGGCATGGGACGATTCCTGGATATCTCAGTGGTTTGGGCATTGGCGTACTAAGCCTAAGGTCCCGTGTTCGATTCCCGTGTCCAGGTGTCATTTTTCAATTTTCAGAAAATAGGCTCGTTGGAAAAAATATTTTATTTCTCATATGACAAAGACAAAAATTGAGGGAATGAACCGACTTTTCTATATGAAGGGTACAATAACCTAAAAAAAAAACTATCAGAACACTAGTTTGGATTCAAACCTCGATCTTCCTTGAACAAAGAAATTAATTAAATGAACCTGACATTTTCCGCGTGCTCTCCGATCTGGGTAGTATTTTAAGTGACTTATAATGTGTACGCGACGACAGTAAATATTTTTTTTTTTCAAATTATCATTGAAGCAAAACTTATAGAAAATTGAATCTAAAATCAATGAACTTAAAATTATAAAATAAATGTATTACACTTACCAACACCTGGTTGTTTTCTACAAAATATAAGATCAGGATGATGTTTTGCCATTGAAAATACCTATTAGCGAAACCAAATAATATGAGCGATATAATATAATTCAAGAAGAGAATAAATTTATTTACAGCTTCAAAACAAACACGGAAAAGCGGACAAAAAAGCTCCACAAACACAATGAGGTATAAACAAATAACTTAAGAAACTTTCATAAGGTATTTGGTAGAAACTAACCAATTCTAGCCAACATTGGAAAATGAAGAATAACTAATCAAAAAGGCTAGTTCCAAAAAATCCCATAGAGAGCAGCAGATGGAGAAGTTTGGTTCTAAAATCGCTTATAGGGCACACAATATGTAATAGTTTAGTTTAAAAAGATCTCATAAATAGCAATAAAAGAAAAAAATGAATTAATAGAATATACTAGCCAAATTTAAGGCGCTATAATTTCTATGTTTGAATAAGCCCCGCAATCACCGATGGTGGTACTTATAGTATTAAGTGTATTTACCGACCATAACATAGGTGTGGACCCTGGGTCTTCTGGAAATTTAGAGCACATCGCCTTTAAATATCATTTGATGAATAAAATTGCACCCTATACTCACACACTTCAAGGCGCTATAACCTTTATGTTTGAATCTGCCCCGCGATCATTGATAGTGGCAATTATAGTACTAAGTATATATATATCGACCCTACATAGGTGTGGAACCTGGATATTCTGTAAATTTGGCGCACATCGCCTTTAAACATTCTATGGTGCACAAACTCGCGCCCTATACTCGTTAACTTTAAGGCGCTATAAATTCTATGTTTGAATCTGCCCCACGATCACTGATGGTGGTAATTATAGTACTAAGTGTATATATCGACCCTACATAGGTGTGAACCTGGGTCTTCTGGAAATTTGGAGCACATCACCTTTAAACTTTCAATGGTGCAAAAACTCGCGCCCTATACGCAACAACTTTAAGGCGCTATAGAATCTATGTTCGAATCTTCCCCGCGATCACCCATGTTGGAAATTATAGAACAACGTGTATATAACCACCCTACATAGGTTTGGAACCTGGGTCTTTTGGAAATTTGAAGTACATTGCCTTTAAACATTCAACGGTGTACAAACTCGTGCCTCATACTCGCTAAGTTTAATCCGTTATAACATCTATGTTTGAATCTGCCCCACAATCACCTATGATGGCAATTATAGTACTATGTGTATATAACCATCCTACATAGGTGTTGAACTTGGGACTTCTAGAAATTTAAAGCACATCGCCTTTAAAAAAAATTGATGCACAAATTCACGCACTATACGTTTTAATCTTAAGGTGCTATAACTTCTGTGTTGGTGACCTGGTGGTCTAGGGGTAAGGTGTCAGACTCCTGTGCTGAGGGTCCGGGGTTCAATCCTCGGTCCCGGCACAGATTTATCTGATTGCCAAACCCTTCCTTCACCTCTGACAAGATGTGTATTAATCTCAACTTGTGAATGTGAGGAATGCCAGGCCTCTATCGTGGTTCGGATTCCACGTTAAACTGTAGGTCCTCCATTTCATCTCACAATCACCCTACCATTGCACATTAGCGTAAGTGCGTATAGCCCGGACGGGTAGTAAGACGCGGTGCTAATAATAATAACTTCTGTGTTTGATTCTGCCCCAAGATCACCGGTGGTGGCAATTATAGTACTAGGTGTGCAACCTGGGTCTTCTATAAATTTGGAGCACATCGCCTTTTTTAAAAAATTTATGCACAAACTCGTGCACTATACGCGCCAAATTTATCTATGTTTAAATCGGCCCCATGATCACTATGGTGGCAATTATAGTTCTAGGTATATATAACCAACCTACATAGGTGTGGAACCTGACATTCAGTCTGCGTGCACACCAGTGTAATTTCCAATAAATACAACGCATCATAAGAAATACTTTTATAATTTTACAAGAGAAACGTTTGGTATCTTATTCTAAATATTAAAAATAGTTAACTATATTATATCGCCATCTACTACTAGAGTTAAATGTTTTATAATAGAGGGATATGGTTTGTTGGATTTCCTTGGCTAAGGGAAGATCAAGAAATTGTATATTCGACCCATCAAGTAGTAGGAACACAGGCAATGACATTGTAACGATACTGATTTGGACCCCTCTCATATATGTAAAAAAAAGTCGTGGATGAAGGTATTTTTCTTCAATAAACTGTAGGCCCTATGGAAATTATCCTTTTAAGATTTCATCCATGGAGAATCACGCGCTTTTCAGAAATAATGTCGAAGGAACATTTTTTTGGCACTAAGGGGAGAGTGGCGTTAAATGTATTTTACTTGAACACAAATTTTTGCTTTGTTCAATGTTCAGAAAACTTGTATTTACCTCCTCACCCTCCTTATAATCTATTGTCTATTTCTCGGAAGATGTTCCCCTCACACAATACAACAGTACTAAGGAAGCCTTCAGCGCTGTTGTAATTTTTTCCAGTCACTGACCTTACATACTTCAGCATGAGAATGTTTAACTTCATACAACTTTGCGTTTTAATGTAAATATACATTATATTATATTTTTAACACAGTTCATATTTCTGTTAGACATACCATTAAGTTTTAAAATTAATTCACTAAATACTTTTTTATTACATAAATGAACCATGTAATTTTATATAGGCATAAATACACAAACTAGTTATAATTTTCTTCTATCACCTTCTCAGCCGTTCGGGGTATAAATTTTTAATCAGGCTAATAGAGCTAGGATAAAAGAAAATCTAAATTTATCTATAAACAAATAAAATATCATATTTCACCAGTTTTGAAAATGGCTTCTCAACAAAGTATACATTATCTAACTCAATAAAAATTAACCGTGGTTTCTTTTCATAAATGGCTGAATCCATGTGACCAAATATCAAAAATAAAAATATATAAGGATATACAGAAAATACTTAAGTAAATAACATGACAGTGAGTTATCATATCCATTTAAATATAAAATAAGGGGCACTAGAAATATTGTCACAATAAACTTGTTTGGTAATGCCATAAACATTTACTTTTTAACAAAATTAGCTCGGTACTCCCAGGAAAGTGGCTTTATAAACATTTTGTGTTATTTAAACTGCAAATCTAGTTTTATAAATACAATTTATTAATGGCTGAGGGCTTTAAGCAAGATTTATCAATAGCTTACGATAACTGAAGGAATTCAAGTTTGAGTCCTTTTGGGAGACATTTTAAATAATTTGCCGATTATTAAATACAGTTGAGAATACTTACATTTACATTATAATAGCCATGTCCTAGATTGGGATGTTTGTTTAAAACTAACATATCAGTGTTAAAATGAAGCAAGTGAAAGAACTGATCCAGCTTACTTGTTGTGATGAGTTAGTAAACATTAGGAAATAACGCTGATAACTCACAACAACTTGTCCCCATTGTGCTCAGTAATTGCACTGTTATGCTGTATAAAGGGTTCTGTTTTAGAGCTATTGAAGCTAATACAATAAGATCTACTCTACCCGTTTTCGGGGCCATACGGATTAGGACATCGGTCATCGGGTACTTGTGCTAGAGGGCAGCCATCGTGCCCAGGGTACTGGGTTCGAATCTATAAGGAGTGTCAGTCGAGCCAGTAGTTAGGTATTCCTCGCTAAGCCAGTTCTCTCGCGAGCTCCTACATAAAAGTATTTATATCTTTTTGTAACCTATTTTTAATATCACATTTTTATAGTAACTCGTAGTGCTGTTAAAAAAACATGAAAAACTAAAGCCTTCTATAATTTTGAACCCACACGTCTATTTTGTCATCGTCCCTACCCTTCCCCACAAGCTATCCTGACAGATTAGGACCGCAAGAAGAGGGGTGGTGACAACATTTAAAAGTGTAAAGGAAAAGGTACTTTTTAACTGGGCCCACAGCTGAATAGGAACGTTATAATATAAAAATAAAGAAACTCTTAATTCGAACCCACTTTTTTATATATAATTCACATAATGATATGTATGTTATCTGTTTGAATGATTCAACGAATATAGTTGTATATTTTAAATGAAAATAATATCTTAATTCATCCCTACCAAGCTAAGGATTTCTAATAGTATTCGTTTTTAACCATCATAACTTGCTGTTTTGACTCGTCACACATACATAGCGATATGTCGTGATCACAGGGCTAGTTCATATTGTGGCAAACTATTCAAATAAAAAGCTTTAATGTCTGATCAACTTTAACATGCTGTGTAGCATAGGCATCGAAACGGGGGGGCATAGGGCCATAAGGGGGCAACATTATTCTGGTTTTCTAATTTTATAAAGCTGCACAACAGTTTTACACCAATATGAGAATGTTAATACTCAATTGTGAGCACATTCGATGACATTTATTGTGTGTGTATTTGACTGCGATGCTGATTCAGTAAGCAAAAAAAAATAGCTTTGTGAGCTTTGTAGTTGCCTACAGTAGTTGGTTGGGTGGTAGATAGACTGTAGAGTAATCCAGGGCAGTGCTGTTGCCTGTTGTTGCCTGCTGCACCACGCATCGGAATGATGCGTGCCGATGTGCGCGAGTCATTCCACAGACAGTACTTTCTTTCATATCGCTTAGAAAATCAGATTGCCATTGTTATTGTTTGTTTTGTTCCGGGAGTCAAGGTGTGTGTGTGTGTGTGTGTGTGTTCGAGTGTCTCGTCTTGTCGTCTCTCAGTTTGGATGTTGCAGTTTGTGTGAACTCCTCGGTGTTACTATTTGCAATATTTTTTAAATGCCTTTAGAAACATGTGTGTGTTGTTGTAAGAAAAGAATGAATATCAAAATATTTCTAAAATTGATGATCTTGTATCAAGCCATGGCCGTGCGCTTCGTGACCAATTTATGAAAGATGGAAAATTTAATATACCTAGGATTGTTGTTCTGTCTTGAAATATTTGGTTGCACCGAAGACCTTAGAATCATTTTGAAATCATAGTCACAAACTGTCTCTGGAGCAAAGGAAGAAAGTAGGGAATCTATATGTATGCTGCCGATGAATAGAACAGATGAAAGCTTTGATGTCTTGTGGATTAAAATTGAGTTGTTCATAACTAAATATTGGTTAAGTCCACCTCAATTTCCAAGGTTTAGTAAATCACCAAAATGACTGGAAGACTCCGAAAGACATCCTTGCCTCATGTCTGGAAGAGTCCACATGCAATGTATAAGGCAGGTTACTTTGAAATGCTTGACATTGTTGTTAGTGAGTTTGAGTCGAAAACAAACCATCTAGGAATTAATAAAATGCTCTACTTGAAGCTGCACTTTTGCAACATCCTGTTGAGTGGGAACTGGGAAGCTGGGAAGCGTTTATAAGTGAGTATGGATTAGATGCCCCAAGATTAAAACGGCATTAGGAAACGTTTAAAGAAATGTCTCTGGATGCAAAGACTGTTTTACAGGCTGTGAAGAGACTTCAGATCCTACTCCCAGAAATTAGAGGTATCTTCAGTGACCTCGAAAAACTTAACAATTTGTTTTTAGTCATGTCAGAGACTTCAGTGAATGCTGAGAGATCATTCATTCTCCTTGCTATGCAAGTTAAAAAACTACTTACAGACAACAATGGGACAAAAGTGACTGAACCATCTTAGGATTCTTAATACATACAAAGAGGAAATTGATAACACCAGTATTGACGCTGCTATGAAAGAATTTATCACTTGAAATGAACACAGAGCTACTATATTTGGAAATATTTTTTTTTATTTTTATTTATAATTGACAATTATTGCTTTATGAACGGTGACAATATGAATGCAATTTTTGTAAGGTTTTCTACTTTGTAGTTACTAACACTTTTGAGAAATCATTTTTTGCTACTCTTGATTTATACTATAATTTTAAATACTTTAAAACATTATTTATCTTGACTCAACTCTTGATCATATGATGTTTCAATTTTTTTTAACTGAGCTTTGCATTTTTTATTATGTAACTTGAGAAAAAAGATTTAAATTACCTGTACCAGTGCATTCTTTGCAAAGTGCATTGTATAATTTTGTGTGAATTATAATATTTGATCAATTTAATGATTAGGGCTTACACAGTACAAATAATAAATTTAAGGTTTTAAACGCTAATTTTTTATTTCTGAAAAGTAACTAATGATTTTTACAGATGAATATGTCATGCCACAGACAAAATAATTTTGTTAGCTCATATTATAGATTATTACAAAGCAGCCAATAGATCATCAAAGTTACAGTGCATCCAGTATGTTTAGTAAGTTATTCATGGTAAACAGGATGTGACCCAAAATATATATACATTTGGTTTGGGTGGGTTTCTAGAGATCATAGTTTCGCACCCCTTCCCCCTAAGGCCAAAACGTTCCGACGCCTCTGCTGTGTAGTGAGGAATGTCATTGGGGTGATTTTACCTTAGCGTACCACAATGTCTAAAATATGGGTCTGAATACTCTTGAGTTTTGGTCATAATACATTAAACCAAAAAAGTACTAGTAACAATTTGTTCTAATTTTATGGTTTTTGGCTAGTGATTAAAATTAAAACTTCTCTCTCTCACCCAAATGTGGTAATGAAAGAAAAATATCAATAGTTTTCAACAAAAGAACCTAATTGATAATATATATAAACTAAAATAACTGTTTATTAATTATTGTAAAAATGTCGACATTTTCCTTTCTAAATCCAAATTAGTAACCTACACTGAAGAGCAGGGGTGTACTGAGACATGGTAGGCCGGTTTGTTTTGAGATGTACTAACTATTTAAAGCTACTTTAACCTTTAATATAAAAAAAAATTATCAATTCTGAAAAATATTATTAAATTTTAATCAAAAGTTCGATTGTTTAAGTTTGAGGGTGGCCAGAATACACAATTTCTGAAGATATACAATGGTATTAAATTTAAAACCACCATTTTTAAACGCCTGCCTTAAAGCTTAATAATCTTATTGCTTCATATGTTCTCACAAACACCATCAATATCTAAAGATGTTGCCTTTAATGAGTTGTATTTTTCTTTTTTTCTTTTCATCACTATGTTTAACTAATAATTTGGGTTGTATACATTGATTTAGATTTTTAAAGAAGGAGATAGGTTTTTTAAACTGTTTTAAACAATTTAAAAAACGACTTTGTATGTTATATATTTTTATAAAAATGTTAAAGTGTTGAATATACTATTAGAAATTAACTAGGCCTATAAACCAAGAATAAATAGAAACACTTCTTCAAAATCTAAAATGTGATCAATTTATTAAATTTTTTCTTAACTACTTTGCATCTAGATTTAATAATAATAATAATCGCCAACGCACCAGCACTTCAATTGCTTTGCTATGACCCTCGGGTTCGTGTGCGTGAGGCTGAAACGTTGGCAGGCTTGCGGGAAATAAATAAACATTCCAATGTGGAAATCTTGTAGACATAGAAAAATACAGTTTAATACTTGCAGATGACAATTAAACAGCCAAAAACTAATTTTATTATCTCTGAATGATATGTTTATATGTTATCGTTACGTTTAGAAGTCGTTTTTGCCCTAAATGTCAGTAAAAGTAGAAACAATGACAAATACATATGCGATAGACATTGTTCTTCAAGAAATAGTTAATCATAATTTACTTGTCAAAGCTTTAATACAGGTAAAGTGTTAAATTAATAGTTTTCCTCTTGTCCGTCACCTGATCTCAGTCGGTAGCGTGTCTGGCTACTGAGTACTGTGCACTGAGCACTGAGCACTGAGCATAGAGTCCTAGGTTTGATTCCCGGCATGACCGAAAAAGTTATCATTGGTGAAATGGGGGTTTCCTATTTTATTTTGAGAATCTAAATCCAAGTTAGTATATTAGTCGTGTGATTATAACATTAAAAGTCGGTAATGTAAGCGCATGTTAAATACCTCAAATTATACACACACAAACACACACTGCATTACTATCCAAAAATAAAGAAGAGTTTCAGGAAATGATGAACTGGCTGGGGAGATAGGAAGAATAGTATATGCTATGAATATCAACATTGAGAAGTCAAAAGTGATGGTGATTTCAAAAAATGAATAGCCACTGAAAATCAAAATTGGAAATCACGAGTTGGAAAGTATAGATAAGTTCAAGTATGTACCTGAGAAGTCTGCTGACAAAGAATAGGCCTACATACTGCACCAAAGAAATTATGTTGAGGATCGCCTGGGCCAAGGAAACTTACAACAAGAACAGGTTACTGCTGACCAGCAAGTTGAGTTTGGAACTGAGGAAGAAACTGATGAAATGCTACATTTGGAGCATCACGCTGTATGAAGCAGAAACTTAGACTCTTGGGAAGATGGAAGTTAAATACTTGAAGAGCTTTGAAATGTGGTACTGAAGAAGACTTGAAAAGATCAGGTAGACAAACAGGGTGACAAATTAAATCCTAAGAATAGTGGGTGAGAAGAGAACCATTTTGGATGTGATTTTTTGGTGCAAATCAAATGGATCTAACACATCCTTAGGAGGAATTGTCTTCTGCACAACGTCATAGAAGGAAGTTTGAGGAAAAGAAGAGTTAGGAAGAAGAAGGATTCAAATGAGTTACTAGATGACTTGAAGGAAAGAAGAAAACTCGAGTGCTGAAGGAGGAGGCAGAGGACAGGGTGCATTGGCGGTCTAAGTTCACTGACAACAGGAATGAACCTATCATAAGACATAACACTATAATATGATAATGATAATAAATTTCAATTTCCTTTATTATAGAGTGGCCAACAGTTGTGAGACCTATGACAGGCCAGCACTGAAAAGTACACAGTACCATAAAAGAACATATAATAACACAATTAAATAATCGATAGTAGCTAAATAATGATACTGTATACTGATGAATAGTTACAAAAAATAGGACATACAATGATAAATGATCAAAATAATAAATAACAAACATGAGAGTAGTCAAAGGATAAATATTTAAAAAGCACAAATAATAAAACAGAAATGTAAATTAAAATATTCAAGGCAGAGCCTCTACAGAGTAAATTAGTTGTAAAGGAGTTCCTTAAATAACTCTGAGTTTTGCTTTTCTTTTGTGATAAAAGTCAAATTCAACAAATATGGAGTTACAGTAGTGCTGTGTCTACAACGGCTTATAGGGCTCATCTTGTAAGAGTTATAGAGAAAAATAAAATTTAGGATTGTGAGGGGCCGAAGAAGGGACAAGAATACCTACGTGATCAAGGGAAAATGTACAAGAAATTACGCTATTAAAAAACAAAAAGGATGTCCACATAAAGTCTACAGAGTAGAAAGTTTGGAGCTCTAAGAAGTTTCAAATTCTGTCATAATCATAATAAAATAGATTTGGTCTTAGATTTATTAATATACATTCCATTATCAAGAGACCATTGTAAAATAGAATTTGTCATTAATTGTAAGTCTATACATTCCACAGTTGATGTGAAGATTTTAAATAATTTCACATCATCCGCAAAAAGTAAATAACTAGATGAGGGCCAATATCATCAACAAACACATTAAAGAGAAGAGGACCTAAATTGGAACCTTAAGGTATAACCACAAGGAGCTAAAAATGTGTTGGAGAAGTGAGAATCTATTTTAATGGTGAAAGATCTTTCATGTAAATAGCTGCTAAACTAATTTACATATGAGTGTGATAGGCCAAAATGATCAAGTTTAGAGAGTATAATACTATGCTGACATTAATCAAATGCCGTACTTTGATAAAAATAGGTAATATCAACTTAGCCTTGGGTAGATACTTGAGGGGTAACATGTCCCAGAAACTCTACTAGATTTGTGACAGTCTATTTTTTATAAAGCCATATTGTTAATCGGAGAGTTTGTTCTTTAGGTGGTAGAAAGTATGCTCATGTATTATCTTCTCGAATACTTTAGAGAAAGTATTTAATAGAGAAATTTGTTTATAATTACAAACATTTGTTTTTGCCCCTTTTTTTTTATAGATAATTATGACAACAGATTGTTTCCATATAAGGGATTTATACTTACTCTGACATATTTTATTTTAGAAAAAATGTGTTACAACCCCCTTTTTTACATGATGGGAGTGGGTAACGGTAACAGCACATTTAGTTTATATATGATCAAGGTTTCAATAAGTAGTATACAAAGATTCGTTGTAATACCCTAAGCAGTTTTCATAATATTTCACACAAACAATCGTTTTTAGCTCTGTCTTTAGGGGTGTATACCGCCCTTAATATTGAAGATGGACCTAGATTGCTTATGAGAATTATTCTAATTTCACCCAAGGAGTATTTGCCAAAGTTTGATGCAATGTTTTAGAAACACGTTGTATATATATGTATTATTTATCGATACATATGTACTATTTGAATTTGAAAAAAAAAAACCTATCAAAATGTTTTCTTTTTTTATAACTTATAACTTATCCCATATAGACAGGAAGTATATCCAAGTAAGTGTTAATAATTCAGACTTCTGAGATTATGATTAATCTGGACTTTTATGTACTCTTGAACCTAAAAATCGTGTCTTACAATTCTCTCTGTCACTATTTATGTATATATATATATATATATATCTGTCTGTCTGTCTCTGGGGGATGGATCTGAAACTATTTATCGATTTTGTTCAAACTTGATATCTAGATTTTATTATCATAGCCTACCCAGGGGAATTTTATAAATTTAGATTCAAACACTCATATTAAGAGTAGGCCATAAACTTAGTTTAATAATAATTTATTTTTCTAGATTCAATTTTTTTAAATATTTTTAAAAGTTTTCTTAAAAATGGGTATCTTGGAATGTGTTTTACATGACAAATAAAAATACGGTATGTGTTTGTTAATCTAGTAAAGATCATTTGAGCCTAGGCCTCATTTAGCCTACTTATTTATTTACTGATGACTGATCTCTGAAGACTTTTTTAGATTATATTAGACTTGGTTTGTGATGAAGTATGTATGAATGTGTTGTCTTATTTTTTTTACTTGCAATTGTTGATTTTCCACTTATTCAGCATAATTCTTCTGTACAGTAAATGTCAGAGTAATTAATAGTATAATGTGGGCATTACTTGTATCTTGTTGCCTTGAATCAAGGCCACTCTTTGCCACATCTTTGCTTTACCAGATGACATGACTTGTTTATTCACACACAGTTTTTTTCTCTCATTTTGTCCATACTTGTTCTGTTTATAGTATAGTCCTATACATGTTAACTTTTTATTTTTTGCACTGCATCTTACTATTTGGTCAAGTAGTCATGTAGTAATTATGTAAATGTGTTAGGGATTATTAAGTTTGAATTTGAAGTAAGTGTACCCATATTTGTGTGAAGGTAGAGTGGAAAACCATTTAGAAAAAAACCCACTTAATTACACCCGACCCGAATTTGAACCCTGATCTCTCTATAATTCTAGCATTTAATAAGAGTGCCGCTTTAGGCCATATGGCCACCAAAGTGGGTCACATTAACTAATTATGGTAATATGTTAAGGATGAGAAATGTTCAATTTAAACAAATACATAATCGGCCAGAAAAAAAAAATTGGTTGTATGGTCAATTTGGATTTTTTTTCACCCACATGTTCCTATCACATTTCATTAGTGTTAAAAAAATGTTAAATAGTATTATTTTTCTGGCATATCCATTTTTATAATCGGATCAATGCTAAAATTGGCTACTTTTGATGTTTACAGACACTTAAATATCTTGGAGACTAGGGCCTAAAATGCTAGAGGACTTGGGATGTACACCATTATCGTGCTCTTAAGGAAGACTACATTTCATGTCATAAATAATTTTTGTTCAACTGTAGCCCGAAATTTTGCCTGGAATTAAGCATTGATTTTATTTATTAATGTGGTAGCCTATTTATAAAGGCTTTAAAAAGGTATGATGAATCTAAATCTTTAAATTTTCACTACTCTTTATTTCCAAAGTCTTGTGAATTATAAACCTCTCTTATTTTATTAAGTCTTAAACATGGATGCTCACTCAAATTTATGAATATTCAGGCCTTAGTATCTCAAGTGGGGTAACTAAAAAAATCTTAAACGTTCAGCCCAAATAAAATATTGTATGTGAGCTACTTGTGAAAAATTGTGAAATTTTAGACTTTTGCTCGGTTTTATTGCTGTGGAGTGATTAATAAGTTTCAAACATTATACATTTTTAACTGCGGCATCCCCATAAAATTGAAACCTTTTTACTGGGAATAGTCATGGTAAAATTGTGATACCGGTGTCAATATTCATTGCAAAGTTGGTCAATGGTGGCTCCTTCTTGTAGGTGTGTTGTGACGTGTGTGTTTGATGGTGATGACAGGCAATTGTGGCTAGGGTCTGTGATGGATCTGTGAGTTTTTCTGAGGCGAACAGCGAGTCAGTTGCTCGAGAGACTTGTAGGAGTCGAGACCTCCTAGTATATGTGTCCCTGTCAGTCAGTCACTGTCATCCACGCCCACTTACACCTCACAGGATCCACCGTGAACTTTGTAACATTAACAATAAACCGTATACATGAGTTAAACCCAACGGCTCTATTATGGCTTCTAAAACATATCTCTGGCCTATGGGGGCCGACAGTACAGTCTGTGTGCGTGCGAGAGAGAGTGAGAGAGAGTGCGAGAGAGTAGTGTGAGAGAGAGTGTGAGAGAGAGAGAGAGCAAGATAAAGAGAGCGAGAGAGAGAGTAGAGAGAGAGAGAAAAACATGAATTAAAATTTTCAAAAATTGTCATGCAACCCTTCTGTGTGACTTAATTTGGAATAACCTTGAAGTGTACTCAGGTTTGTGTGAGAGTGGAAAAACATTTTAGAAAAAACCACCCCCAGACCTCAGTATGCCAGACCAGGATTCAAACCCTAATCTTATCATCAGTAGTCCAGTCTATTGTGAGAGTGATGACTTAGACCATTCAATACATCGATTAATCATCAGGATGATTCCTTGTGCTCCACATCTTATTCTACGGTTCACAAGTGCCCATACTTTATCACAGCATGGTAGTGTATTCTTTATTCCTTTATTTCTTTTTCACTAAGTGGTTTGTGTTTTGGAGTCTTGGTGTTGTGTTTTTCTTAACATAGTAGTCTTGACACAGTAATACCTAATTTATTAATACATTAGTTTAACTAGCGAATAAATCTAACTTGAATGAATAATTTGTTTAAAAGTGGTTATAAAATAATTAATATTTAAAGAATGCATATGTTTTTATTTATCTATCAACAGCTAAAATGATGTAGGTCTAAAATGTGTACACTCATGTTTGTGATAATTTATGTTTTAAAGAAAAAGTATTGTTTTAGGATATCAACCACTGTACGGGTCCTTTAGAACTTCTCAATGAACTAAATTGTGAAGGCCGTACGAAACTTGCAGCTTTAAGGAAACACATAGACCAATTAGAGTCTCTTGCAAAAGAGCAAGAAAAACCTCTAGAAAGGATAGAACTTCTTCGAGAAGTTGCGAGTCACAAAGAGCAGCTTACTAGGTAAATTTAGTAACACCTCTATATAATAGAACATTTAAATTTTGTTGTTTGATTACCTACTTGTGTAAAAGGTTTGTTCTTGATGCTTTGGAATTTAATTCATTAGGTTATTCTTTAATAGAGATTAAGGGCCATATTTAAATAGTCAAGTCTCGGGAATCAACCAATTTCATAATATAAAAAACAAGCATTAGAGGATGAATGAGGGATTGGCTGACCTCCAAATATCGACTATGTATACAACCCCAAGTTAAACATAGGCTTATCATTTTCTGTAAATACTTTAAATAAGGTTTTAAATTTTTTCCGCAGTTAACTCATACTGTGGTGGTAGTTGACTCATTACTCGTTGGCAGCGTGAGTAATAGCTATCTCTCCCACATCAACAGTTGGCTTAGTAATACCTTCCCATTAGGTAATCTAAACTTGGCGACTGATAGGGCCAAGACCCCATGTTATGCCAACCCTACAGCATTTTTCATACCACTTCTCTTGGTCATTTCCGCCCCACTTCCTAACTCTATAAGTTCTGACAGATAACACTGTCTCAACTCGCTCCGATGGCCGCATGGCCTAAGGCTTTACTCTCATAGTAGACCAGACTGCTGATGATGGGGAGATTGAGATTCACTTCTCGGTTGCTTGTACTAAGGTGTTTTTCCCAAAAGGGTTTTCGACTCTCTTTCCACACAAATGTGTGTACACTTCCTATAAATATAACCTTCCTAATCTCTAAAACTATTAGCGTAATTATTACATAAGTATATAACAGACGGGTAGTAAGACCCAGTGCTAGAGAAAATAAAAACAACCTCTTATTGCTACAAGATGATTCGAAGCTTTCTATACAAACTTTAATGGGAGTTAAGGAACTCTAAAACAAACCTTATTTGTTAATGAACACATGTTTCCTAAAGTCACCCTTAGGTGATAGAAAACGCTGTATGTACATAAATAAAAGGCAGAAAATGTGAACAACATTTTATTTACAGCAGTTGCTTAAAGAAATCACCGCCAACATTAATGCATGCCTGACAACGTCTATGTATTGATTGCCATACATTATCAAAAATTATCCAGGCCCAAATGCTAAATGCATGTCGACCATCTCAGAATCCATTAAATACTTCATGTTACATGTACACATTCTGCGCTATGAATTAAGACGGCGAAAAATAACTGATGCGCTGCCCAATAGAATTATTGCAGGCATACAGTCATTAGCGTAAAAGATTTGTTTTAGTGTACCGTAAGGGTTCGGCCAGACTGACAAGCGAGCGAGCAAGTGACTGGGTGGCCAAACTGGCGAGCGAGCATGTGATTAGCAGATAGCTCTTGATAGTTGTTGAACAGGAGGCTCCGATTCTTGGCTCAGTGAACTGAGGGTAGCTTTTGACAAGTGATTTATTGTTGTGGTTTTCTCATCCTCTCTCCTCAATAATGGCGATTCTTATTGGTAAAGGCCTACCTTGATAATATTGAAGTATTTGAACATTACAGATTTATATATATATATATATATATATGTATAAAACTGGTATGTTAAAATACTTTTATATATATATATATATAAAAGTATTTTAACATACCAGTTTTATACATATATATATTGAAGTATTTTAACATATATATATATAAAACTGGTATGTTAAAATACTTTTATATTATCAAAGTAGGCCTTTACAAATAAGAATCGCCATTAATGTGGAGATAGGATGAGAAAACCACAACAATAAATCACTTGTCAAAAACTACCCTCAGTTCACTGAGCCAAGATTCGAAGCCTCCTCGTCAACTACTAACATAAACCATACCTATATATATTATACATATAGGTATGGTTTATGATCTTACCAATTAAATTAGGCCGTTAGTAGCAAGTGTGCTAAACCTATCGATAGTAATAAAAATGTCAAAATGAGAAGTTTTCCTAGCACTCAATGAACCAACATACAATAATATTACCTAGCGCCTGTAAACTAGACTGTACCGGGCCGAGGGCACACGCTAGAAAAATAGAACCAGTTCTATCTTTCAAGCACGCACACTTAGTTACTCGCTCGCTCCAATCTGGCCACCTCTCATTACAACCATTGTGTTCTATTTTATATTTTAGTCACTCGCGCGCTCGCTCACCCAGTCTGGCCACCTCTCATTACAACCATTGTGTTCTATTTTATATTTTAGTCACTCGCGCGCTCGCTCGCTCCAATCTGGCCACCTCTCATTACAACCATTGTGTTCTATTTTATATTTAGTCACTCGCGCGCTCGCTCACCCAGTCTGGCCACCCCCTAACTTCCGTATACAATGTATACTGCTGCAATATAAGTGGTAAACAAAAATTTACATAAAAGCAGGGGGCAGAACAAACATATCAATTAATGGTGATTCACAAATAAAACACTAGGCTTATAACATTCCCTGGGATAGAAAGTCTTGCAGACCGCATACGCCAGGGACAATCTGTGTCAAACTTACCTGCAGCACCACTTTTGTTCAACATTCTGCATGTACTTGGATCACATCCATAGTAATTGTCCTTAGCCACCTTACTTCACTTCAAAACAATTTCATGGGTAGATCTAACTTTCAGTCCAATTTAACTTTCACGATCCCCACTTCCCACCAAACACAACATTTATTAGACAATCGGAACATCTCTTGGCCTCTTCACAGCTGTCTCGAGTAATTCCAAAACTCCAGCTTCAAAACTCCAAAGATTTTTTCTCCTTTGCGTTAAGAACTTTTAAGAACATTCTCTTGATCTTCTGACAAGGCTGTAACATTGTAGTTGGGTTAAATGTCGAAATATGTTGCCCTAGAAAACTGTATAGGTCTAATTTGGCAATGAGCAGCTCAATGCTAAGAATGATTAGAACGGTTGCAAGGACAAATCTTACACCTAAGAGAAGATGGAATATAAGTAAAACCTTGGATTGCGAGCATAATTCGTTTCGTAAACGTGTTCGTAATACAAAGCACTCGTATATCAAAGTGAATTTCCCCCATAAGAAATAATGGAAACTCAGGTGATTCGTCCCACAACCCAAAAATATTTAATCTAAAAATGATTAATACCTTTTTTATTTTCGTTATTTAAATGTAACTGTACTGTAATCAAATTTATTTACTAAATTTAGTGGTGGCTGGTGTGAGGTAGATGAGAGAGAGGAGAGGAGAAGTGTGTTATTGTTTAGGACGACTTTCACTGTCACTAACGGAATCACTGCTATAGGTTGACTCACTGGAATATTTTTCTTTTTGTGCGACGTTAACAAAGAACCTATTCAATGACACTGCTTGGCAGACAAAGCGTAACCATAGTACAACTCATATTGCAAGATATCGCTCGTTTATCAAGTTAAAATTTATTGAGAATTTTTGCTCATCTTACAAAACACTCCCAAACCAAGTTACTCGCAATCCAAGGTTTTACTGTAAGTTAAACAAGATGTAGTATGTAAGGACTAATTAATGATTTTATTACCACTGTTCTGGTAAGTTAGATTTATAATATGTAAAATGCCTGAAAAACACCAATACAAAAAATTGGAAAGTATTTTACTTTGTATGTTATGTTCCTAGTTAATGCACACTTTTTTACTGTGTTTTTTTAAAACAAGGATAGTTAATACATTTTTGTTTCTTAAATATATTAAATATGCCTACCTATTTCTGTCATTTCTCTATGTTTTGTATAGTTGCAAACACTTTACCATTGTCGAAAGGCAATTTTAGGCCTCACCAAGTTTAGTTGATCTTTGAGTGTTTATAATTTCAGGCATTATTTGAGTTAAAAGATTTGTTAGAGTTGTGATATATCAGAGAGGTTTGATTGAAGCAACTATTTATTCAAGAAATGTATGTGAAAAATGCATTTAGTACTGAGATTAAACTCATTATAATTAATTTTTTATTATAATAATTTGGTTTTCACATAGAATCATTTCTTGGCACTCACCATGTCGCCATATTATTTTCCTCAGTGTGCCTAATAACGTACACCAGACATGTTCGTAATATTGCACTGTGCGATATTTGGCATAATAGCGACATATATTTATTGATTATAGATATCACCATAGAAACGAAAGGTATGGAACCCAGATGATATGAGGAAGGCTATATCAGCTGTTAGGAGGATGGGATTATTAAAGGCCATCAAAGACATTCAACATTCCAAAATCCACACTAAGATACAAAGCAAGAAGTTAAGAAGAGGTTGATAAGTTAGTTAATTCAACACTTGGAAGGAAACCTGTCTTACCCAAAGAAATTGAAGATTCCCTCGTCACATACTTCTTTCTGATGGAAGAAACAGTTCTTCTGTCTTATTAATAAAGATATAAAGAGAATGGCATTTCAACTGGCGATTAAGAATAAGCTTCCCCACCCTTTTTCTAAAAGAGAAGGACAATCTGGGTGGAAGTGGGTTTGTGGATTCTTGAAACGGAATCCTTAGCTAACTCTTCGCAAGACTCAAGCGATGTCAGCTGCAAGAGTAATAGGTTTCACACCTGACATTTTTGACATTTATGAGCCACTTTTGCAAGAGATAAATCATTCTCCTAATCGTTTGTGTAGTTGCGACGAGACAGAATTGTCTGTTGCTCAACATAAAACTTCCAAATTTATTTCTCTCAAAGGGAAAAGACAAGTTGGGGCGGTGTTGCCAGCAGAAAGAGGATCTCTGTTTACTGTTGTAACTTGTATGAGCGTGGCTGGTCATTTTGTTCCTCCTCTTCTTATGTACCCAAGAATTCGCATGAAAGAAGTGTTATTCGATGCCCCCCCACCCCAGCACTATTGCCACATGCCATAAATCGATATGGATTCAGACCAAACTGTTTACGCAATGATTTCATCATTTTTTTTAGATATGTCAATCTGACAAAAGAAGACCCTGCACTCCTAGTACTTGCTGGGCACTATTATCATACAAGGATTGAATTACTGAACCTTGCACGAGAGAATGGTGTGCATATTGTTTGCCTACCTCCACATTGCACACATAAAATGCAACCCTTAGATCTATCTTTCATACAGCCTTTCAAGACCTACTATGCTCAAGAGATAGAAACATGGTTGAAGCAGAATCCAACAAGAGTTGTGACTCATTTCCAAGTTGCCCCTTTACTTGGCAAAGCTTACTCTAAAGCCGCCAACGTCGCAGTAGCAGTAAATGGATTTAGAAAAAAGTTGATTGTTTCCATTTAATCGGAACATTTTTGTCGACTATTAATTTCAATCTAATAGTGGAAATGAACCAATTCTAAGGCATTCAAGCAATTCACCTATTGTTGATCTCATGACTCCAGGTCCAAGTGAAAGGAAACACCTTACTCAGACTCCTGATGACACAGACGACATTTTTGTTTTGCCCTCTGACATCAGTCCTATCCCATTCCTCACAACTGTGGAGGTCCCTGACAATGGTCGCCCTTTACGAACTGGAAGTGCAGCAGTGCTTACAAGCTCAACCTACAAGAACAAACTCTGTGCACAGGTTATGGAGAAAACTTCAAAACAAATGAGAAAGTGTGAAATAAAGAAGTTGCCCCAAAGAAAGTAGCCGAGAACAGTGATAAATCATAAGAAGAAGCTTTCATTTAGTTCTTCCATCAGTGATGAAGACCAGCAAGAGCCTCCCTTGGTAGAAACTGATGACAAAGATAGTGATGAGCACGCTGAGTGTTTTTATTGCACTATTCTAATGACAAACAAGGTGAAAATTGGATAACATGCACCAAATGTTACAGTTGGAGCCATCAAGCATATCATGGTGTTGATGATTGGAAGAAGTTCATTTTTGAGTTTTGCTGGCAAGAATGAAACATTATTATGTTTGATAAAGTTATATTTTTTTATGATTTGTATTTTTGTATTTAATTGTATTGTTTGCCTTTGTATGTCCTTTGCCAAAGGTTTCTGAATTTTCAGAAGCTCTTTCAGTGATAATTTTACTCTCACCGTAAAAATAAGTTTAGGTGTACGATATTAGGAACAAATGTTCCTAATATCGTAAATTTACTTTTTTTTGTTTCAGTTGTTTTTCTTTTCAATCACATTAAGTAGAAATAAAAAGTTAATAGTGGACAGCAAAGTAAACTCAAGAAGGAACAATTTATGCTATAAACTTGCCAATCTTTGAAATAACCGAATAATAGTTTGAAATTTTCATTAAGGGTGCGATATTAGGCACAGTTCCTTTATTTTGTAAAATAAAAAAAACCACAGAGGGACTTTTAAATATGGTACAATAGGCTTACTTCTTAATCATGCTTCAGATAGAAAAATAACTTTGATGATTGTAACTCTTCTGTAGTTTATCTAAAACAATTTCAAAGTAATGTTCATGGCCCTTTATGTTAATTATCTGGACATAGTACTAATATAGAGTATGAGTTCACACTTTAGTTTTTATATTGGACAAAAATAGGCCTTAAATATTAATAGGAAAGACTTTAGTCAAAAACTTGCTTTGATTAAAATAATTTAGTGATGCTGCTCAACTATTTTACCCCTTTCCCCCTCCCTTGCCCTCCTACTTAGACTTGTATTTAATCAGACCTGCTTAATTGGCCAAATGGTCTAAGACAGCGATTCTCAACTCAAACAAACAAAATATATTCATCTTTTACAGCTGTAAAATAAATATCAGTATTTTTTGTAACTATAGGCTACTGGACATTAATATTAATAAGTGTAGTTTTACTCTACTGTACATTGTGTTCTACTACTGTTTGCATACAACTTGTGTGTGTATATATATATATATATATATATATATTTTTTTTTTTTTTAAATTATTTGAGGTACAAGCATGGTAGGCTATTTATCGGTAGTTTTACATTTTCTTTAAGTATTTGACTCGATACCTATTAACCAATTTGAGTAGGAGTTTGCCATTAAAAAGCTTTTGCTACTTGTAATCTAGAAATTAAAACGTTTATTTCAACTGTATTATTCATTTATAAATTCATTTATAAATATATATATATAATTTATTTTATTTCAATAAATTCTAGAGAATAATTATACTGATTATATTGATCGCCATTGACAAGGAGATGGGTTTGTGTTTGAATAAAGGCCAGGTAGTCATTCTCTTTCCATACAGATGTGGATGCATTTCCTTAAAATACCCTTTGCATCTCTAGCCTTTATAATAATTCATTAATAACCCTATCATTAATGATTTGTGCTGTCCATTCACTTAGCGGTGATGTATCCACAAGGTTCCCAGTTTGTATGTTTCAGACATGTATTTTCAAGAAGTGTTTGTTTGATTACAGTTAAATGTTTACATTAGATAGAAGTAGCTGTGACTAAAGAGTTTTATATTGTATTTTCAGCACACTTTCTGCATTTCGTAAAGCAAATGTCGCATGTCTTTTGAGCATTGAGCGGTCAAACAAGGAGGAATTATTTGACCAAGTGTCTGAGGAAACAAATCTTCGCCATAGGTAAATGTCTGGTATTATTTGGTCGACCAATGTAGACTTTAATGTTTTTGAAGGTTTTCTTTAGCTTGTACATTGTACATTTGTAATAGACATGAACATTAAGGTTGTTTTGTGAGTTGTAATAGCCTTATAATAATTAATATTCTAGGTATAATATCGTTTAGTATTCACAACATTTCTATTTTAATCTAAAATAAATTATCTTACTTTCGTACCAACATAGTGTCCTTGTAACAAAATTATTTGAGAGCCTACTTCTCTCCGCATTACATTGCAAAAAATGAGTTGTGCGAGATAAGACTATTCAAAATCAAGGGATTTATAAGATTATCGGTTCCTGATGATTGATACATTCATGAATCTTAATATAGCCTATTTCCCTTTAGTTCCTCTACACCTTCTACTACATATTTTAAATTGTATATCATCATTTGCAGACAGAAGAAAGACAAAGAAGGCTTAGTGAAAATTTCCTCTAATGTGACAGAGCAATTGCTCTCCATAAGTAGACACCTTGCTGACACCACACAACGCAGCGCTGACACACTAGATTCTCTTGGTAGGCAAATGTCTTTGACTCTGGTAATGTACGCCTGCAATTTGCATCATTCAAAGGCTAATTTGAAATTAATGTGTGATTATTACTAACAAATAGTGCCTAACTTTAGTGCACAGTTTATAATAAATATAAGCACTGACAATAAGATGTATCATATCTTTATTAGCTCAAATTGCATTTTTTAATTAAATGGGTTTGAAGATTCATTAATAGTTATCCTTTAACATTGACCTGACAATTGCAGTGTAGTAAAATTACAACTAATTTTGCTGAATATTACTAACAAATACTACATAATGTTTGTCATACCATATAACTACCAATGCAAAAACTTGAGTTATAATATTTCTTGCAATGCACTTTATTTACTTTATTTACTTATTTATTTCATTGTACATCTTTTTTTCAGCGAATTCATCAGGAAATGTCCAAAACACTCAACAAGAGCTTCTCACCACCGGTAGCGTTATTACTCAGTCTGGGAAACTGCTTGACAAATATGGTCGGCGAGAGTTCACAGATAAAGTTCTCTTATTCTTTGCATTTGCATTTTTTCTCGCCTGTGTTGTTTATATTGTTCAAAAAAGAATTTTTTAATTAATGTTATTTTATATCTTATATTGTTAAAAATAAAATAAAATGAGACTTGATTAAATTTGTTTTCATAATTTTATATGGTTCTTAGCTATAGAGGGTAAATATAAAGAAAATGCCAATCAATTCAATTACATACAAAACATTCAAGATGCGTTTTTAGATTTTAATCATTTTCTTAATCTTTTAAAAAATTATTCAATATACACTGACTATTTACAACTGCAATTAGAAAAATATTTTTACTATTTAAACTTATTTCTAACAATAAGTTTAATTTCATGTTCATGGGTTAAAACCCTGCTGAGGTTGACTGATTTTCTTGAACGATAAAAATCTATAGCACAATTTATTTAGGAGGGTAAGTAAAGTTGTTGATCCTATGTCAATTGTGTTCTGTAAAATACCCTTGGAAGGTATGTGAAAATACCTTTCCAGCATAATTGATAGGTTCTTTTATACTCACTCGTAGAAATTCAGTATAGAAGGCAAAGGAAACTACTGCACTTTGTGAACTTCCTTAGTACATGTGCTTTCTACCAGATGGTGTAGGCAGTATTAACCATCCAAAGGGCTGAGTGCATTCCAGCTCTGGATGGATGAGAAGCACATCGAACCAATCTTTGGGTTGTTGATTCAAAAATAAAAAAAGTTAATTGTGTCATCATATCATCTTTTGTTGCAAACCAACTTTGTGAAGCTTCATTCATTTGAATGAAGAATTGCATACTAAAACAAAATGCCACTGACTGATCACTTATGTCTCAGATTAAGCCTGATGGACACAGATACAGCAGTTATATTGAACACCTTCCTTTTACACTTTTGGAATATGTTGGAAGAAGAATTTAGTTTGGATTTATTTATTAATAAAATAATTTTTTTTCAAGCTATTACCTAATACAATTTATTTATGTAAAATTATTTAAAAAAATAATTAAATCATTGAATTTCTGTCTTAAGAATATTTCATTTTAGCTCTTTAAATAATAGACAAATCATTTAAAAATTTAAAATGTTTTCAAGAATTTAATAAATGTTTCAAAGGAATAAGCTGGTGAGTCTCTTTATAATGTATATAACTTATCTTATAATTAGTTTATCATAGTATAACATCGGAAACATAATACTTCTATGAATTACTCTTAGAAATTCCTACTAAGTTTGCAAGAATTGGACAAACGCTCGTGCGTAGTTGGAACCGTAGTCTGTTGACTTACGCGAGGCGGAGATTGAGGTTCAAACTCGTCAGGTGATGGGTGGTTTCTAAATGGTTTTCACCTCCTCTAATGCGGTTCACTTCTCTAAATTCACCCTCCCAATTCTACATTAGCGTAATTAGTACTAGCATAACCGAAGGTATAAGCGGTTAATATTATTAATGTGACACAACTTGGCGAGCCATCCATTCCATTGCATTAATCACTGAAAATATGGTGTGCCAAATAAAAATTATTAAAGGTTAGTCTTCATAGACCAGTTAAAAAAATGACTGTATAAAATGTTCTTTCATATATGTTATGTGCTCAAATCATAATAATTTTATTTGAAACATATTTAATTGCTTTATTGCTATTCTAAAAATAGGTCATATTTTCCTAATTTGCCTTCTCCAAAGAAAGTATGGGCCTATAATGGCGTCATAGCAAAAATTATCACAGAAAGGAATTTGCCATGTTGTTAATAAAAAATAACTACAGTAGAGTCTCGGAAACTCGACCTAATATGGACTGAGATGGTGTTGAGTTATTGAAATGTCAAGTTTTAAAATGAACTTGCATAAGATTCATGTTTACTATGTCACGTTTACTCAACAAGAATGAATCACAGTAACATCAAATATTTTAGGTACAGTTGTACTGTACTATAGTATTGTATGGTTACATACAGTAACAGTACTATACATACGTACAATATATTACATATTAATATAATGGTGTATACACATATATGTGGTATACAGAAAAGCAGTATAGTACTGTACACATAATATTGTATTGATTCAAATAACATGTTACAGAATTGGAAAACTAACAAACACAGCACTTGTAAAAACACCACAGCACAACTTTTCTACTCGAGCTACACAAACAAATTGAAAGGTTACACAGTTGAATGACCTTGGATTGTGATGACTGACGCCAACAACTGTGCACATGTGCGCGTGTCGAGTTGAATGGAATGTTGAGTTTTCGAGACACTACTGTACTTTAATTTTAAAATAGTTTCTTCATCACTTACTCTATAGCATTAAGAATTCAAAAGTTCATTGCTGAATTTACAAAAGTACACTATCTACCCAATCTTGAGCTAGTACTCTATATATTCCACCTCATTACGCCCTATCTCTTTCACTCCCCATTCCAATGTGATCCTCTCATCTGTGCCTAGATCTTCCCATTGAGTTTGCCAATCAGTAGGCTTACACTGAATACGGTTCTATATTCCGTCATTTCCGTTGTATGTCCTGCCCACCATTATCTATGAGACTTGATTGTTCTAACAATATCTTGTAATGAGTACCAGGTATGTAACTCATCATTATGTAAGCTACCTCCATTACCCATTAGCCTCATTCCTTTGTGGACCAAATATCGTCCTAAGCACCTTGTTTTTGAACACCTTAAATTGGTTTTTGCTATGTGAGGTAAGAGACCACTCCATAGAATAAGTTTTATAAGGTTAAGAGACCACACCATAGAGTAAGTTTTGTAATATAAGAAAACCACACCATAGAATAAGTTTTGTAAGATAAGAGGAGACCACACCATAGAGTAAGTATAATGTAAGGGAAGAGACCACACCATGGTTGTAAGTAATTAATTGTATTGAAGAAATGTTTTTTTTCGTTTCTCTCACCAAGTGTCTACTTGTTTGGGTCATACTCATATGATCTAATAACGCTAATGTGAGGAAAGTTGAATTTAGATGAATTTTACCCGCATTTGTGCGTAGGCAAAGTAGGAAACCAGTTAGGATTAACCAGCTCCAGTACACCCGACCGAGATTCGAACCTCTATCTCCTGATCATCGGTGGCCAAGTATATTGCAGCTTAAACCATTTGACCACCGAAGCGGGCTAGAAAGTAGTTGGTGTGAACTCATTATAATTAGGTTCTTATTAACATTTACATTATAGCTATTCCACCAAGCCTAAGATGAAGAGTAAAAGTATTTGGTTTCAAAATATGGTGCACTAAATTTTTAGTCTAGGGGTGTACCGATGCGGATACCAATTAATCGTTTATCGGGCGATTATTAGTACATTGGTAATTATTCGTAATTGGCGATTATTAAGTCAATTAATCGTTCTTTAAAAGTAAAATTTAAATCAAAATTTTCTAAGAAAGAGTTTACGCATCTGGGTTGCGGGCTATGCAAAGATTAATGATAAAGATACAGAAATATAAGTTCATACTGTTGATAAAACTAACAATCTAGTTCCAACTTTCGCTGGTTATGCATAAAATATATTTTTGTATGCATACAATCTTTTTATATTAATTAAATGAACTGTTATCATTCTCTTAAGCATATTTCCCAATATAATTAATAGATAAACGATAATCGGGATTAATCGGTGTAAATAATCGTAGCATGAACGATTATTTTAAACAATCGGTATCTGTAATCGGTTTTGCTGAATCGGTACAACTCTAATTTTTACTTATGGTGGTAGTATGTAAAATTAACACGTTTGGGAAAAGTTGACTTAAATTCTAAGCATAGCTTGTGATGACTAATATTAAATAAATTTGAGATATGATTGTTCATTGGAAAGAGAATAACAAACAAACCACATTTTTATAAGTATTTTTAGCTGTACTTATCACCATAGTTTAAATTACACTTTATTTTGTGAAAAGATTAACTAGCCATTTGCTCAGTTGGTAGCGTGTTTACCTACTGATATGAGAGTACCGGGTTTGATTCCGGTGAAAAACACTCAAGACTTATATATATGGGTACAGAGGTAGTGTGTTGGAAGTTCAGCTGATATCAACATAAAATATAATTTTCTTAGAAATTAAACTTTTTTTTTGTCTTTAAATGTGTATGCATGGAACTTATCTTTTCAACTAACGGTAATTGAAAATCAATTAAATTAATAATGGTTACAATAGATTTATTATGTCTATTTAAACCAAAATGAATGACAGCGGAGCACGCGTGTGTTTGCTTTAATTTTGTTTGCATACTCCCCTAACCCCCCCCACACACACACACACACAAATGAAGGGCTCCGGCACTGACCACATCTGGGACTGCACACCTGTGTGTAATGTCAACCCTATTGATGTGTACAGTGTCGTTAATTGAATATTTTATAGGTATAAAAATATAAACACAGTTTTAGGTAGCTTGAAAAGTAGAGTCACAAATTACAATACCATTATACAGTTCATATTTGTTTATTATATATATATAACAAAAATATCACGCCGTTCCCTCACGGGGTATGCAAGAAACTGTGCATATAGTTAATAAAAACAACAATCCGTACTTAATCTATCCTTACTAACTTTCTCCACACTTCCCTATCCTTGCATACTCCTTTCCCTTCAACAACACCCATACACCCGAGTCATACATGCTCATTTATTCTTAAAACTCTTAGTGTTTCTCGTTTTCACACATTCTTCTACCACATTTAGCCACGTCTTACACGCCTACCCCTTTCTTTCGATCCACACACTCTACCTTCATATATTAGATTCGTCACGTGATCAACACTCATACTCTCAACATGCCAAACCACTAACGTTTCACATTTACCTATTGGAATCCCTTCCAAACCGCATTCCTTCAACACCCAACTTTTTTCACATACATTTCTTAGACATCTCATTTCGACAGCATTCACCATGTTCTTGTGTTTCTCTTGACAAACTCGCGCTTCAAATACATACAACAATTTTGGCGTTATCACACTTATATACCACTACCGTCTTCCGTTCCAAATTCTGTTTTAATACTTTTCAGTGGTCCTCCCCCACACTAGCGTATGATTACGTCCAAACCTCACCCCTGTTTATCTAGCCCGCAATCAACTTTGTACGGCTGGTTGCCTACCTACCACTCGACAGGCTTTTACACACAGCGACGGTTGTACACTCACCTTTTAGACAAAGTTGGGACTATTACATTATTTTGAGTAGTATTGTAATATAATTATATAATAATAATTATTGTATATGTTATATTGTTTTTACAATTCATGTTACAATAGAGTGTGGTTTCTTGAATTTAATATTGGAGCTAATTAGAACCAAACGCATTTTTATAGCAATGTTTAAAGTGTACTTTCTAAGCTCGAAGCTATTTAAACATATGACTTACAAACCAGCTGATACAGAAATATAACGTTAATAACGTTTCAACTGGGCCTTTTTTTTAGAGCTGTAGTTGGCCCCCTTACCACTTATCCATAAGGAACTGGAATCGTATACAATGTGTCTGACTACCCAACTGGTTGTATGCATTTAATTACACTAAGGGTTAGAAATAAGGAATGTAGAACTTAGAGAAATGTACCCTTATTTACGTGAAGGGGTGGTGGGAAACAATTTAAGAAAAATCACTTCTCTGTACACTCGGATAGGATTAGAACCCGACTTTCCCCTCACCGGCAAACCAGACAAGACAAAATTGACGCCTTGATCCGTGTGATAACCGATGCAAGTGGCGTCCGATTCATGATATGATATTTTGCTTAATCTGTGTAAGTCATGCGTTGCATTATTAATTATTTGTATTGGTGTGTATTTTTTGTGTATTCCTGACGTTTTATTTGATGTCAGTTATTATATTATGTGTGTGCTTCGTATTATTTGAGTATTTTTTACTTTTTATTATTTGTGTATGTGTATGTATTATTTGTGTATTTATTATCTGTGTTATTTGTTTATATTATAGTTTGTATTGTTCGTAAGACCTTGTGCTTCTACTTTTCTTAAATAGTATTTTAAAGTCCTCGTAAGTCTCTTGTGAGTTCACATTAACATTTATTGACGTATTTCCACCGTAAAAACTTGTCAATTACAGCAACAAGGTCAGTTGAAGTTTTACAACTTGTATCAATGGGCACTTGATATATATATATATAGATATATATATATATTATATATATATATATATATATGTCAAACACATTTAATCTGATTTTCCAATGACGTAGAAGTTGGGGTTCGAATCACAGCAGGGTTTAGCTAGGATTTTTTTTTCCCCTGGACGGTTTTCCCCTCTCCCTCCACAAAAAATTTGGGCATATTTTCTCCAAAACTTTACTTTAATATTCCCTACTCCACTAGCATAATTAATATATATGTGGAAACACACATGATTATTAAGAAGGCATTTTTTATTCTTTATTTTACGAAGTTGCAGTTCAAATGCAAACTAATGTACGGCAAGGTCTAATTTTTGTTGACACGAACATACAGTACATTACTTCAACCTGTCGGAATGGCGTGTGACGAGAAAGTGAAGACAATAGTGGGTTTTCATGAAGATAGCATATTAATAGAATTTGGGGTTTTACTATAGGCGACAAAATTTTGAAATACGTGAGCAGAGTAGCTTTTTAGAGACAGCATTTTCCATCCAGAATTAGTTAAATTCTAATATAAAACTGAAACTATTCCCAGGGACCTTGGGAGTGACATTTCCCCCCTTTTTTTATTTAAGTAATCAGTATCCTGGTGGTCTAATGTGTTACTCTCGCAGTAGACTAGACTTTCGATTACGGGTAGATTGAGATTCGAATCTTGGTCGTGTGTACTGAGATTTTTTCCCAAATGGTTTCCCACTCTCCCTCCACGGAGATGCGGGTACACTTCTTCTAAATATAGCCTTTCTAGTCCCTTAAACCACTAACGTAATGAGTACATAAGCGCATAACCCTAACGTTTAGTAAGATGCGATGCTAAAAAAAGTACTCATGTAAATGTATGCATTGCATATAAACTAAGATTAGAGGCGATTATTTTTTGAATGTACATTTTTAGTTAAATTGTTTTTATTTTTTTACATAACCATCTCATTTTATTTCGAATTGTTTTTATTCTCATAAAAAGAGAAAATATTGTGATCGTGAAAATGGTTGACCTTGAATTTATCCGTTTTATATGGACCCGAAAATTTTTTTTTTTTACAATACAGTCTGTCCCTGGGCCTAGATCCGAAACGGTTTGATAAATTTTTTAAAATCTTGATAGCTAGATGTTCTTTGACATTTTCCTTGGCATGCACATACCCTAATTGTTTTGATATTTTTTGGCAAAACAAAACGTGACCAATCCTAATAATACTTATTTTTTGTCTAGAAAGACTCATTTTTGAAGAAAAGTCCAATTTGTGTTTATACAATTGGGATGAATTCTAATAGGGCTATATTCTAATACCAAGGGAATGCAAAGCCTGCATAATTTGACAACATGGCAAATATGTATTGTAAACAGTTCCCGTATAAAATAATTACAATAAAATACTAAAACTACGAAGCTGGGTTAGGTTAATATGCAAACACAATACAACTCATATTGAAATTTAGATCTGTCATTCGCTAAGGAACCAACAAGTGGTGTTGCCATATGAAACTCAGAGACTACAAAAAAATGGTGCGTTCTTGATGCGCTTTTGATATACATCAAAGCATGTAAACAAATTTGGCCTGTGTGCTTTAAGTACGTAGTCTGCCGGGCAGTAATACTTGTGACAGTATATATACAGTCAACTCTTGATTCTACGACCCCGGGAATAACGTCCCTCTCAAAGTAACGACCCTTTTGTGGGGAACCGTGAAAATGTAAAAAAAAAAAGATCGAAAATTTTATGGAAATAGGCCGTAAAATGTGTTTGTTGCACATGCGATTATTTTTGTGAGCGTTGTATTTCTAGTAAACTGGGGTAGGTCAGGTATAAAAATAGACACCACCCTATCAATGCCAGCCAATAGCACTTGACTCGGTCCACCCCCTCCCAAAAGCTACACAATGTCTCCCCGCGCGCGACTGCCGCTACATCACGCGCCAGGCTTGTTTTTGCCATTGTTATTTCGATTCTCGATTTGGATACATTTTGTGAACGATTTTGGACGACCCACGCTATTTTTTTTATTTGATACGAACTTATAATTTCGACGAAATGAGTGGAAAGAGGACCTTCTTGACGCTCATGAAAAGTAGGAGATAATCCAGGAAGTGGATGAGAAGAAGATTACAAAGATGAAGACTACGCGTTGGCATGGCATCCCGAAGTCGACACTTTTCACGATTCTCAAAATGAGAGAAGAAATTGTGAAAGTAGTGCAGAAGGAAGGCCACAATGTAAAGGCCAAAAATTTGAAGAGTGCGACGCACGTGAATCTGAATCAAGCTATGCTGTAGTGTTTCAGCCAGCATTGAGCGCAAAACGTACCTATAAACGGACCGATGATGCAGCGGAAGGCCGATGAATTTTCCCTGAGGTTGGGTATAGAAAACTAGGTGTTAAAGTGTGTGGCTAGAGCGTTTAGAAGTGCATCACAGCATATCCAGCCACAAGGTCGTCGGTGAAAGCGCATTGGTCGACCCAACACCGGTGAAGGAGTGGATGCCCTTACTCCGAAACATCCTTAGGCGCTATCAGCCTCAAGATATATACAACGCTGACGAGCTGGGGATGTTCTACAAGCTCATGCCAGATCACACTCTTGTTGTGAAAGGGGATGAGAGCAAGGGTGCGAAGAAGAGCAAGGAGCGCCTCACCTTCTTTCTGTGCTCAACATGGACGGCAGCGATAATATGAAGCCCCCTCGTGATCGGTAAGTTCAAGAAACCCCGGGGTTTCAAGGGCAACATCCTGCCTTGTGACTATGATTTTAATAAGAAGGCATGGATGGCCTCGGGTGTGTTCACGAGGTGGCTTCAAGGCTTCGATTTGAAGATGGACGCCGCAAATAGAAAAGTCGTGCTCTTCGTAAACAATTGCCCCACACATCCTGCTCTCGACAAACTCAGGAACATCAAGCTGGTGTTTCTGCCAAAGAACACCACCAGAATGCTTCAGCCCCTGGACCGGGGGATAATCTAGCAATTGAAGGTGAAGTTCTGCGAGATGCTTGTGTGGAGTATGGTGTGGAATCTCGACATGGGCAAGGAGGTCAAATAGTGGGATGTGTTCAGGGCCATGGAGGGAATCGTCGTCAGCTGGAGGGCCGTGAGACCGGCGGTAATCGCCAACTGCTTCCGAAATGCCCATTTTGTCTTACCAGTCAACGAAGGGACTGCAGTCTATGTGCTACCCGCCGCTGCCAGCGCCGAAGAACCAGACGTCCCACCGCTAGTGGACTCCAATTCTCAGCCAGGCCCTTATAAGGAACCGCAGCCTGGCTCATCAACAACACCCTCGTCTGCCCCCTGACTTTCACTCGGCCGTGCGACGAGGAAAAATGGTGGATATTAGCCCTAGACTGCACCTATGAGGAGTAAATAGCTGCACCTATGAGGAGTAAATAGCATCAGACGATGACATCACAGTTTGGGGCACCCTCGACAACGCCGATATAATCAGGGAGCAACAGGAGTCCAGCAATGAAGAGGGGGAGGAATAAATGGAAGAAGAGCCTGAAGACATCCCCACAATGAAAGATGTTCTGAAAGGCGTGGACGTCTACTCAAGAGCACTTAAGCGCCAGGGCGCTATCGAAGAGCTGTGGTTCCAGTTCTATAATGTAAAGACTTCATCGAGAAAACTGGCGCTAAGAAGAAGCAGGCCTCCATAAAGGACTTCTTTAAGAAATAGGTAGGTATTTTTTCATGTGTTGTCTAAAAAAAGCAATTTTTGCGTATAAGGGTCGGGGGTGAAACAAAATCATTTAACATTCCAATAACCCCTTCGAAATAACGACCCTTTTCCAGGGTACCGTGAATGGTCGTAGAATCGAGAGTTGACTGTATATATATATATATATATAAAGATTCGATGAGCTATAATATTGTTCATTATTATTAAGCTGGCACATTTCCAAATGATTGCGAACTAAATAGGAAAAGTTTTATCTCTTGACGACATAAGTAAGTGAAATTTGTGAAGCAGTGCTTGTGATGATCTTGGCTGCTAGAAAGTTGGTGTCTTAATCAATAACGATAGCATTTGAGCGACTTATTTTCAAAATATGACCACAGGCGTAGAAACCAGGTAAGAAAAAGTGCAATGCTGCTACGTTAAGTTATTCATTATTTATAATTATATTATTATAATATCAATGTAATTTTCAGATTAGCCAAAAGGAACTAGTTAAATTTATTTTTAATGTCAAACTGAACACGTGAGAGAAGACGCGTCTTCGGTACCCGGCTAAATATAATAATTTTATAGATCAGCGTTTCTCAATCAAATTTAGTCACGGAACCCTTTTATATTTTACACAACATAATTTAACATAACAACAACCCCTTAACTTTTTTTTTAGCATAGCAGATTTAAAAAATGCACCGCAGGCGAAACATTTTATTGGTTCAAGGTTATATACCTTTAAATTGAAAGTTACATTTTTCCCTAGGGGGAAGGCAACATGCCTTGAGGCATAACTATTTTTAAAAAACAAACAAAAAAACACCCTCAGTTCACAGGACCAGGGTTCGAACCCCGATATCTCTTTTATTGGTAGTCCAGTATAGCACGAGAGTGGCGCCTTAGACCATGCGGTCACCGAAGCAGGTCATACATTCCGTTTATCCTGTAAGGTAGCCGTCTCATCTTGACAGATCACACTATGACCCTATCTTATGAGCTCTAACATAGTGGAACAATGCAAGGTAGGCTTGCTGCCTTAAAAGTTAGATAAAGGATACATTGTGCAGTTTACCCTCCTTGTATTACTATCCTACTTTTAAATATTTACCATCCAAACAGTACACACATTTTAAATGACTTTATTTCAAGTAATGAATAATACAACTACTTGTGAAGCGATTTTAAAGTGTTATTTTAATATTTCTCCTCATATTTATTTTTAAAATAACAACTCTGAAGCTTCAAACCCACAAAAAATTATACTCATTAAACTTAGAATATTCTATGGAAATCTCAACAACAAATTACTGTATTTGCTTAAAATATACTTGATCTAGTTCCTTATACCCTTAATTTTAATCACAGAGCTGCGTTAATTTGGATACGCATTATTGACAATTTGTTAATTTAACATTTTCACGTGTATTATTTTAATTTATTCAACTCAAAATGTAAGGTTATTTATGGAACAAAGAATTATTGTTATTTTTAAACTTAATTTTGGGGTAAACAATATTTTGGAATAATAAACCACAATTTAAATATTAAAATTAGTTTCAACGCTCCAAAAGGCGGCCCTCTTAGTTTGTAGTTTAGTCCGTTCTAGGTAATTTCGAACCTTTCTGGCGTTTGATCACTTTCATTTTCAAATATTCTAAAGGTTTTCTTAGCGTTTGTTGTAAACTTACTTTGCTTGTGAAATTCACAAAATATATTTATGAGTCGTGTGAATTTGAAACAACCTTTTGGGTATTTTGAAATTGTCAGAAAATCCAAATATAGCGATAACCAACTCATTTTAATTTTAATCTTAATCTTAATTTTACATATCCATACATCCAGTCATGTGATAACCAACTATCATGTTTGATAATAAGTTTTCGAAACTTAAAAATCAACAGTTAAAATGTTATCATTGTTGAGCGCAAAAGAATTAGTTTGTGTTTTAAAAACTTCTTTTATACCGTGTCCTTACTGTATTTATAGTATCTTCTTATAAGCATGTATATTCTTAGAAGTTGTATTTATAAATAATAGTTCTTTATGTATATTCTTAGAAGTTGTATTTATAAATAATAGTTCTTTATGTATATTCTTAGAAGTTGTATTTATAAATAATAGTTCTTTATGTATATTCTTAGAAGTTGTATTTATAAATAATAGTTCTTTGTGTATATTCTTAGAAGTTGTATTTATAAATAATAGTTCTTTATGTATATTCTTAGAAGTTGTATTTAGAAATAATAGTTCTTTATGTATATTCTTAGAAGTTGTATTTATAAATAATAGTTCTTTATGTATATTCTTAGAAGTTGTATTTATAAATAATAGTTCTCTGTGTATATTCTTAGAAGTTGTATTTATAAATAATAGTTCTTTATGTATATTCTTAGAAGTTGTATTTATAAATAATAGTTCTGTATGTATATTCTTAGAAGTTATATTTAGAAATAATAATTCTTAACATAATTTGTTCCCCATCTGTCTGCATATTTCACTAACGAAGTATATCGGATACAGATATAATTTAGAAGAAGTGTACTCATATTTAAAAAGAGGGAGACGGGGAAACCGTAGAGGGAAAAAACACCCCCAGTAAAAGCAGATGAAGGTTCGAACCTCAACCTCCTGTTACCGGAAAACCAAACAAGACGAGAGATTAGGAAAGTAGAGGAAACGTACCCGTATTAGCCTGGAGAGAGAGTGAGAAAGATACAATTAGGCCTATAATTGACACGTGAAACCTCCCCCACTCACGCGTGTGTACCCGACTGAGATTCAAACCTTGACTAGTATATTGTAAGGTATGATGCGATTGCAGAAAATGCTTCACGGTCAACCGTATAAAGTAATAGTGAGTGTTGTTTCAGGCTAAAGTTGGCGACCCTGTGGCTGGTGTTCTGTTGCTGTCTTGCTGTTGATCGCAGGGCCAATTATTCTTCCGTTACATGCCCCGAGAGCTGCAGCTGCTTATTCTCGCTCACGTGCGACGAAGGAGGTCTAACTGAGATTCCTGCCAATCTTAGCACCTTAACCATGTTTATAAGAATATCAAACAGCAACATATCCACTATTCCACCTGACGCCTTCAATGGGTTAGGTGCTGTTGACATGATCATTTTAGAAAAAAACAATATCAGAGCCATAGACCCATACGCTTTCAGGGGACTCGCAAAGTTTCTCAAGATTGTAAATTTATCCAAAAACAAAATATCAGTGCTCAATCCATCAGTTTTCAATTACCTTTTCTCTTTGAGCAACTTAAAATTATCGGAAAATAATTTGGTAACACTCGAAATGTTTGTTTTTCAGGGGCTTACAAAGCTTACGGAACTTTCTATCAGACGTAATAAATTGGAGGAGATCAAGAAAGGAATATTTAGTAACTTAACAAGTTTAGAATTTCTTGATTTGTCTGTAAACCGAATACAAAGGATCGAATCAGGATCATTTAGTGACTTGTCTAATCTAGAACGCTTGGATCTATATCTTAACACAATTGAACACATAAATCGGTACACTTTCCATGGGTTGTATAATTTGACATCTTTAAACATGAACAGCAATTTTCTCAAAATTATTAAAAGGGACACATTTATTAACACTCCTAACCTGTTGAGTTTATCACTTGGATCCAATACGATAGAAGAGTTGGAAATTGACGCATTCCGCGGTCTCAATAAATTACACGAGCTGTCCATAAGCGCAAACAGACTGTCGAAACTGGATGGAAAGTACTTCAAGGGCATGGAGAGCCTCACAACTCTCGACCTTAGCCGCAACGTAATCCATGCCGTCAGTCCAAACGACTTTAAGTTTTTGACGAACCTCGTCACGCTCGATTTGTCCATCAACAGGATCAGCTGCGTTCACCCAGATTCTTTCATGGCCAACTTTGTACTGAACAAACTATCATTGGGCTACAACCACCATCTTAACATTCCAACTGAAGAGTCATTGATCAACTCTAACTCGTTGAAGAGCTTAGATCTTTCAAATTCAAACATTGCGGGCTGCCTTCCAAAATATTTCAAAACACTACCAAACTAGGTACCATTTCCTTGAACGGTAACCAACTTGAAACGCTTGAAAAGGAGACTTTTTCCCATCTGGATGGCCTCGTTCACCTCGACGTACACAATAACGATTTCACCTGTGATTGTAAACTGGCAAGTGCTTATAGATGGGCTCAAAATAAGACAGTGTTCGCTTCGGTTGAATGCAAAAATCCTTTAGAATACGCCGGTAGTTCCTGGGCGGTTTTGAACGGTACCTGCAAAAATTTCACCACCACTAGCAGGCAGAACGTCAGGTCTATATCGACCTGTAGAAACCACAAATACGGAGATAATATCGATCACAATGAACCTTGTACCGCTACAAGAACAATTAATGTGTCCACAACAACTCCTGGAGTATCACCTACAGTCCTCTCTTTGAACAAAGTCGTTGAGTCTGCATCGTCAGGAATATGCATCTCTATTTTGAGTGTGCTGGTTTTGGAATGTGTTGTTTTGATTATCCTTACAGCAACATGGCACTTATTTACTATAAGAGGTATCATAAGGGATCATTTGGATTCTGGTCGAAATCAACATTACTTGATAATATTCATTTGAATGAAAGAAATTCGTGAAGGAATCTCGTTATCATTTGTTAAATAAATGGTACAATACAATCGCACAAACTTTCTCAGATTGTGAATTATAGTTTCGAATGAAATAGAAAATATAGAAAAAAAATCTTAAATAAGTTTTCCTCATAACAGGGACAGAGGACAGATAAATATGGGGACAAAGATAGAATACACTTTTTTTGGTTTGGGTTCACATAAAACGTGAAGAGATGGATTATTTTCCCGATTTCAATACTTCCTATTTATATGAGAATGTAAAATTAATAATAGCAGTGTGATAGTTTTAAGCTACCTAGTCCAATATTTGGAGTGTGTCATAAGTAGGTACAAGTTTGTTTTTTGTTTATTTGAAATTTTCACTAAAAAATGGGATGAGGAAGAGAGCTCAAAGTTACTTTGCATCCCAAATTATTGTTTGGATAGTTATTTATTTCTGAAAATTGAAAAATGACACCTGGACACGGGAATCGAACCCGGGACCTCTGGCTTAGTACGCCAATGCTCTAACCACTGAGCTATCCAGGATTCGTCCCGTGCTCAGGGTCATTCATCACTCATATTTTAAGGCAGAGTCTATATGGACTTTAGCAGAAATCGTCAGCTACAAATATGTGATTATATTAATATCACGAGCCATCGGATAACGCAGCCATCTGCGACTCGGTAGTGAAGAATGACCCTGAGCACGGGACGAATCCTGGATAGCTCAGTGGTTAGAGCATTGGCGTACTAAGCCAGAGGTCCCGGGTTCGATTCCCGTGTCCAGGTGTCATTTTTCAATTTTAAGAATATGATGTCTAGATAGTGTAATTCCCATTAATAAGCATAAATAATAGCTTTGGCTATTAATTCTTAGGTATTTATTGTTGTTACATAATAAGATGGTGTTTTCCTAGTATTAATGTTAACGCAGAAAATGGTTGCCATACTCATGTGTCATTTAAAACCACTTAATATTGTTTATACTTGTATTGCTATTTTTGTTATTTATTATTATTATTATTATTATATTATTATTATTATCACCGCGTCTTACTACCCGTTCGGTGTATACGCACTTACGCTAATGTGTAATGATAGGGTGATTGTGAGATGAAATGGAGGACCTACAGTTTAACATGGGATCCGAACCACGTGGAGGCCTGGCATTCCTCACATTCACAAGTTGTGATTAATACACATCTTGTCAGAGGTGAAGGAAGGGTTTGGCAATCATATAAATCTGTGCCGGGACCGAGGATTGAACCCCGGACCCTCAGCACAGAAGTCTGACACATTATACCTAGACCACCAGGTCATCGTTATTTTTATTAAGTTTGTAATGCGATATTAAATATACAACTAAGCTCGAACCAGAGATCTAATCTTAGTTTGGTTTTCTGTATCCTCATTTAAATCAGCGAAATTATTTTTCATTAAAATAATTATTTTAAATTTGTTTGTAGCCTATTTAATAAATGTGATGAAATAGTTATATTGTTCCTATTTCCAAAGTTTTATATTACTACTAGGAAAATCAAAACTAGACAGCAACGCCAGTTTTGAGCTGCGCGCTATTCCAATAGTGATACAGGTCTTAAACCTAACAATAACATACAGAGTATTCATATTCAAAATCATTGCTAGAATATCTCTATTAAACTAAGCATTCATAATGTATTATTACAACAATGGTTCTTAACCTTTCGGAAGTCACGGAACACTTTTGATTCTAAGAAAATTTTTCCGAACACCCATGTCCATGTGTCATTTTTCAATTTAAATAATATTATATTTAGATATATATTAGCTTAGCTATTTAATATATCATAATATGCGCATTCATACAATTGTCATTGTTCTATTAGCAGCGTAAAGCCAACTACCGAGTCTATGTCATATCACGTTATCTGATATCTAGTGGTCTAAATTGAACACACATTTGTAGCCGACGATTTCCACACGTCCATAACAGACTCCACCTTAAAATATGAGGGAAGAATAGTCTTGATACGGAACGATTCCTAGATAGCTCAGTGGTTAGAGCATTGACGTACTAAACCAAAGCTTCTGGGTTCAATTCTCATGTCCAGAGTTGTTTTTTCAATTTAAAATAAATTATATTCTACTGGTTTGGAAGTCAACGCGCGTAGCGGTCTTTCAGGTTTTAGAATCATAGTAGCTAGCATCACTCAGAACTGTGGTCATCTTTCACCGGCGGAACACTTGTAACTAGTTCACAGAACACAAGTGTTCCGGGGAACACTGTTAAGAACCATTGTATTACTGTGTCACAAATCCTAGGCGTTATTTTTATTATCTGTTGAAAGTTTAATTATCCATCTCCCAGGTCTGGTAAAGAGATAAAAAGATTACGCTCGAACCAAAAAACTTATAAAAGTGTTGTTTTTTGCATTCTTCATTTGACAACAGTGAGTTTGTAATTAGTTCAGTAGCTTTTACTCTCTCTAGGCGCCTTGTAGAGAGACGTATTGTGATCATCAAAAAATCAAACTCGAGATTTTGATAAATGTCAACGTTTAATGACCCTCTCAAACCGAAAAAGTGGTTTTAGCAAAGCCGTTAATCTGTCTGTATCTGATCTCGGCCTAGAGCCGAAATCATTTTACCGATCTGGATAAAGTTTGATATCCAGAGATTTTATAAGGTTTCCCCTGGAAGTTTTTGGAATTAGATACCTATAACCCTAAACCTAAAAAAAATCTTATTTTTAAATTTTGTGTCCCTATGTTTGTTTTTCTGTCTGTCGCTGGCCACGGATCCGAAAAGGTTTGATGGATTTTGTTCATACTTGATATATCGATTTTATAGAACTTTAATTCAGGAGATCTTTTTGATTTTGAGTTTAGCACCCAAATTAAGGATAGTTTACTGAAGAGTGTTTTTTTAATTCCAAATTTTTCGAAAATATCTACAACAATTTTGTTCAAAATGGATATCTAGAGTACGATTGAGCTTCAAAATAATATCGTATATTTGGTTTTTGGGTAAAAATTGGTTAAAGAGTACAGTAGTTAAATGACGAGTGATTTTCGAAAATTCGAAATATTTTGAAAATTGATCTAACGAATTTATTTAAATAATTGTATACATTATATATATTATATATATTTAAATAATTATATATATATATATATATATATATATATATATATATATATATAGAGAGAGAGAGAGAGAGAGATTGTTTGGTGTAACAAATAGCAACGTTTACTTGTCTTTGGGTTGAAAACTTATTTATTGGTATCGTACTGATGACTAATTTTTTTTTTATTTGAACTATTTTAAAAATGGCTCTAACTATTTGGATCTTACCAGTTCTGTGATGTGTGATTGTATCGTAACCATTTACTTATCATGTCTCCACAACTTTTTAAGATACAAAGTGACTTATCATTGCTAAGTTGATTTACTATTAAAATGAAAAACTTTAAGTTATTTGAATACATTTTTAAAATTGAGGTCTAAAAATGGGGAGTTTATTTTTATGATCTTTGGTAACCATAGAAGCTACTTTTACCTAAATATTTCTGTCAAAGCGTATAGTATTTCTTTTGTACTCTTTGGGGAAATATGATGCTAATTTTTTATTATGTTTCTGCAACAGTATAAACGCTTCGTTTAATATATTTTTAAAATATTTAAGTAAAAGTCTCCATTTTCAGGTAAAGGAGTGAGAAAGTCTTCGCGGTGCGCCGTACTATTTATTTCAATTTAAAATAATAATTTTCAATATTTTTATAAATTCTCTAGAATATCGTAAGTTTGTTTGAATAGTTGATTCCAATCCTTATGTTTTCTGGTGAAGTATATGGAAACACGCTTTTTGATACGATTCCTGGGTTGAATTGTATTACCTACCCAAGTTAGTTATTATCCTTTGGTTGAGATGGCCTAGCTGACCTGTTACTAAAGATGAAAACTTTCCGGGAAATTTTGACTCAAAAATGTTCTGCAGTGGTGGCTTGCGGTGGAGGGGTTAAACTGTAGAGGTGGAACCTAGAGCCTATTATACTTCAAAATAAAGTATGTTAAGAGACGAGTGCGCTTTAAGAAGAGGAAGGGGCTTGGGTAAGGATAGGGGTAGATAGGAAGCACGGAGGATAAGGGGGGAGACAAAGGTCAGCCTGACCTTAAAATTACTTTAATTTAATTATTGATGATAACAAATTTGAGGTATGATTTATGAACATAACGGGTCTACAAAGGCTAGCATTAATTTGTTTTTTAACTTCTTTTTTTTAGCACCAGGTCTTACTAACTTAAATTATTTTACGAAAAGCCAACCGCTCAAATAGAACACTCGAATCACACTGACATACATTCGATGAAGAAGAATGCTGGAGAGAGCTGATGAAGGGAAAGTACCAGTGAGTGTGAAGGCCGGGGAAATCCCGAGATGTGAAGAGAGGTGGTAAGTCCCTTGATGGAAGGAGACGGGGGTGTCCCGAGATGTGAAGAGAGGTGGTAAGTCCCTTGATGGAAGGGGAGGGGGATGTCCCGAGATGTGAAGAGAGGCGGTAAGTCCCTTGATGGAAGGAGAGGGGGGATGTCCCGAGGTGTGAAGAGAGGCGGTAAGTCCCTTGATGGAAGGAGAGGGGGATGTCCCGAGATGTGAAGAGAGGTGGTAAGTCCCTTGATGGAAGGAGACGGGGGGTGTCCCGAGATGTGAAGAGAGGTGGTAAGTCCCTTGATGGAAGGGGAGGGGGATGTCCCGAGATGTGAAGAGAGGTGGTAAGTCCCTTGATGGAAGGAGACGGGGAATGTCCCGAGATGTGAAGAGAGGTGGTAAGTCCCTTGATGGAAGGGGAGGGGGATGTCCCGAGATGTGAAGAGAGGTGGTAAGTCCCTTGATGGAAGGGGACGGGGAATGTCCCGAGATGTGAAGAGAGGTGGTAAGTCCCTTGATGGAAGGAGAGGGGGGATGTCCCGAGATGTGAAGAGAGGTGGTAA
Source organism: Timema podura (assembly GCA_033556935.1). NCBI lineage: Eukaryota > Metazoa > Arthropoda > Insecta > Phasmatodea > Timematidae > Timema > Timema podura. The sequence goes on along the minus strand of JAVRXN010000011.1, from coordinate 43,274,599 downwards.
GTCCCTTGATGGAAGGAGACGGGGGATGTCCCGAGATGTGAAGAGAGGTGGTAAGTCCCTTGATGGAAGGAGACGGGGGATGTCCCGAGGTGTGAAGAGAGGTGGTAAGTCCCTTGATGGAAGGAGACGGGGGATGTCCCGAGATGTGAAGAGAGGTGGTAAGTCCCTTGATGGAAGGGGACGGGAATGTCCGAGGTGTGAAGAGAGGTGGGAAGTCCCTTGATGGAAGGGACGGGGATGTCCCGAGATGTGAAGAGAGGCAGTAAGTCCCTTGATGGAAGGGGTCGGGGGATGTCCCGAGATGTGAAGAGAGGCAGTAAGTCCCTTGATGGAAGGGGACGGGGATGTCCCGAGATGTGAAGAGAGGCAGTAAGTCCCTTGATGGAAGGGACGGGGAATGTCCCGAGATGTGAAGAGAGGCGGTAAGTCCCTTGATGGAAGGGACGGGGATGTCCCGAGATGTGAAGAGAGGCAGTAAGTCCCTTGATGGAAGGGGACGGGGAATGTCCCGAGATGTGAAGAGGTGGTAAGTCCCTTGATGGAAGGAGACGGGGAATGTCCCGAGGTGTGAAGAGAGGCGGTAAGTCCTTGATGGAAGGGGACGGGGAATGTCCCGAGATGTGAAGAGAGGTGGTAAGTCCCTTGATGGAAGGGGAGGGGAATGTCCCGAGGTGTGAAGAGAGGTGGTAAGTCCCTTGATGGAAGGAGACGGGGAATGTCCCGAGATGTGAAGAGAGGCGGTAAGTCCCTTGATGGAAGGAGACGGGGAATGTCCCGAGATGTGAAGAGAGGCGGTAAGTCCCTTGATGGAAGGGGAGGGGAATGTCCCGAGGTGTGAAGAGAGGTGGTAAGTCCCTTGATGGAAGGAGACGGGGGTGTCCCGAGATGTGAAGAGAGGCGGTAAGTCCCTTGATGGAAGGGGACGGGGATGTCCCGAGATGTGAAGAGAGGCGGTAAGTCCCTTGATGGAAGGGGACGGGAATGTCCCGAGATGTGAAGAGAGGCGGTAAGTCCCTTGATGGAAGGAGACGGGGAATGTCCCGAGATGTGAAGAGAGGCGGTAAGTCCCTTGATGGAAGGGGACGGGGATGTCCCGAGATGTGAAGAGAGGCGGTAAGTCCCTTGATGGAAGGAGACGGGGAATGTCCCGAGATGTGAAGAGAGGTGGTAAGTCCCTTGATGGAAGGAGACGGGGAATGTCCCGAGATGTGAAGAGAGGCGTAAGTCCCTTGATGGAAGGGACGGGGGATGTCCCGAGATGTGAGGAGTCCAGTAAAGTCTCGATAAGTAACTAGTTAAGAGAAGGGGAACCCCGACATGACTGATATATTCAGCCACCAAAGGCTATAGCCGATACATGTGCGTAGTAACTAATAGCTGTTATTGGAACTCGTTTGATGATGTTTCTGGTGTTAACGCCTTTAGGCAAAATTAATCTTAAGTATAAACGTTGACATTTGGGATATCTATGTCTCGATTACATTAGTTCCATTTAATCAGATGAAATTATTTTACGGAAATAATAATTAAAAATTTTCCGTTTTGGAAAATTTTCTGGAAAAAAAAAATATAGGGAAAATTTTCCAAAACAGGAAATTTTTCGCCTCACATTTCTCTACCTGCTACTCTAATTTATCTCATCTGATAAAGAAGATGTAGATGCCCGAGCTGCATTAAGACATCCCTGTTCCGGCATCAATCTTACTCTGGGTGACCTTGCCTTTGTTGCCTTTAATAAAGGGGTATGTGACATTGTCGAAGGAGATGTTCTCTCCCTTATGTCTCCAAACACGTTCTGTCCCTCTGGGACAGCACTTCTAAGTTCCAACTCAATCGGCCGCTCCCCAGATGTCATGAAGGTTCAAGGTTTTGATATCACCAACAGTAAAACTGACCTCTACAATTTTTTTTTTCACTATCGTATAAACTGCAGCTTGACCGTAATTCAGCTCCTGGCTAGTCTATCGCCTACTCCAGAATACAATATTTTATATTCTAGATATGGTATCATTAGTCAGCCTCTTAGCTTCTTAATCATACCTCCATTGTTGAAGACATTTGTTGTCAAGTCCATCTCACGCAAAATAGTTGATAATTAAGTTCTTGACGATCACTAGTTTCTATTATAGCACCTTCATCTCCATCGAAGGGATGTTTTCACTTGGAGGGGGAAGGAATATATTACAGAATTGGTTAAGTAGTTTGTTAATATAAAAATTAAATAATAATAATAATATTTAGCACCGCGTCTTACTACCCGTTCGGGTTATACGCTTAAAAATTAAAAGTTGGTTGGTTTGATGCAGATATATTTTGGGTTAAGTTAAAGGAATGAGATATCTAAGAAACGTATGTGGAAAAACCTCGTGTGGACAGAGTCAGAAATAAATAGGTGTTAAACTACTCTTAGTTTGAAAGAGGATTCAATAGGTAAATGTGAAAGAAGCGTCTTTACGTTGGTTTGAACGTGTTGAGAGGATTAGTGTGGATCAAGTTATGAAGCAAGTATATGAAGGTAGAGTGTGTGGATCGAAAGGAAGGGGCAGGATCTATAAAACGTGGTTAAATGTGGTAGAAGAATGTGTTGAAAAGAGAAACATTAAGAGTTTCAAGAATAAAAGGGCATGTATGACTCGGTGGATGTATGTTGTTGAAACGAACAAGGTATGTAAGGATAGGGAAGTGTGGAGGAAGTTAGTGAGGACGGATTAAGTACGGAGTTGTTTTTATTAACTATATGCACAGTTTCTTGCCTACCCTGTAGGGGAACGGCGTGATTAGGTATGTTTACTATACATGACATGGTATCTAGGTATGTGATTAGAATATCTCATTTGGATGTGTTTTTAGTACAACGTTCGGGTTGTAAGTCTATTTTGACGGCTAAATGATTCAATTTACATTAATAATAAGTTATCCCTCGTTTCACCCAAAACACGCCCTTTGTATTCTCACACTAAGTAAAAGAAAAGGAGTAAACCAGGCATACTTCTACTTAGCACTTTCCCTCCACGAAAAGTGTTGACGAGAAGAGCGCGTCAGTCCGCTCAACCGTTCCTTTCCTTCGAAAGGAAGCAAATATGCTCAAAGCTGATTGGCTGGAAATTGTACGGAAAATTTCGTTACTTGTGTATAAACCCCAAAAAATATAAAAAATAGACACAAGCTAACAACATTGATTTTTCAAAAATTTAAAATACTAATTCAAATCGTTTATAGCCTAAAAGTATAGTGATTAAATATGAATTTGATCCTTACAATTTTAATTACAACTTTGGCTTCTTAAACTTCACCATACTTACTTATAATTTTGTCATTAAAAGGGTGCTCTTTTGTTAGCTATTTAAACATAGTGATAATATAAACTTAGTGCATTAAATTTTATAAATTTTAGTAATAATTAGTAAAAAAAAACTAGGCTAAGCCTAAGTAGTAATTTGAAACCTATTAGAAGCTAGTATGACCACAGTAGGCCCACCTGGACAAATGTTAATAAAACAGAGTTCCGGAGCTTTAAAGCAATGGCTAGTCTCGATAATAAACTGTTAGATTAATTAATTTTATATCTATATTGATAAATAGGCAAATCAAAACAGTGTTAGATCAAAATCTAATTCAAATTTGAATAGTGAATAGTTATGACGATTATTATAAAATATTCCTAGTCAATAAATTGTGACCCGACTCGGTGGCGTAGTTGGCTAACGCGCCAGTCGTGTTGAGCTAGACCACCGAGGACGGGGAGATAGAGGTTCGAATCTCGGTCGGGTGAACTGGGGGTGGTTTTTCCTAAATGGTTTTCCACTCTCCCTCCACGCAAATGTGGGTTCACTTCCTCTAAATTCAACCTTCCCAATTCCTAATCCACTAGTGTAATTAGTACTTAAGCTTATAACCCGAACGGGTAGTAAGACACGGTGCTAAAATTATTATTATTATTATTATTATTATTATTATTGTTCAACTCGCGTTGAAACCTTTGGAACGAATTAACCGAGTAAGGGCCGGTCTTATGACTCCTGGGTAAATATTAATCTGGTAGATAAATATTTCTATCTGGTGGATAAGTTAAAATTGCGTCTTGTGACTGCAAGATAGCGTTTATCTGCCAGATAAAATGTATTTATTCATCACATTTTTATCAGGAGGTTTAAGTACCTGATGACTTTTATCGGAAAGTTAAAATGGTTGTTGCCATAGTGACGCGTTGTTTTTAATGAGGTTTTGTCTATTAGAATCTGTTTTTAGGTTAAAATCTTGTTTCACTGTTTAGTAAGCACACGCCCGGGTTCTAACTATATAAAGTTAGAACATTTAATTCACACTTTTATATAATCTGACAATATATGTGTAGAGTTATATTTATATAAGAACAAATTATTAAAATGTGAGTACAATAAATGAAATTTTGTAAATGTTGTACCAAACTATTGACCACATTTTGGCAGACACCGAAATTAGTACTTGCATGACATCTTAGCTTCTGCGCCCACGTGACGTCATCTGTTTACTCGCACTCGTTTAACCACCATTATTTAACAAATGTTGAGCGTTGTAGAAAAAAAAAATCTTGGTTCCCTTGTTAAGTAAGCAAAGGCCCAGGTTCTAGCTATACATAAATTTATAACATTTAATTCATACTTTTACAAAAAATGACAAGCTATTTATAGAGTTATAGTTATATAAGAACAAATTATTTAAATGTGAGTACAATAAATGAAATTTTGTAAACGTTGTCCCAAATTATTGCCCACATTTTGGCAGACACCAAAATTAGTACTTGCAAGACAACTTGGCTTCTGCGCCCACGTCATGCCATATGTTTCCTAGCACTCGTTTAGCCGCCATTATTTAACAAATGTTGAGCGTTCTCGCCACTCGTTAGTTTTTAGCGGTAGCGTATGGGCTTATACGCATGCGCGCACCAGTAAAAATAGTACCAAACTAGCATTTTCTACATAAAAATATATTTATCCTACAGATAGCTATCGGGCAGATAAATTCAGTTCATAATACGCGTAAAATATTAAAGTGGTGGATAACCTTTAACTGGTAGCTAACTTTAACCTCCCGATAGCAATATTTAGCACGGAGTCATAAGACCGGCCCTAAGTAGAAGATTTACTTTACTGAGCTTACATGACTAGCAGATTTTAACGAAAGATTTATTCAAATATGTTGCTTTATCCTCGTTCTTTTGTTTCGTTCCCTAGACAAAATACATTTGTTGAAACCACAAAGATTCGCTGCTAGCCAACATTTTGATATCAAGTTGAGTGTTACATTCAGCACACATTACAGCAAGGCAACACCAGTAGGTCATCTTAACACAAACGTTTCAACACCTGCAGGGAAACACCCTGGTTAGTGACGCATCTAGCAGAAACATCAAACATTTTCTGGAGTTGTTTAGCTAATGAGGGCTATAGATAATCATTCATCCACACTGTTTGAAAGCGGCAAGTCACGTCAATATAAACAGATCCTGTTAGAGGTCTTGGCAAGTATATGGCGATCAAAAGCTGTGAGATCGAAAGTATGGTAGCCCCTACTTTTAGTCAGGGGTTCCGTACCGACTGAAAGCAGTGGGGTGGTTTTTTTTTAACCTCACTGTAGATTTAATCTTTTTACGAGGAAAATACTATTGCAACTTCTTAAAACTCACCTTCATCCTGTTTCCACTGCCATGAAGTTGAAATAGATCGTACTGGACCTTTGCCAATTGTTTATTTTTGGAGGAGTTATAGGGGGTAGATGTTGAGGAGATTATTAGGTACTTGCTGGGAAGTCCCCCAATTGGAGAATGTAAGAATAGCCTAGGCATTGAGGAGGAATATATGTATTATAAATAATATTATATGGGGCTGGTTGGCGGACTGATGGGAAAGGGGGAAGGAGTTTGAATATCCTAAGCATATCCACTCATCAAGACCCTAATTAGGAACATGAGGCCAGTAGCCAGCCATCGATTGGTCAGTTAGATGTATCTGAGGAAATACTGTAATATCATACGAAGTCTAATATTTTTTTTCACGTCTCATTACCTGTTGGGGTCATACACACACACACACACACACACACACGTATTTATATAATCTTAGCTCTATGAATATATATATATATATAGGTATATACCATGTATAATCTTAGCTCTCTTTCTCTCTCTCTCTCTCTCTCTCTATATATATATATATACATTACACACACACATATATATATGTGTGTGTGTGTGTGTGTGTGTGTAATGTAGTGCGGATTAGGAAAATAGAATATAGAAGGTAAGTGTAGCTGAGTTGTAAACTATTTAGGAACAATTCCTCTGAGTGCATCCATGTGGTATTAAAACCCTCCAAACGCATCGCCACTGAAAAACCAGACTACGTGAGCTTGACTTTCAGACCATGTACTCACCGGTGAGGGTAAGTTTAATCAAACTACTTAGCTGGTTAAAATGAACAAAGCACACTTTAGAAGCTGAATAGGTTGGCCTATGAAGTCTAAGGTCTAAGGTTCGTTTCTATGTCCAAGCGTGATTGATTAACCTAACATTTCTGATCCATTATAATTCACCAAATCTTATCTAGTCCAACCATTCTGCTTGATTAATAACGGTTCAATATCCAATTTCACCTCTTCTCTAGCTGAGTTTTAAGTTCCAGTAAAATGTTTTTGTATTTAATTGAAATGGAACATAAATTAGATTTACCTATTTTGTGTTAAAATAGAAATGCTATAAACGGATTGCTATATCAGGATTCTAATATATCTATGTGACTTGACATTCGTAAATTTACTAAAACAATTTTTTAACGTATGGATACATTAATGTGTCACATAATATGAACTTCAGCTAGGCCTGTTCGAATTCATAATTTTCAATCTTGAATTAAATCCGAATCTTAGCTAACAGACTCTAATCGAAACCGAATTGAAACTCATGCCTTAAAAAAATGTCAAGTCGAGTCCGAATCGAATCTCATGTTTTAAAAAATGTCGAATATAATTCGAATCGATAAGCTAACTACTTTTTTTTAAATACACGATATTCATTGTCACAAACAACGGCTATACCCCACATCAATCCTTTACGACCTGTAACTCAAATTAATTTCTCTATTCACTCCACCAAGTAACTGGTTTCCGGTCTGATTATATTAATTTATTAATTACGTATGAATTATAAATTTGAATTTTGAGCTAAGCCAATCGAATACGAATCTAGGATTTATTTGAATAATAAATTTCAAATCGAACCTGATTCTTTCAATATTGAGATTCAAAATTTCTAATCGAACCCAAATCTTAGTGAGATTCGGATTCGAAATATCGAAGGTTTGCACAGGCTTACCTTCAACTTTCACTTTTTGATAGATAGTATCAATATGGGTTTGTATATTTTTAAACGTCCTTTTGGTTCTTTTTATAACGTCACAATCCCTGTAAACTTTTTTAATCTAATTTTTTTTTCAAACTATTAAGAGTGGAGGGTCCCGGCACAGATTTATCTGATTACCAAACCCTTCCTTCACCTCTGACAAGACGTGTATTAATCACAACTTGTGAATGTGAGGAATGCCAGGCCTCCACCGTGGTTCGGATTCCACGTTAAACTGTAGGTCCTCCATTTCATCTCACAATCACCCTATCATTACACATTAGCTGAAGTGCGTATAACCCGAACGGGTAGTAAGACGCGGTGCTAATAATAATAAGAGCGGAGGATAGAGTATTACATAACATTTCTTTAAATAGTGTGATTGAAATCAAGTTGAAATGAGTTTGCACAAATATTTTGTCTCACTCGTTATCCCACGATACATTTTGTGCAAGTAATTGAGTTCAAAAGTGAAAAAAATGTAGTGTCATAAGCGACATGGTCACATAATAAACTATGCGAACAAAACTTGGTACATTTGTCCAATAGTTTTATTCGTTTGAGTGAAATCCCCAAAAATATATTGAGCAGTTGGATTTAATATTTACCTTTAGTAAAGGGAAATGGCAACAAAACACCAATAACTTGATGACATCATGAATAACCGTTGCAAGCTCACCCATTAATTCTGTAATCAAAAGTTTTTATGTTTTGGCTCAGAGCTTGAAGGATACTTTTCCTGTAGCTATAAACTTGATTGAAAGGATGTACCCAGAGGTCAATGCAACACTCCTTTCCCCTCCCCCTCTCATCTCTGATGATCTTAAAATATTCTTAGAAAATGAGTGAAATATTTAAAAACAATTATAACTAAACATATTTCCTAACGTTTTTGTTATTTTGCTTACATATTTACAATAGTTTCGCTATAGCTCAGCAAAAGTACTTAAGCAGCGACTTATTCTATGAAAATAAATTATATGATTTCCTGTTTTAAAGGAGAGAAGGGGACTTGCAAACAAAATAAGGTCCAATTGAAGGCAAAATAAGACCTACAGCTTCTTGTGGGTTCTAATTTGCTTTATACTCATAGATAAACTGTAATTCCCCCCTCCCCCCTTCTGTTAAAAAATAATAATTCAACACTCCCCTTCTTCATACACTCATTTTCAATCTTCTACATAATTTGTTTGGTTATAATTAGGTTTTCACATGGTGTTTCATATGGTCAACATGAGAATGTTTGTTTGAAACGTGCTGTTGCAACATTTGACAACGAACCTTGTGAAGTGTGTTTGTTTTGTCTGAGCAAATCTTGCGTGCTGCACTAAAGTCAGGATGTTTAGTAAACTACTCCAGTGACACTGGCCGCATTCCATATTATAAACACAGTACTCACTTCTGAGTTCTGATGTAAATCGTGTCAACCTTCAAATTTATCAAACAGCAGTAATTATGTGGTGAAACAAGTTAATAAGAGATTGTTAGTGTCAGGTTTTTGGAATAATTTGGAAATAAAGATTAGCTGTATTTATTTATTTTGAAGACATTTAGGAGTTGTTTAGGTAATAAGTGTTTCAACAATAATAATAATAAATAATTATGAAACAAATTATTCATAATAATATTAATAATAAGACAATTTATAATGGTTTTGTAATGATTATTAACAAAGTTGGTTTACAGTTTCATAATATAGGACTATATAAAAGTATCCCTATAGTTTAGTATTTGTTAAACACTTCTCTTTCATGTAAGAACACCATATTATTTGTTAGTTTAACAACTAGTTTATTTGTTAGGACACAAAATCTAAATTTTTTAATGGGTTTATCTATAACATATCACTCTTAAGTCACTGTACTGTCGCTTTGTAATAATATTAAGACAAATAATAATATGTCCTTTATATCTTTAATATATTTCTTTTCAATGTTGAGAGGCACATTGTACCAGATTTTCTGTGCTGTTTCTAGTAGAATGATAATTTATAGCTCTAATTTGTAGTGTTAATAATTTGAATATTTAAGTAAATTGTAATTTTTATAGACTATAATTTATAATTCAGTCTATCAGCTAGGTGAAAAAATATTACAATTCCTTTGGTAAATACGTGTGAAGTGTCATTTTATTCAGTTTTTTTTGGTGTAGATTACCAATATGGCAACCCGGAAATCGAATTTGATAGCTTTCTCATTTTTTGCTAAAAATCTTTGAAAATAACGCAATTTTTTGTTTTTATTTTTTCCCTTACTAAATATAATTAAAAATAAATAAATATGTTCGTACAAAATTTGTTTAGCTATAAATTCTCTAAAAAAAAAAAAGTTCAGTTCATTTTTAAGGTTGAATCAACGATAAAAGCACTAACTAGGGTCAAACCTGAATAATATCCCACTATTCCAGTTCTTAAATGCATCACGCAAATATAATATGCTTAAAATCCACCAAACTGAATTGCCGAGAGTAATAAATGGAATTCAATAAAGATTATGTGTAATAGTTACTGATATTCACAAAACATTGTACAGTTTATATAGGTAAGACAATCTTCCTAAATTTACTCCAGAGCTCAGGAAACAGAATCGATAGTTTTTGAGTTGTTCAAAGCTTTGAGAGAGCTCATCAGCAAGATAATACTACACCTCCATTGTATGTAAATCTCAAAGGAGGCTTCAAAGTTAAGTCTTGGCCACAGTTCCTTACAGCTAATTCAAACAAGGCTAACCTCATTAAATTTCTAATTGATTTGTGGAGCTCACTCATTTATCAAAGCAAACTGCAGAGTAGAGCTATGTTCATTGATAGTGAAGAAAAGTTCTGGGAAGTAACGTCCGTTGAACGTCAGAGTTTACCGAACTTGCTTGTGATCACGAAGAAGCCAACACAAGCCTTGCTTCACATGCTGCACATGTTGGAGAAAGCAACATACCTACAGTTGTTTTTAATATTTAGCACCGCGTCTTACTACCCGTTCGGGTTATACGCTTAAGTACTAATTACGCTAATGGATTAGGAATTGGGGAGGTTAAATTTAGAGGAAGTGAACCCGCATTTGCGTGGAGGGAGAGTGGAAAACCATTTAGGAAAACCACCCCCAGTTCACCCGACCGAGATTCGAACCTCGATCTCCCCGTCCTGGGCGGTCGAGCTCAACACGACTAGCGCGTTAGCCAACTACGCCACCGAGGCGGGTCCTACAGTTGTTGTTTATGCTAATGATACCGATGTCCTAATCATTCTACTAGATTTCACTCAACAAATTAAACGCCAAGTTTTTGTGAGAATTGGAAATGCAAATATTCTTACGTTACACTGCTGATCCTGGATTTCAGAATGGAGTGTCAGAGGAGTTTGGAGTGGACCACTAGACAGTGTGTAAAACTGTTAATTACGTTATGGGTCATATTCTCGAAAAAGCTCAAAACTGGATTCATTTCCCCAGTACAGTACAAGAAATGAATAATGTGAAGTTGTTGTGGCAAACGCACTTTAATTTATCAACTGTTGCGGGTGCATTAGATTTCACACATATAGAGATTAAAAAACCATCAATATTTGGGGACGAAAATATTAACCGTAAGCGTTAGGCCAGTATAAATGTTCAGGTGGCATGCGATGCTGTAGAAAAGTTTGCGAGCATTAGCGCTGAGTGGCCTGGCTCTGTGCACGATTCAAGCATATGCAGGGGGAGTGATATACGGGACATAATATCTTCATATGACGGCACTGCTTGTTTGCTTGGTGACTCCGGCTATGGTATACCCCCCTGGCTGATCGCGCCATTCAATCTGCCTGGAGACGACATTCAACGTCGAATTAATCGCAAACTCGCTAAAGAAAGGGTAGTAATAGAAAGAGTGTTTGGTTGGCTAAAACAAAGGTTCCCGATCCTTGGTAACTGCGTGCGAGTCTCCCTAGAACTAGAACCAAAACTAATAGTGAGCTGTGCTGCACAATGTCGCCAAACACCTTAAAGACCCATATGATTTCAAGGACTTGGAACAAGAAGGATTACCCGCCTCGGTGGTGTAGTTGGCTAACGCGCTAGTCGTGTTGAGCTCGACCGCCGAGGACGGGGAGATCGAGGTTCGAATCTTGGTCGGGTGAACTGGGGGTGGTTTTTCCTAAATGGTTTTTCCACTCTCCCTCCATGCAAATGCGGGTTCACTTTCTCTAAATTCAACCCTCCCAATTCCTAATCCATTAGAGTAATTAGTACTTAAGCGTATAACCCGAACGGGTAGTAAGACGTGGTGCTAAATATTATTATTATAATTATTATTATTATTATTATTATTATTATTATTATTATTATTATTATTATTATTATTATTATTATTAACAAGAAGGGGATGAAGATGAGTTTGTTGAAGAAGAATCTGGCACAGAGAAATAATAGAACAATGCAACAAAGGTTCGTTGTGAACAGAAGCGGCGGGATATGTTCCATTTTATTTTATTTATTATATGTATGTTAGAATGTAGGAATTTATATTGTAAATATTTAATGAGAAATAAAATCATTGTTTCCTGTTTATAAAAAATAAATTAAAAAAACAAACACAAATTATAAAAAATATATAATTATATTCTGATACAGGCAGTAACCAGGTATGAATACACACATATCCTGGTTGACTGTATGCACATCACTAGCCCTGTCGTACACCTCGCGAGGCCCAGCTGTGCTCACGGCTGGGATGTCTGCAACAGCAACTGTGTGCACAGCTGAACCGCATGAGATGTACTGACCTACTACCAGCACACAGGCCTGTAGTACACCTCACGAGGCCCAGCTGTGTCCACGGCTGGCATGTCTGCAACAGCAACTGTGTGCACAGCTGAACCGCGTGAGGTGTACTGGCCTACTACCAGCACACAGGCCAGCAGCTAGCCAGCCAACATTTAATTTATTTGTTTAATTATTTTTTGTTTATTTTTATTTATTTATTTTAGTAAAATGAAAAAGGATAACACAGGTATTTACAATTTCACTGTAAAAATTCATAAACAAAAAAGTCTGAGATTTAATCAATTTGTGTTTCTTTTTCAGTGCAGTTTTTATTGAGCTTTTCTAATTCTTTTTTATCTTTTTGAATCTGAATTTTTTTGCAGTTCAAATTGCTGCAGAGAGACAAGTCTCTGCAATTGAGGAGTTGACAATTCTTTTGATTCTTAATTTTCATAGGACAACATCTTCTTCACACTGGGTCTTACATAGGAATTTGTAGATGGAGTATTCACCTGTTTGACAACTTGAGAAGTCGTAGAAGACTTATTTGAGGACGTTGGAGAGTCGCTATGCTGATAATTTTTAGATGCAGAGCTGGGTTCTTAGGTTAGTTGTGATACCCCTACTGCACAACTTCCGGGCACTTTGGTGTAAACTGGATTTTCTGCTTCATCCAATATTGACAAAAACAGTTTTTCCCAATCTTTTAATTTAATTTTTTTGTTCCCCGTCGCTTTCTTATCCGTTTTATTTTTGATGTTAGTTTTCATGTTTTGAAGCATTTTACTCATTTGCGATTGAGTCATTTCAATCCCAGTTGATGCTACATAGGCCTTTCCACGCCTTAATTTTTTCAAGAATAATTTTTGGCATCTAGACTTTTCCAACAACACCGGATGTTCTGCAGGTAATTTGACAGATAAATCTTTGTCCGCAATTTTATTTTCAACATTGCCTTCATCTTCACTTGACGACATGTTAAAATCTTATAAAGACGACAGAAAAAACACCTACAACTGTTATGCTTACGTGCGTCTAAGACTGTTGGACATGGAGGGAGTGTGGATTGGGGGTGAGGAGCAGGAAAAGTTACAACGTGAAAGGTTATACTGCTACAATATAGTTGTAATACCCTAGTTGTAATCTCCAGTTTTCCCGGATACCCCCTCCTCTCGGTTATTCTCAGCATTTGTTTATTCACTTCGATTTGACTTAAAGCTATCACTACACCGTAGATTATATTGTGTAGTTGCTATGTTTTAAACACTTCACTAGTAGATATCATGCAACATCTGCAAATCCCGTCAACCAGGATCATGCACGTGCTTGGGCGTCAACCTCCCACGCACCGCATCTGCAGCTGCTTGTGTTATAAACAAGAAATTGATACAGAATATGAATATTATGCGGATAATGATGGTGATGGTGATAATGTTAATGACGACGATGATGATTTTGGAGAAGAATGTTAGTGAAGCTATAAATTGATATAGAGTACAAAGAGTTGTTATAAATCTTAATATTTACAGAATTATTTTTTTGTTTTAAAATAGCACTATTTTTTTTAAAACAATTATATAAATATGTATATTTGTAGCAAAAGTCACCATATAGCTAATGTGTACCATTATTAAGATATGTGTAATAAATATGGATTAAACTTGACCAAATATGAATTTCCCGTACTTGTCTGTGTCAACCGTAAAACTAAAACGGAAAGACTGATGAAAAACTTTGTGATGTAGTAGAAATTAAACATATTTTGTTATGTGAATACGAATTACATATTAATATATGATAACTAAATAAAAAGTTCACTTTGGTGGATTTTATAGTATATGAACTTTGCGTGATGTATTTAAGACCGCAATAGCGGGACATAATTCAGGTTTGACCCTTGTTACGGCTTTTGTCATTGGTTCAACCTTAAAAATGAGCTGAACCTTTTTTTTTATAATTTATAGCCAAACAAATTCTGTACGAAGATATATTTTTTAATTTATGGTTAGTAAGGGGGGAAAAAGCGTCTTTTCAACTTTTTTTAGCAAAAAAGATTAGAAAGCTACAATTTCGATATCCGGGTTCCATATTCGTAATCTACACAAAAAAAGAATGAAATGACACCCACAGTCTTTACCGCAGAAATGCATACTGTATTTACATGAAAATCGGGCTCTTGCTGATATACTATATAGTTTGTAATACATTATATCTCTTTCCTGTGTACCATAGTACAAATAAAATTCACAAACAGAAAAAATAACTTTTTTAATTTAACTAATCGAAAATGTCTAGTTCGATTTTTAAAGAGCTTATTCATTACTCTTTCTCAACAATATTTGACAGTATATTTTGTTAATTGCCCTTTTAAATTTAGCAACATGACCGGAAAAAATAAAATCACCACTTGATGGATGATTAAAACATAGAAATAGATTTTAAAATATGATCAAATCAGGAAAAAGAATGGAAAATAAAATGAAAGTGACATGACAAGAGAATGTTAACAAAAGGTTTTTTAGTGAAACTATATTTATCTTTAAAATGATCTCATTTAATAAGTGCAGTCTATTTTTGGAGTAATACAGTAAGTCAAAACTGTGATATATATTTTGGGTGGTAATTTTAAATAGGTTACATTAGTAGGCTTATCAAGGATTTCAGGTTTGAAGAAGAATAACCACCTAATTTGTATGGTATGGTTTAATATTACATTCATACAATTAATTTTCTTTGTGAAATAAATTGTATTAAATATTTAAAATTTTTTACATAGAATTGCAAAATTGTTTAAGTTTTACAATTATTACAGGGATAATTTTATTCCAATTAATTACTATATGCATTCTTATAATCATATTCTTCTTAGATGAGAAGGCATCTTGCATCATCTTCACTTCATTGATGATATTTGAACAAATTTGTTTTCAGACAAATTTATAATATTTTAAAGATGTAGTTTGTATTGATGGTTTAGTTTTAATTTAGAGTGTAATTTGACAAGATGTGTATCAGTTCTCCTAAAACTAACTTTAATGCTTAAATAAATTATTTAATTAAGTAATCCCTTTACTACACCAATATTTTATATTAGTTAATATGTAGATATACATATATTGTCTTGTCCAGTTAACTAAACAACATTTGATTCATTGGCTTTCATTTGCTCTTTTGTGATTGTCTTCCGGATGTTATGAAAATGTACATTTGTTATCAACAAGTTTTTTTTAAAATGTGTTGATAAATATTGCTACCACAAATCATCGAAAACAGCAAAAGATGAAATTATGTTTACATCCTGTGAAAAAAATCAGAATCATAAAAAGCTAATTAAATGATTTAATTTAATTTAAGAAATGTGATGGTAGAAAGTAGTTTTTTCCCCCACCTTGTCTCACTACCGATTAGGGTTGTACACAAATGAACTAATAACGTTAATATGCTAGGAATGAGTAAAATTGAATTTAGAGGAAGTGTACCCACATTTTCGTGGAGGAAGAGTGCAGAACCATTTAGTCCACCCAACCATGATTCAAACCACGATCTTCCTGTCATAGGAATTGCTAGAATGCAGCTTAGCTAGAGAACATTCGAACCACAGAAGCAGGTTATAAAGTGGTTAGTATAAGTTATATAGGTTATTAATAATATTTACATAACTATTCCACCAAACTTAAGATGAAGAGCACAAGCATTTGGTTTCAAAATCTGATGCATTTAATTTTTATGTAAATATACCAGCTTTGTGAAAAGTTTGCCCTAAGTCTAAACATCACTTGTGATGACTAATAATATATAAGTATAGAAAATAATAGAACTAGATTTTATTCATTGGAAAAAGCATTTCAAAATTATTCGGTTCTAAAGCCTTAAACTCAAAATAGAAAGAGGAGAATAAACCAACCACCCTTTTTTGTAAGGATATTTTTACCTACCCTTATCGGTAAAGTTTAAATTCAGCTTTATTTCATGAAATTATTAATCAGCCACCGGCTTATATGTATTTTTTTTAAATATAATTTTACGATATCTTTAAAACATAAATGGTCTGTAGTTTAAATTTTGCTAAGCCCAGAGTTTGCCATACATGTTTGAAAGGAATGATAATATTAAAATAATAAGAGACCCCATTTTATATGGTTTGTTAGTTTTTTATTTAATATATTATGACCTGAAGGAAAGAAAACATTTCTGGGTGCTGAAGGAGAAGGCAGGAGGACAGGACGCATTGGCAGTATAAGTTCAGTGAAAAAATAATAATAATAAAAAATAATAGCACATAAAAGCGTGGTAGATCACCCACCATCACAGATGTTTTTGACTCAGCATTCCCCAGACGACATCTTTACCACTATCATTTGCATGCCTATTAACCTAATCAATATTCGATTTCTTTACTAATAGTTTTAACCAAAGATGGTACTATATATATTTCCAAGTAATAAGAACGGTTATGAAACATAGAAAGGGAAAAGGAAAGAGGACAATATTCTCTCTTGATTAGTTTGGTCTGTGAAATATGACAGCGTGACAGCTGTGACCCATCTCCAAAGAACTGTTATTTGGTGCTTAACCTGCCTTGGTGTAACTTTATTTATAATGGGTTAAAATAACTCATCAATACTAATGTGTATGTTTAATGTAAACCATATTGATATGTTCAGTGTCCTTAACTGGATATTTTGTAGGTATGAAAATATAAAGAAAATTCTAACCAAGCTTTAAAAATATGGCTACAAACTACAACAGTATTTAAAAAAAAATCATATTTTCTTTAATCTTATTGAAATAGATTTGAAGGAGGTAGTGTTTCAGCTAGGGGCTGGATGGAAGTTTCCAGGATTTGGTTGAATGGCAAGCTTTGATTGTGACTACCATGAACCTTCATGTTCCTTAAGGCCAGAGAGATAGTTACTGTAATTAGTCATATGTTATACCACACACCAACTCATAATTGCTATTTCCAAATGAAGCCGTAACTTAACAATAAAGTTTTTAACTATCTAAATTGTAGTTACCGAGGCATAGCTCACCTTTGAACAGTAATGAATGAACTCATCAATGGTAATGACACCATCGTTATTTAGATCAAGTTTCTGAAACATAAGTATAGATACATTTTAACATTAAATAGTTTAAATATTATTATTATTATTATTATTATTATTATTATTATTATTATTATTATTATTAGCACCGCGTCTTACTACCCGTTCGGGTTATACGCACTTACGCTAATGTGTAATGGTAGGGTGATTGTGAGGAGAAATGGAGGACCTACAGTTTAACGTGGAATCCGAACCACGGTGGAGGCCTGGCATTCCTCACATTCACAAGTTGTGATTAATACACGTCTTGTCAGAGGTGAAGGAAGGGTTTTGTAATCAGATAAATCTGTGCCGGGACCGAGGATTGAACCCCGGACGCCAGCTCAGAAGTCCGACACCTTACCCCTAGACCACCAGGTCACCAATATAGTTTAAATAAAGTGAGTGGATTGACACCTAGTATACCTAGGATTAGATTGTAATTTAAATGCTTAAAAAAAGTCTCCGTAAAATTCAAAAACGTAAAAAAATAAATAGACTTAAATTGTAGCCAAATATATACTAATTGGTTTTGACCCCAAAAAATATGTTTGTAGTCATGATTTAAAAATTCACCATTAAATAAAGCAAATGTGTAATCTTAAACTAAATTTCATAGAACATGATTTAAACATGTATAAACTAATTCATTTCTCTATAAAATGATATAAAAAATATGAAATTCCAGTGTACTGCTCCTGTTTGCTAGTCTACCTTAAATATATTGTTTACATGTACGAGTGTTGACTTTTTTGGTCTATCCCTGCTGTCGCCAAGCAGACTATAAATTGCAGAAATCACATCGAGCAGCTCCTGTCTAGTGATGAAACCATCATGATTGATATCGTACAATCTGAAAGTGCAAATGATTTTGAAATAGTTTTTATCAGTAAATCAATTAACCTACAGACAAGTAAAATGGTAGCTATGAGGAAGATCTTGTATAGAAGGTCCACATATATTAGCGGGGCGAGAAGATGAAAACCGCCCAACCATTATTGCTTCCAAATAAGATCCGAACCCTAAACTCACTTCCAATGGTGACCTTGTGCAACACGAGTCTAAAACTTTGGATCACACCATCACCAGTGGAGGGAAAATAATAAGTTTGAACTGAAAATGTAAACAAAGTAAACGTATCTTTAGCTGTTATTTTTTCGTATTATCTTTTATTAAAATATATGGAATCTTGACTGAACAAAACCTTTGTCTCCATCCATGGCATGCTCTTACACACACCTGATGTGGACTTTACAGTTTTATCGATCACGATGAATTTAGATTGTAGATTTGATTAAACCAGGCAAGGCCGTAGATAGCCAATAATTTCAGGTGGAGTTTGGTGGGCTTATTTCCCAATTGCCGGAGGATAGAAAAAAAATTCTAAATGATAAACCGTTCTAGAAGATATCTTAAGTGTTTTTATGGCAACATAACCCCTAACTGCTGGAGGCTAGGACGAATTCTAAATATTAAACACCTCTAGAAGTTCTCTAAAGTGTTTATTTTTATGGTAACATAGCTCCCTAACTGCCGAAGGCTGGGAAAAAATATATTTTAAACACTTATAGAATCTCTCTAGAGTGTTTTTTTTATGGTAACATTACCCCCTAACTGCTGAAGGCTAGGAAAAATTATAGATGTTAAACATCTCTAGAAGCTATCTGAAATGTTTTTATGACAGCATAGCCCCTAACTGCTGAAGGCTAGGAAAAATCTATATATTTAAACAACTCTAGAAGCTATCTGATTTTTTATGGCAGCATAACCCCCTAACTGCTGAAGGCTAGGAAAAATCTATATATTTAAACAACTCTAGAAGCTATCTGAAATGTGTTTATAGTAACATAACCCCCTAACTGCCGAAGGCTGGGAAAAATCTATATATTTAAATAACTCTAGAAGTTATCTGAATTTTTTTATGGCAACATAGCCCCCTAACTGCTGAAAGCTAGGAAAAATTAAAGATATTAAACATCTTTAGAAGATCTCTGAAGTGTTTTTTATGGTAACACAGCCCCCTAATTTGTACTTGTACCTTAATTTTGATATTGTTTGAACTATAAATAAAGCCATATATATATTGTTCATAACATTTTGGGGTGGGGGTTGAACCCCCAAACCCCCCTGACTACGGCCTTGAAACCAGGTATATTATGGTTTTACTCACGAGAATGCCCAGCGTAACCTTTCTTGAAGTGAACCCTTCATTACCACAGACATTCCAAACATAAAGTCCCTGAAGGTAATAATCCCCGTGTGTCCTTTGTCTAGGTTTGTGAAGACATAATGTGCATATTGACTGGAATCTGTAATGTACATTAAAACATTCATAGTGATCCTCAAAATGTTTTCACTAAGATTCAGCTTTTCTAACTTTAATTGTTTGTGTTATTACTCTAAACATTTTAACACACTGCTATTATGACTTAATATAACCGAGATAAGAGTCAGAGGGAGAATAGAGAGGACCTGTAGTAGTATTTGCTTGGAGAGACAATGGAAAACCCATCCTCCAATACAAACATTCATGAGTGAACCTTCCACCCCTTTGGTCTCTATAGCCATAATCGCTATTTTTCAGCCGGCCTTAATATTTATCTTTGAATTTTATCATTTGTGTTGTAAAAGAAATGATGTTTAAATTTTCTTGAAACCAACAAATGAATCAGTGAGGAGCAAGGTCCAATGAACGGTTTGATAAAAGTTTGAAAGTCTGCCAACATTTACTACTGGATTTGGATTAGATTGTGCTGTCGTAAATGGGCAGTCAATTTATAATCTAAAAGTTCATATGCAACTTTCCATGCTCATTTGTTGAGTCATACACTAAGAACAACAACAACAGTACTTTGCACTGAACCTTGGTGGACCTCTCTGCTTAAGTCTTTAACCTTGAGCATTGAATCTGAAATTACGTTAGGCTTTTTTTTTTACAAACTGTAAGATCAACCGTAACAGCCTAGTCTATATCCCTGATTGTGAACAAATTGGCATGTCACCTCTGGCTGAAAGTAGCAGATTATAATTGTTAGCTCTCGTTAGTGTTGACATTTTTAGTGCTAAGCAGCCTTGTTTTTTAAATACATGTTAAATACATTAAATCCTCACCTTAGGGTTTTAATAATATTTCCGAAGAGTTTTTTACGTCCATTTTTCCACTACCGGCTTGCTAGGCTTGTTGTAGCTTCATATGCCTAATAATCTATTTTAAGACTAGGACAAGCACAACATCCAGTCCCCGGCCGTTAATTTAACAATGTGAAAGTGTAAACCCATATTTTCATCAAATGATACATTTTTTAGCCATGCCAGGAATCGTACCCGGGACCCTTAGCTCAATAGGCAGACACGTTAACGACTGATCTAAGGTGTATTTTTTTAGCACCACATATTACTACCCGTTCGGACTATACGCTAGCTAAGATGTCGGATGTACCGAATTATCAAACATTTTAAACTTATATCTGAACAATACTTATACTTAGCACCACGTCTTATTACCGGTTTGGGTTGTACGCTTAGGTACTAAGTACGTCAATGGGCTAGGAATTATGAAGGTTGAATATAGAGGACGTGAACCCGCATTTGCGTGGAGGGAGAGTGAAAAACAATTTAGGAAAACCATCTCCAGTTCTCCTGAGCGAGATTCGAACCTCGATCTCCCCGTCCTCGGCAGTCTAGCTCAACACAAAACTAGCGCGTTAGCTGACTACGCCACCGAGGAGGGTATCTGAACAATAAATCGCTATAACAAATCAATTTTGGCTAGTTATTATTGAACACGTGAAGTGTTTGGACTTACCGCCGAGAGGGAAAAACTTGGCATATATGCTCTTGAAGGTGGCTTCTGATATAATCCCGCTAGGACATTCTGTCTTGAAGGCTCGGTACACGTAGCGTATCTCATCCTTGGTGAACTTGGTGGCCTGACTTATTGTCTCTAAACGGTCCGGGAGACATCTTGTAGGTGGACAACTGTCCTCATCGTCCGTTTCCAAATCTGGGGCAAAAACACCACTAGACTGTAACAATAGTAACCATGTGTATTTTGGAATATCATAGGATTTTCTTAGTATTCTCTACTGATATTGATGTTTATAAGTGGTAACTAATGCGGATGAGAATGGATAGTTTTAAGTAGATTCACTTTCATTCACCTGTAGTCTATATACATCCTTTTATGACTGTGAGGTCAGGGTTTGAACCCTGGCCGAGTGATCTGAGAGTGTATCTCCCCCAAATGGTCCCAATATTTCTCCTAATAAACAAGGGTACATTCCCTTTAAATTCTACCTTCATCATCCCTGTACAATTGGTGTAGTTAAATGAGTATATCCAAGACGAGTGAAAATAAATCCCTATTAATATTAAAGTTTAAGTAACCAACTGATATAATTTCCTATCATTATCCAAGTTAGAGTAGTTGCATTAGAAACAATGTGTCTCATTTTAAATACGTACAATCCACTTAGGTGGCTGCATGGTCTATGGCGTCACGCTCGCAGTAGATTAGACTGCCAATGATGGGGAGATCTAGGTTCTATTCTCGGTTGGGTGTACTGAGATTTGTATTTCCTAAATGGTTTCTCACGTTTCCTCCAAGCAAATACGGGTACACTCCCTCTAAATAAAACCTTCCTCATCCATAAAACCACTAGCATAATTAGTAAATAAACGTATAATCCAAGCTGGCAGTAAGATGTGGTGACAAGAAAAACAATTATTAGTGAAGCCATAATTATGTTTGTTTATGAATGTATGGAGTGCTCCCATATTTATAAGTTATGATTGTAAAGGTTTCTAAAAAAGGCTCTTAAGCAGTAAATTTTCACAAAAATCACAAAACGTCTGAACTCACGCTGGGTTGGACTACAAACCCTGTGATTTAGACAATAAAAAAAAATGACTTAGGTGATTTTTCGCCTGGGCACGACTCGTTATTTTAGGCCTAAACGTATCTCATTCTACCGTAGAAGAAAGTTAATTTTAGTATTCTAGACAAACACTTTGTGGTATGTGGCTTTCAAACCGATGACTATACGAGTTATACTTCTAGACATGTTACACGTCAAGGGGAGTGAGATCGGTTGATTAAGTGGAATTTATTCTGAATAACTCGCTCGCCGAGTGATTAATTTTTAAACATAGAGGCGTTCAACCATTACGAAAATATTTTGTTAACGCTCACACTGTTTGATTTATCAAGCCTTTAAATTATGTGGAGGTGTGTTAAGTGATGACATGATTTCATGGAAAATATTCAAAACATTGAATTTTATTTTGAAATACTTCCAAGAACTGTGGATGATTATGTAAAGTCGCGTACACACCTAACGTACGAGTAAGAACATACATGAATGAACGGACACAAACGAATAAAACCTTATGAGTACAGCAGCTTAGCATGAAAATGTGGACACACCGGATAAAAGCACCTTATTTTTTCCACATGCTATTTAGGGTCATAACTTTGAACCACCTCCTCTGATAGCCATCTTGAATTATATAGTGGCCATCTTGAAATATATGTATATTAACAATATATTGGCTTTTAAAGCACTTAGGATCACAATCTTGGTGTGTAAAAATACATTTTCGGGGTCAGGGAATACAAATAGACCATTTTTAAATGTGTCAGATGCTCTATTTATACACAATATAATATTTAACTGGTGTACCTGTGTATCATTTAAAAACTATTCACCGATTTCATGTTTTGAAATGATACGTGTACTATATAAATACATATTAAATAAATACTAAGAGACAAACATTTTGATATGAACGATGCCATTGCTTATGCCGTATTCAAATATTGACATCCACAGAGTTCTGTGCAATTACAATCTACCTTTCTTTATGCACACCTACCACCACATTCACTTTGGTTCTTACAGTTACATTTCACCACAAGCTTTTGAGGCAACAGGTAACATGTTCCATACAGGAACCCAGGATACACTGTTTACATTCAGAGTCCAGCCCCGAACTTATGGATTAGGAGTGTGATGTACACTGTGCTCACTGGTGCACCATATTCCTGATTGATATGCAACCCGTTTTGAGTGCTGCAGTAGGACTTCCCTAGTTGGGGGAAGTTTATGCATTGTGTTACTCTTCTGTCCGAAAAGCTCCTTCCTGGCTAAATTCACATGTTCTACGTTACTGGCCTTATTATACAAGATAACGGTGAATCATTCTAGCAGTTTGAAACTGTCATCATCAAGATCGAGTTTTGTGTAAGGGTGGAGTGCCATGTAGGCAATGTTATGTGTCACATCAGGATAGCAATTCCATGCCTCCCAAGCAAACTTCTTGCTTCGTCCAAAAAATGTAGATGCAGTATCACATTCCTTGAAACTGTGGAAGACAGGGAGGTCTAGGGATTTATCCCTACACAGCTTCTCGTATATAGCATTGATGTTATGATAAGTTAATGTTTTGCCTGTCCCAAAAGTAACCCAAATCTTCACATCTTGACACAAGGTCATTAGGTGATGGAATTTACCAAGGAGGATCACCAATACATCTGTGTCAACAGTATGCACCATTCATTTAGTTCAACTATTCCGAAGTGCATCCTGTAAGTGGATGAGTAGCTTGGTGTCCGCTTCCTCGTGATCACATGATGGCATGAATCTATCAGTTTCTCGGGGAATAACCTTGACACTACATGTGATGATAATTTCCTTGTTTTTGGCGCATTCAACAGTTGCCAACTTTTCGGAAAGGAATGCAAAAAGTTCTTGTTTGTTGGTTGGGTCTCTTAAGAATTCGGTGACCTGGTGGTCTAGGGGTAAGGTGTCGGACTTCTGTGCTGAGGGTCCGGGGTTCAATCCTCGGTCCCGGCACAGATTTATCTGATTTCCAAACCCTTCCTTCAGCTCTGACAAGACGTGTATTTATCACAACTTGTGAATGTGAGGAATGCCAGGCCTCCACCGTGG
This sequence comes from Timema podura, assembly GCA_033556935.1. Lineage (NCBI taxonomy): Eukaryota > Metazoa > Arthropoda > Insecta > Phasmatodea > Timematidae > Timema > Timema podura. The sequence goes on along the minus strand of JAVRXN010000011.1, from coordinate 43,250,452 downwards.
TTCGGATTCCACGTTAAACTGTAGGTCCTCCATTTCATCTCACAATCACCCTACCATTACACATTAGCTTAAGTGCGTATAACCCGAACGGGTAGTAAGACGCGGAGCTAATAATAATAATAATAATAATAATAATAATAATAATAATAATCTTAAGAATTCAGCCCATTTAAGTGGGAGCTTGTTCTTTCCAGCAACTTTTCTCCAAACATCCTTTCCCAGCTTCTCTCTGGTGGATTCTTTGAGGCTATTCGGTATGTATTTGTCCCATACAGTGTACAGCATGCTCCTAATACAGAATGTCGGGGATAGACTCTGAATGTAAACAGTGTATCCTGGGTTCCTGTGTGGAACATGTTACCTGTTGCCTCAAAAGCTTGTGGTGAAATGTAACTGTAAGAACCAAAGTGGATGTGGTGGTAGGTGTGCATAAAGAAAGGTAGATTGTAATTGCACAGAACTCTGTGGATGTCAATATTTGAATACGGCATAAGCAATGGCATCTTTCATATAAGAATATATACAAATATAGTCTTTTAGTATTTATTTAGTACATGTATAATTTTCAAAACAAGAAATTGATGAATAATTTCCAAATGATACAGAGGTACACCAGTAATATATTATTGTGAATAAATAGCTCATCTAACGCATTTTAAAATGTTCTATTTGTATACCCTGTCCCCGAAAATTTATACTTACACATCAAGATTGTTGTCCTAAGTGTTTTAGAAGCCAAGATATTGGTAATATACATATATTTCAAGATGGTCAATATAAAATTCAAGATGGCTACCTGAGAAGGTGGTTCCTATCAAAAATTAAAAGCTATGGTGCTTCTGTCCGGTGTGTCCACATTCACTTCAAATTCATTGTTAAGCTGCCACACTATATGGCGTGGACGAGACAACAATCACAATCGAGCACGAACAAACAACATCGAACATCGCCGAACGTGATCCACCAGCATGTTGGTATTTCAAAGAAAAAGTGTTCGTTTTTATTCGTTCCTGTTCGTCTGCGCGCGCCAGATGTGGGCGGTATTTTTCATTCTCTATCAGTTCTGAGCACTTGCCTCGACATGTGGTGGTCAAATGATAACATATTATCATTTATAAGCGACGTAGAAAATCTTCCTGTGCTTTGGAATCTTTCTGCTCCCTAATACAAAATAGTAGACCTACGCAAGAAGAATGACGCTTGGTTAATCTTGACGACCAAGTACAACATTACGCCTGAAAAAGTAGAAAATAAATGGCAGGCAGCATTTGTACAAGTTAATATAATACTTTAATTAAATGTGGGAGGTTAAAATGTAGTCTCGATAAGATTATTGTAGTAATTTATTTTAATTGAATTTTTTAGGCATAATATCGAAAAGAAAGAACTAAAGAAGTTTCTCATTCAGGCACGTGATTCTCAGACAAAGCAATTTTTAAATGGTTAGCCTACTAATACACGATGTTTATGAAGGATCGTTATACGCCAAAGCATCCATACATTGAACATTAAATAAATCTGCTCTATACGGATGAAGCGTCAACGAACACTAACATTTTCGGTCTGATTGCTCGTTTCTGTTTATTCGCGTGCGTTCATGAGCGTTTATGTTAATTTGTGTTCACACTTGTATGTTTGTGTCCGTTCGCGTTTGTTCTTATGTGTGTACGCGGCTTTGGTGTTTTTAGTTAATAAATTTAACACAAATATTTACTCCAATACTCCACCTCCATACTGTTTATTTACTATAATTAGTTTAGAATGAGGAAGGTAGTTTTAAGAGGAAGTGTAAATGCATTTTTATAAAGATAAAGTGGAAATTAAAAAAAAAATCTAGGTACACCTCTGTGGTTGAGATTCAAACCTGAACTTATAGGCTCTCCATCACTGGTGAACCATAACATACCATTTAATGACTTAGTTTGGTGTGCAGGCACACCGCACAAGAAATATAGTTTAAAATAAACAAACGCATTAGTGTGGAGTCAATATGAAAAAAAAAAGATATAATTTCCATGTCAAACATCAATCCCAAAACAAACGGACGGGACTATAACTCCAAAATCTTGTAAACGTTGATCTTTTGAAACGTGATTCTAAAATCTTAAACATAGCACCCTCTAGTGTGGGTATTATTTAGTCTGTTTTTACGGAGATAGGGGGATCAGGATTCAATTCCCTACCAGGTGTATTGAAGGTGGTTTTCCATTCATGGTTTAACACTTCCCTTCCATGAAAATACGGACACATTTCCTCATCTCCACTTTGCTATCGTGAATAATACATTATTTAGATATCTTAGACAAGTACAAAGATTCGGTGAAAAAGAGGATTTTAAGGAAAATGAGGTGGTTACGTAAAAAAACTTAGTTTACCTACTCCGGTGGCCACAGGGTCTGTGGCGTCACTCTCCTGTTAGACTAGGTTGCATATGACAGCGAGATCTAAGCTCGAATCCCGGCCGGGTGTTCTGAGTTTTGTGTAAAATGATTTTCCATTCTCCCTCCACGCAAATATGGGTACATTTCCTCTTAATTCAACCTTCCTCATCCCTAACTCATTGGCGTAATTAGTATAAATGCGTATAACCTGTACAAGTAGTAAGACGCGGTTCTAAAAAAATGGAGTTTAAAATGTATAGTACGTTAAAATTTAATCTCCTTTCAGCTTATTGGTCTATATGTGTATTGCAATGGATAAGCTACACGAGGGCTCATAGATAAAAATTTAGAGGAAAGTATTCCGCCAGGATATAATTCCAGTTCTAAATTAGTTCTCAACTAAAGCTTTATGGGAAAATAGTGTATTTATTACATTACTAATTAGTCTGCCCCTGAAAACCTAGTGTGTTCAATTTCTTTAAAATATGGTCGCTTATGGTAACTCCTCGCCCTCGATCAATATGCTATCTTCATGAAAACACACTATTGTCGTCGCTTTCTCTTCACCCGCCATTCCAACAGGTTTAAATAATGTACGCTCGTGTGCGGAAAATAAAAGACCTCGACTTTAAGGCGGCTGCCTCGGTCATCGCGAAAGTAGCAATCGCTGTCAGGTCACACGGCTTGAAACACAATGGTCTGTGTCGTTTTCTGGAATTACTTTTCTATTCTGTCTAAACTTAGACTACCTTTTACCCTTCACTTACACTCCACTCACATTGATATGTCAATTAAAAAGGGGGGGGGGGGAAATGAAAACTACGAAACCTCTTATCTCAAGGCAAATAGTAAATCTCGCTGATAATTCTCAGTTACCTTATAATTTTCTGTTGTGAACTCATCAAAAAACTATTGTATTAGTCAGAGGAAGGCTAAATATAGATCCCCTTTTCATCAAGCCTAGTCTCGTAACTTCGCCAATAAATTTAAAAAGTCGTTGAAAATGAGCTAATATCCCATGGTCACACGTTGTTCTCTATTAATAACACTCAAACTATAGGGTTGTTAAGGAAAATAATCCTTGTTGGAATCTTTCGACTTTATTTTGGTGGGAACCATATGTTTAAATAATGCAAAGTAAATATAAATATTGCGTTATTGCTGAACGTCTGTGTGGAAATTTCTCGATCAACAAGGCAGTCCCCATAGTTTGGTTACATTTAATTTGTGGGCTCATAAGAAAATCACAGCGTTTTGGTACTGGTTCTGGTTATATGCATACACATTAATTATGGTGACGAGGCAGGAATTAGGAATATATAATTTGATAACAAAATGCGCCCACGTTTCCGTGGAAAATATTTTAAGGAAAAACATATTCATTATAGTTTCATTTATTTTATTTATTTGAGGTATTTAAGGTACACTCTCTGAACCGACTGATAATATGAGTACACAACTTATAAACTAACTTAAATATAGAACCGACACAACATTCAGTCCACGGCCACCAATTTATCACTGTTAAAGGGGAAAACCACGTATTTTTCACCGATTATAAATTTGTCGGCCGTGCCGGGAATTGAATTAGGGACCCGGAACTCCATTATTATTATATCCGGCTGGAATTCAAATCCCAACTCCAACGTTCCTAGCAAACTAAACTAAATTAGCTTGACATTTAGAACACAGATAATTAACATACACAAATAATAAAACGTAAAACATACTCAAATAATACATTGAGGTACACACATAATATATGACATCAAATAAAACGTCAGGAATACATAAAAATTACACTCCAAAATAAATAATTAACTATACAATGTATGACTTACACAAATTAAACAAAATACCATATTATTAATTGGACGCCACTTGCATAGGTGATCACACGGATCAAGGCTTCATCTCGTCTTATCTGGTTTGTTGGTGGTGTGGAAGTCGGGGCTTAAAATCCAACCGAGTGTACTGAGAAGTGATTTTTCTTAAATTATTTCCCACCATTCCTTAAAGTAAATGCGGGTATATTTCTTCTAAGTTCTACATTCCTTATCTCTAACCCTTCAGTGTAGTTAAATGCATACAGCTCGGATAGGTAGTCAGACGCGTTGTACACACGATACGATGATTCCCGTTCCTAATGGATAAGTGGTAAGGGGGGCCAACTGCAGCTCTAAAAAAAGGCCCAGATGAAACGTTATTAACGTTATATTTTTGTATTAGCTAACTTGTGAGGCATGTGTTTATATGGACTTGAGTTTTTAAAGTGCACACTTTAAACATTCCAATAAACATAAGCTTGGTACTAATTAGCTCAAATATTAAATTCAAGAAATCTCACTGTTTGTATTGCAACATGGAATATAAAAATTACTTGTATAGTTATTATAATAATAGTACTACTATAAATAATATAGTAGTCCCAACTTTGTCTAAAGGTGAGTGTACTACCTTGTAGCCTGTCAGTAGAAAGCCTGTCACGTGGTAGGCAACCAGCCGTACACAGTTAACTGGCGGGGTGCATAAGTAGGGGCGAGGTTTGGACGTAAACAAACGTTAGTGTGGGGGGGAAGACCACTGAACAGACATTTTAAAACAGAATCGTTATAATCTCGGATTTTTATTACATGTTGGTTGCTGTAGAAATTTCAGAGTTGGTACAATTCAAAATTTTATTTAAAGAAAATAATTCAGATTTTAAGAATCCTAGAAATTAACGTTTAGGAAATGTAGCAATTCAAACATTTCTAAAAAAAAACCTCAAAGTAAAAAACTGAATAATGTCCATTGGGATTCTACACCCCAAATTCTGAAAAGTATCCTCTCGATTTTTATACACAAACGTCACGATCGACCTAATCCAATCCAACCTAAATTAGCGTCCAACAGACATGTTCAAAACTAAAATAACGATCAATGTTGTTTTTTCACCGGTTTTTAAATGGTGTAATTTAGTATTTATTTTAAAGGTTGACTGTTTTAGAATTGTTAGAAATGTTCACATTAAGTTTTTATACTTTTCGTAATTCATAAACGCCAAGTTATTCATTTCTAACATAGTCCTTAGTTGTACCAATTCCTATTTGGTACTTTTAAATTCTTTCCAGTATATTAAAAAATACATTCATTTCTCTGGTACAATTTTATTATTATTTTACCAGAGAGCTTAGGTCAAAGGTATTATTTCTTAAATGTTCAATGGGCATCATTTAGTTACGTTTCATATGTATTTATTAACAATTTTCTAAAGAAGAACCATATCGTAATGCTGGAATAGATATTATATCTATTCTCACGTGTTCATACATCAGGTCATGTGATCTGCAGCTGTCACGTTTAATAGATATTATCAATACCTATAAATTAACACTAGCTATATAGTAAAATATTATCAATGATTTTTTTAAATTATTTATTTAGCACCGCGTCTTTCTAACCGTTTGGGTTATATGCTTATGTACTAATTACATTAATATTTTTAGGGATTGGGAAGATTACATATAGAATAAATGTGCCCGCATATACGTGGAGGAAGTGTAGAAAACCATCTAGGAAAAACCACCCTCAGCACACCCGACCGAGATTCAAACCTCGATCTCCCATCATCGGCAGTATAATATACTTCAAGAGTAGCGCATTAGACCATGCGGCCACCAAATCGGGTGTTATTAATGCTGACCGTGAAAAATTATCAGGGTGTGCGATTAGGTATTCGAGTAAAGTTTGAGTTGAGTTTGAATGAAACTATCGAGTTTTTTACGAGATCGAGTAGCATATAACATTATTTATACAAAAAATATTTCAAGTTAAATTTCTGTAGCCTAATATATACATGGATAAACCATAAAAAATTAAAAATATATATTTTTTAAATTTTTGTAAGAGAATTTATTATTATACAAATTAGAATTTTTAAATAAATTTAATTTAACTGTAAATTTTTAATCAAACAAAATTACATTTTGAGGGACTTTATTTTTTATGAAAGCATATCCTAAATTTAATCTAATTAATCAAACTGGAAATTTTCGAGAAAAAGATGGAAAATTCTGATAACTCAAATTTTTCGAGTTTTGTAAAAATCTTCTAGTCGAATTCGAGCAGCTACGTACTAAAAATTGACTCGAACTAGAATTTTTGAATACTCTCACACTCCTAAAAATTAAAATTGCTGTATCTAAAAGTTTCTTTTCACCAACATCCTACCATAAATGTTATTTTTATATTTTTTCTTATCATATGATTTAATCAAAATAGTAATAATGACTATCAATTTATTCAATATATACCCAAATGAATGGACAGGATTCATAGGATATAATATTAATAAAATAAGTTATGTCACCACTCGTCTGGAGAGGTGATGTGTAAAGTTTCTTATTAAGTCCAACTTAATGGTGATTAAAGACTTAATTTAAACCAAAAAGTAGGAGTTATGAAGGTAGATTAAAATAAATGTATCCACTTTATCTTAGTGAGAAGATGGAAAAACTGTAGTGAAAATGACCCTTGGAAAGTAGAAACCAATTCCATATAAATTTTATCTTGGGTAAGAGTAAAGAAAGTTTTTTTTGTTAACTATTTTATTTAAGACCAAGACAATTAGCGGTTTAATTTTTAGGATAGGGATAAGGAAAATGGTCTATTGAGATTGCATCCACATCAGATTGTGATAGTGATTTGCGATATATATATATATATATATATATATATATATATATATATATATATATATATATATATATATATATATATATATATATCACATGGAGACCGCCCCAAATTCACTCGTCCGAGATTTGAAACTTGAACAAACCAGGATTTGCAAAGCAATATATTGTGAGACTGATGCCTTTTAGTTTTTGATTACTGGTACATCTTAGCTCACTCAGCCGGATTTTATTTAAATGGTTTCAAACTTTGATCCATATATTTCTTTAACTGGACTAGCATTTTAGAATAATAATACAAATTACAAATATTAGTTTAATATTTTTTACAAGCTATAATTTTCATTTCATTTATAATGTAAATAAAGTCTGTAAAACTGTTCGATACATACCAACAAACATAAATAACGTTGAACCCAATACCCTTGGTTATAAACAATTTATCGACGGAAGTCAAAAACGTTACTCATCACCTTACTACTCCCAAAGTACCGGGAAAGACGTGAAATATGACAGTGTAATCGTTTCCTACGGAGTTCAACAAACACGAACATCCTTCCCGCCCGTTTTACGATTGTAGCAGAACTAATAATAGTAGCACGGGAGCATATGGAGAAAAGAAAGGAGGCATAGCTTGTTTTATAAAGCTTAGATTGTGACCTTGTGACCTACTAATTGCAAGTCCACGGATGGTGACAGTTTGAAACCTTGTAAGACTGTCTTCTACTAGGTACACGTACATGTTTGTGGACAGTGTGTGACCGTGTAATACTGTCTTATACTGGGTGCACGTCCATGGGTGGTGGGGACAGTTTGTGACCGTGTGAGAATGTCCTATATTGGGTGTTCGTCTAAGAATGGGGACAGTTTGTAACCGTGTGAGAATGTCTTGTACTGGGTGCACATCTATGGGGGGTGACATATTGTGACTTTGGCATACTGTTCTTTACTGGGTCCTAGTCCCCATGGTGGTGACAGATTGTGACCTCGTTAAACTCTCCTTCACTGGGTCCTAGTCACCGTGGTGGTGACAGATTGTGACCTCGTTAAACTCTCCTTCACTGGGTCCTAGTCCCCGTGGTGGTGACAGATTGTGACCTCGTTAAACTCTCCTTCACTGGGTCCTAGTCCCCGTGGTGGTGACAGATTGTGACCTCGTTAAACTCTCCTTCACTGGGTCCTAGTCCCCGTGGTGGTGACAGATTGTGACCTCGTTAAACTCTCCTTCACTGGGTCCTAGTCCCCGTGGTGGTGATAGTTTGTGAACTTGAGAGACTGTTTTCCACTGGGTGGGTGTCCCTTGTGACCTAATAAGACTGATCTTAACTGGGTGCACGACCTAATGTTGACCAAACTTTGTATTGCCAGTCATGATTCTAATTTTTAAGCTCAACACCTAAACGTTTATGATAATAAGTGGTTCGATTGGGTTGGGCACTTAAGGAAATGGTAGGAAGTGTTTTAATTATGAACCTAAATTAGGTTAAATTTTCGTTAGTTTAATTTATATCTTTGATTTTGGCGTATACTTTTATTAAAACATAGATAGTTAAATCAATTAATTTTATATTTAACTTTTCTGAAACAATACATTTTAATAGTTTGATTTTATAATTTAGTGCATTTTTTACTGATATCATATTTGTTAGTTCTGATTGCTATTAATATTTAATCAAGTTGAAGTTTTTATCCGTAGGAAAGCCCGCAACAAATTTTAAACTCGTGCATTGTGTTTGAAACCACTGTTAGACGTCGCTATTAAGGGGATGGATCACCATGAGAGATGAGCGCGGCCGGTTTCTAAGGCGATTTCTCTGTACATGATTACTAAGAAAACTATTATACATATTTTAATCAGATTTTTACTACTGTAAAGATCAATTCATTTACATGGTTTATAGTTTATTCCTATCTACCCAGCCAATTCAAATTTAAGTTTTAAAAAATAATTTAAAGATCACTGCATGAAACAAACTGGGCTTGTCATTTAAATGTGGGAAGACTTAGGCTAAAACGGTTTTCATTGTATTACAATAAACACATTTCTCTATCATTTAGTATAATTTAACGCCAGTTAAAAGTTAAATATTTGTAAGCAGCTTTGTTTAAATAATTTTTGCATGATCGTATTTTCTTGGTTTAGTGTTGTTTTTTTAAAAATCTGCAGACAAAGTATAAACCGAGTAAATATGATTGAGAATAATTATCATTTCATTTTTCAGCATACAATTTGTTCTAAACTAAAATAAAGTGGTACAGTTTTATTTTAATTCAAAAAAGTGTTGTGGTGCAGTAGCCTGTGACCTAGCGGTGTAAGGTTGAACAAAATGAACCTCTCGAGAAAACTCATGGCAGTGATGCCAAGCGTTGCACGGTGACGAGCAGATGTTCTCAGGAAAAATATCAACTCGACTGCGTTCATTTATTAAATCAGTTGTGTGAATACCACGTGTTTTGCAATGGAAGCCGTTTCTGTAAAAAGAGATCGAAGAAAATAAAATAAAAAACTACTTTATCTCTCAACCAGACGAAAGAAAAATAAATGTTCTACTCTTGTGAATTGGATAAAAAAAAGTGTCATGAATTTATTATCATTTCTGCATGAAAAATACAATTTTAATACTGTAGTTTAAAATCCATCCATTAATTTCAAATCATGTGCGTAGAATACCTAATTAATATAATTACAGGACCCGTTTTGGTGACCTCATGATTTAAGGCACTACTCTTGCAAAAAACTGGACTGCTGAGGACGGGGATTGGTGTTCGATCCCAGTTTGGTGCTATGAGGTTATTATTCCTAAAATGTTTTCCACTCACCCTCCACGCAAATGTGAGTGTAAGTCATCTAAAAGCAACCTTACCCTTCTCTGACACATTAGCTTAATTAGTACATCGGCGTAAAACCCACAAGGGCTCGGTTCACTTTGGTGTACCAATCAAACACTTTGGCCCTACCTTTGGTAATCTGATCTGTAAACAGAATCAATAATTTGGTATTGATAATACGGGCCTAACTAAATCATTTTGGGCTATTGGTAATTTGAACAAGAAATACACTTGTCACAATAGATAAATGTCTTGAAACTATTTTGCTATCATTTGTAAAGGTGGATAATGAAACGGGGTGGGGGGACTATTGAACATGCCTTGACCACCGCGCTTTTAAAATTAATAACATTAACACAGATACATATTTAATTTTGACAGTTATTATTTTACAAAATAGTTTTATCACAAATATAATTTTTACTTTCTCGCACCCCTCGCGTGCCATAGTCAAAGATTTGGAAATAACGTAAGCTTTAGAGAGGAAGGGAAGGGGGGAACACAAATGCTAAGAGGAGGATGTTACTCAACATATATAAGAGTGTGCAGTGTAAAGATTATTTCCATGTCTTTTTTTTTTTTGTTCTTGTGATATTAGAAATGCTTCACTTCTTAATAATGATTTGATGTTATCCGTAAATTTACAATAATAAAGTAGGGTAGATAATAAATACGGTAATTAAGAGAAAGTGTTCCCACATTTGCGTGGAGTAAATGAGCAATCACGAGGAAAAACACCTCAATTCACGCGGTCGGAATTCAACCAAAATTTGTAGCATAGGTCCCTAATAAAATTAAAAACGTTGTGTTCATTGCAGAAGTTTTGATGAAGGACTTTGAATGTATAAAGTTGTAGTATGGATGTATTATTATTATTATTATTATATAATGTGTGTAGCTAAAATTATAAAATAGCTAGTGATGTGTATATATTTTATGAACGTCCCTGACACAAAAGTGATTGATAAGGGAGAAATAGATTATAAAATGATCATGCTTCAATGTAAAACTTGTGTTTAAGGCTATCAAATTTGGTCAAAATCGATGGATGGATATTTTCTATACAATTGGGTGAAAAACATTTTCTTGCAGTATATTTCTTTATATTTTATTGTAATTTCAAATACTTATTTTTAGAGATAGTGTTTATAATTTTTGAAGTACAGGCAATAAGTGTAATATTTATTCTATAAAAATTATACATTTTTAAAAATAAAATCTTTCTTTTTGCAGAAAATTGTTCTATATGCTATCTTCAAATTTGAATATATATATATATATTTATATATATATAATATTTATTTAATAATATAATATAATATTTTTATATATATTATAATATAATATTATATTATATTATATTTTGATTTACATCATATTATATATAAATATATATGTATATAATATTATTTAATCTGGTCAAAATATTTTCTTTCAGTTCCTGAGGTAAATGGTCGGATTAAAATTTTTGTCAAATAAACAGAGAATTTGTGAATAGATTTTTTTTTCAAAAATTGTTTAGTGGTTTTATGGATCAAGAAGGTTATAATCATAGAAATTGTACCTGCATTTGCGTGGAGGGAGCGTGGAAAACCAGTTTGGAGAAACTAACTTTAGTACACCCGACCGAGATTAGAACCTTGATCTCCCCATCATTGGCAGTCTAGTCTACTGTAAGAGTAGCGCGTTAGACCATGAGGCCATCAAAGTGAGTGTTATACATGTTAAAATATGTATAAACGTATAAAGCTATATTTGATTATCGAATATAATTAATAAAAAATAGGTTAATAGAGTTTGAAATTCTTGATAGCTACAAGTTCATTGGTGTAATTATAGGGTGGTAGCAGAATGCCACAGGCCCACGCTCAAAATAGGGCCCATCACGCAGGTCCACCCACCCAAAATTAATTTGGTAATATATGAAAGCGTTGTCTTTCAGGCCTATCATTGTTTCGTAAAGATCTCATTATTCAATTAAAAAATTACTCAATAGTCATTTTATTGCGCATAATTTATGCTGTACAAAAATGTATGTACATATTTTTCTGTAAAATCAATAGAAACAGCTGTCAGGTCATTTTCAAAACTTTACTAAAAATTATTTAAGAAGCACATGAATCAATAAAGGCTGCAGGGATTAGATATGTTGACTGTTGAGCTACTACCCGTAGCTTGTCCTTGGAGGAAAGTGTAGACAATTTCACAGAGATCAATGTTTGTTTAGCCTCTATAAGTGTTAATATTGATAATTGACTATAGATTTGTTTATAATATTTATTAATATTGTTTTATTCAATTCAGATTAAGTTTTTTACATTATATTGAAACTTTTCAGCAACAATTTTATCAAATATTATGGCTGTATGGTAATGCACTTAGAGTGGTTTTTCCTCAATGGGTTTACACTCTTATCTCTCCACGCAAATGTGGGTACACTTCCTCTAAATTTAACCTACCTACTCTATATTAATACGTATTATAAAATAATTCCAATAATAAATGTCTAGATATTTTTTTATAATCTTCAATTATTCATAAGATTTGGGGACGGTGGTGTATTTTTCCCTTGGGGTCACCCACCGTGGGTCAATTACTGCATAGTTATGTCTTTGTACTTGTTACAAGCTAATGTAGGTCAAGCTAGTTTTACAATAGGAAATTTTAGTGCATCTTTAAGTTTATATTAAAATTATTATTATTAGTAGTATCTGGATGGTGTAATATAAGAAACTAAAGTAAATAATAAAGTAAAAAAACACAATTTCTTATTTATGTTTTATACATATGTGTGTGGCCCCCCTGCCTTTTAAGGGTTCTAACACTTTTAAATAAGGGTACATCTCTGACCCCCAATTTTCTGCGTCCATGAAAAAAGATATAAAAAAATAAACACTTTTTATGTTAATTGATAAGATATCTCTATCGCCATTATTATTATTATTATTATTATTATTATTATTATTATTATTATTATTATTATTATTATTATTATTATCATCAGAAACTGTCTTCACCCCTCATAGCTTGGGTTAAGTCAGATGCTGAGGAAATTATCTACATTCTACGGTGTGTCTGTCGATAGTTTTATATCCAATGTTACTCATTGAGGGTGAACTGGGAAGGGGGGAGGTTTGATAGGGCGGGGTATTACCACCAATTTCTTCTCCACCCCTCTCCCCATCAAAATGTGTCTTCCTCCAGTTTGTTTGGTTCCCTCTGATATACTTGAGTTTGAAGCTGAAAGATGGTTTGTATCAAACTTCAAATAGATTCTATAACAATCTATTATTATTTTTAAGTGCTTAAGCGCCATGCCCAAATAGCTTTTAGTGGCATTCAATTTTCAAACATTTTCCATTGGCTTTGAGTCATTCCCCTAAAAACTCCTCAAAAATATATTTCTTTACAACTGCCTTGCCCGAAACTAATAAAGTTTCGCCGACACTCTTGGTAGTCATCACAATGGTTTTTTTTTTTCATTGTGACTTACTTCCAGTTTGAGTTGTACACATGCATGAACTTGGAATGAGGAAGGTAACATTTTAGATTTAATGTACCCACATTTGCGTAGAGTGAGATTGGGAACCATTTTAGGGAAAAATACCCTTATTGCACACAACTGGGATTTGAATTTCAATCTCCCCACCACCAGCAATCCAGTCCAATAGTGTGTGCTACCCACCGTGTTCAACTGACATGTTGAAGACGGGGAGATCATGGTTCGATTCCGGTCGGGTGCTCACAGGTGGTTTTTCCTAAATAGTTTTCTGCTCTCACTCCACGAAAATATGGATGCACCTCCTCTTAATTTAACCTTCCTGATGCCTAACACATTATAGTAATTATTACATAAGTGTACAGCCCGAACGGGTAGTAAGACGTGGTGATATAAATAAATAATAATAGCGTGTTTAAAACCGTTTTAAAAAAACACCCTCAGTATACACTACTGGGATTTGAACCCCAAACTCGTCACCAGCAAACCAGTCTAATACGAGAACGTCAAATTAAAAATGTTTTCTTCCGCTAGGTAAGAAATATTAAGAAAACCATATTACTGATTATATTAGTTCAACCTAAAAATAAAGCAGCAGATTTCTGCAAAGTGTGGTCTTTGATAAAAGCCGCACTCTAGCCTTTCCCTTCCAAGAAACTTGACCCATGTAAACAACAGATTAGCTCGCTCCCCCTTCACTCTTTTAGACCAAATTTGACAGATATGACAACACCGCAACTCAAGTTCGGTGTCGGCTAAACAGTCCAAATAGTTCAATATATGGACGTTTCTTAGGAGTTGCGCTGATAGCGCTTCTCAAGTTTTACAAGGTAGTCCATCCACTTAACGCTTCTTTGGCTATTTTACTAGATTAAAAAGAGGAAGTGTGAAAGGTCAAACAGAAAGGACATATAGTTAAAATAAGCTCCTACATTTGGAAAAAAAATGTTGCCTATGAAGCAGATTACGTCCGGCATTTAAAAACGTAAGAATTCAAATTTTATCTTGAAAACGATATAATTTTTAAGAGATTAGACCTTTAAAATCATTAAATAAAATAATAACTTCAGAAATGTGTAATAATCTATTTTTAGAATCAGTAAATGTAAAATAATAGTTTAGTTTAAAAAACTCAAAATCAATTTGAATATGGTTTTTAATAATATAATTAGATTAGTATTTTACCTGGATCATGAGCCATTTACAAAAGTGTGAAATGCAACACCCTCTAAAAAAACTTGTACCATTCAGCAGTAAAAAAGCTGACAAAGAGTCAAAGTGGATATTTTTATTATGTCTACTTAAATGCTGACGATCCCCCACGTCCATACTAGATTCTAGCTTAAAATATTGATTATATTGTGACCTAGGTAACGGAATGAAACTTGATAGCTCAGTGGCGGAGTATTATCGTGATAAAACCATGAGCAGAGGCACGAATATATTTTCCAAGATGTCCTTTATAAACATACTAGCCGAGTCCCTGTTATTCGCACAGAATATTGTGTTATTATTTATTTTTGTATGAAAATGAGGAATCTTTGTTTGAAGCTCAATTGCATGGTTCTTAGTGCTACCTGAGAAACACCGCGAGGAGGTGACCATGTATCGTTTCTCATGGGGATTTTTATTTTCGGCAGGCCCCCTTGCCTACTGCCTGGGGCGTTATCAGCTGAGCGCGGCTGGACAGGTCTCCCCCCTCCCACCACTCCCCACCACCACAAACCACCCTGGGCCGGGCCCTCTCACTCATACAGACACTACAAACACCACAAAATTCAGCAAAATATAAACTACAGACCTCTACAATCTCTTGGAGTTGCATATTAAAACGTAATTACATATTTTAATTAATTGTATGTATTCATTCTTTTCCGCCCCTTAGAAGCATCTACGGGGTTAAAAATAATTTCTATATTTTTTCGAAGGCATTATTAGAACAAACTTATCGGATTATTACTCTCTAAACGCATAAAAAAGAGTTTATAAAGCATTTTTGTTGATTAGGGTAGCTACCCCGATTCCGCCCCTTAATTACAAAATATTGGAATGAAACATCTTTACTTTTCCTAATTAGCTTATAAGGAACACCTGTGCCAAACTTCAGCCCTCCAGCTTTGTGGGAAGTGTGATAATTAGTTATGATTGAGTCAGTCAGTCAGTCAGGGCTTTCACTTTTATATATAGAGATCTCTTTAAAATAGTTTATACAGATTAAGAGTTTAAATTTAGTTTACAATTCAATAATATACTTTTTAATGTGTATCGAAAATGAATCCCTAAATATCTATTGATATTGATGTTAACTTATTTGCCCAAACATTATTTTACAGTCATGAAGATCTTATGCAACCATGATGGCATTCCAGGCATCTGTGTGTGCGTTATTGTTTGGAGTAAAAAATGGTGGGCTAAGTTGAGGATGAAATAATATTGTGGCCCCCCCAACGAGCGCTAAAGTGTTTATAGTTTGATTTTTTTTTACAGCGGCTGCATGTGTTGATTTTCAGGTTAAACGCAAAAATAAACTTTCTACCAGAGAGAAGTAAATATTTTGTAAAATAAAAATAAAAAATAGCAGTAGGTAAAGCGACGCTGCCAGCTGTTTGGAGGAAAGCTGCACTGGCAACTATGATAAGAAAGCTCAGTCCTAGTATAAACTATTACTAGACCAACAGACTCCAAATGATATTATAATATGTAACAACTTAGTAATAAAAGTGTGCCAATTTTATGTGTTTAGTAACATACATTGAAATAATATTGAAATAAGCATAACAAAGTTTAAAATGTGAACAGAATAAGCTAAAATTGAAAAAATAAAATTGATTTTGTATTTTTATAGAGGGACTTAAAACACCTATGTTATATAATTAAGCATAAATAAAACTAATATAACTAACTACCTAATCTAAACAAGATACCGGTATATAATTTTTCGGATAGAGTAAAGGTTTATTATAAATTGTTTCAACTACACTCAAGCAACTATTTAAGCAAAGAAAAAAGGTTCAGAAGTTTGCAATTGACAACGTTATTATTTTAAGTAGGCAAGGAACTGTGCATATAACTCAAAAATCAACCACTCCATACTTAATCCATCATCAATAACTTTCTCTACACTTCCCTATCCTTGCTTTCTCCCTTTGCTTCAACAACATCCATGCACCGAGTCATACATGCTCTTTTATTCTTAAAACTTTTAATGTTTCTCTTTTTCACACATTTGTCTACAACACTTAGCCATGTCTTACATGGCCTACCCCTTTCTCTTGATCCACACACTCTACCTTCATATATTTTCTTCTTCACTCGATCCATACTCATCCTCTCGACATGCCCAAACTAACGTAACACGCTTCTTTCATATTTACCTTTTGAATTCCCTTTAACCACACTGCTTCAGCAGCCACTCATTATTGGCTATGTCCATACGAGTTTCTAACCGCATTCACCTTGCTCTTGTGTTTCTTCTGATAAACCCACACTTCACATCCATAAAACAATGTTGGCGTCAACACACTTTTAAATACTGGCATCTTTGCTTGCCTCTTTCGATACACTTTGCATTAGTTCACATACATCCAACTTATCTCCGAGATGCATTCACCCGTATGTCGATTTCACCATCTGTCTTTTCATTTTTACAGAACATTCTACCCAGATACACAAACTCATTCAATTGTTCAAACAATCTTACATGTATACTAAGGTGACAATCATTTCCTGATCCATTCTTATCAAAAACTATCAACTTAGTTTTGGATATATTTATACGAAAATCTATTACACCTACCATCTCATTCAAACGGTTTAATGTACTGCAAGTCACTTTCATTTTCAAACATTAATACTGCATCGTCTGCATAGAGCATCACGCCCACATTCACATTGTCCATTTCACAACCTTGTCTAACACCCTGTTAAATGTCAAACCATTAGCTCAAGGCTCCATCAATCCTAACGCACACTTTATTTTCATCATAAACCGCCAAAAATGCATTTACTAACCATGCATCCTCACCATACTCTGTCAGAACATCCCATAACATAATTCTATTTACCTGATCGTAAGCGTGTCGTAACCCTCAGGTGTGGGATCTCGAGGTATGAAATTATTAGGTTCGTTTCAACTCCAAATTCTTGATAGGAACCTATATACTTCAGATGATGAAGAAGTAAGATGTTAAACTTTTATTAATTAATAACAAAATTATATTACAAGTTCGTGGTTCATAAGAATAACTATCCAGCCAGTATTACTACATACAATCAGTGTGAGAGTCATCAAAAAAGAGAGCCCCGACTTCCAGACATCGGGGGTTTATATACTCCCCTTGTTTATTTGTGGAAGTTTCTGGCCATGCAGTACAAATGGTGACACCATCATTTCGTGGAGGAACATGTGACTGGTTATTGCCATTGTTTGCTTACTGTGGACTTAAGTACTCAAAATATCAACTTTTGTAGGGAAGTGCGTAGAAATCAATTCTATCACGTAGTTCCCAAATGTCTGTACAACCTAAGCTTTACTTGAAATATATACTCTAAAGCTTAACTTATTTACACCTTTCTTGTATTGCGTTGCGTACTTCTTTGTACTACGATTAGTATAACATTAAAATATTAAATACCTTTAGTTACCTGCTGGTATTATGATTATTGTTCTAAGGGTTTATGATAATCGACTGCCCCCCTAGCTATATGACAAGCTTTATCCAGATCAACGAATGCAAAATCAAATTTCTTCCTTACTGGCATACATTTCTTAATCACTTGTTACAATGCAAATATCTGGTCCATTCAACCTCCACCTGGCATGAAACCACACACCAAATCTGGTCCACAGTTTCTTTACGCACTATCTCAATTAAGACTATTCCTTGAATAGTCGACGATATAATTTGCCTATAATTCTTACATTCACGCTTACTGCCTTTACTTTGTGCAAAGGAACAGTGATAGCATTCTTCCAGTCATTAGGAACGTTCAAAATCTCAGCACGCACCTTGAACAACTCACACAATCTGACAAGTTGTACCATGCTCCCACCCAATAAGCATTTAAAAGGTAATCCCATGTATGCCCGCTGCTTTGCCATTCTTCATCATTTTTATAGCTTTTAACATTTCAGCCTCGTTCCCTCATAATATTTTCCCAATTTTCTGCTACTTTCTTCAGGTTTCCGCCATATAATTGCTCAAAATACTCTCTCCATCACTCTCTTTTACTGTTTTCATCCTAGATCATATCACCAAGTTTATTACGAATGCCAAAGACATTTCCTTGTACTTCTTGTTTCTCTCTCTACCCACTTTCAGAACAGCTTCTTATTTCCTTCAAAATAATTCTGCATTATTTCTCCATCCTTTAATCTCATTTTATCCTCTGCTCTACTACTTCTTTGCATTCGTATTTTTCTCTTTGTATAATTATGTCCCACAACCCCTTACGTTCTGTTTCACTCAGCAATAATTAATTTGTATCCTTTTTTCTTTTCTCTCACAGCTTCTTTCACCATGCATCGCATTTTAAGTTTCCCACCATCGCATATCCAAACACATCTTTCGCAAACTCAATCACAGCCTCTTTTATTCTGTTTCAAGCACTTTTAATAAGGCTAAAAATTAAAATATTATGTTTGGTAAGAATAGCACTTGATTACTATTAGTTTAAATATCTATATTTGACCAAATTGCTAGTGATTTTCATCAGCAGAGTTAAGTGTGCATTAATGTACTGTACACTGCCTACCGTAGAAAGCTTAAGAGATAATTCTATCATGTAATTTATCAAGATAAGACTATTATATTTTAAGACAAACAGAATATTGTTTCAACCCTTAACTGGATAAATTGAGTTTATTTTAAGTTAGGGATGTATGGTACGTGAGAAAAGGTAAGTGTTTTTGCAAGTTTTTTAAAAATTAAACTGTCTTGGTCAAAATAAATCAAATTTGCTTCAATACAAACTTAAGAGTTTAATTTTCTTCACATGGTGACCTCAACAGTTCTCGATTACACGTCAGGATGATCCGGAATTTAATGGCAACTTTTTCTATTCATTTAAAAGTTTTTTATATAATCCTAATATGATCATGACAAATATTCAACAACTGTTGATGTCACCATGTGAAGAAAATTAAACTCTAAGTTTGTAGCGAAGCAACATTTGATTTATTTGGGTAAAAAACATTGATATAGAAACTGCATGAACAATGGCCTTTTCGCGCGTCCCGTATATCCCCATTTTAACTATAGAAACATTCTTAAGAAATTATTTTTAAACTTTGTTTTACTTTTTATTTTCTTGCGACTCCTCAGAGAGAGGACGTGATGTTATTCTAAAAAATATTGCATTTGAGATTTTGATGAATGTCAATGTTTCATGATCCACTGAACCCGAAAAAATATGTTTTTCTCGATGCCGACTGTCTGTATCTCGGCCTTGAGCCGAAACAGTTTTACCGATTGGGATAAAAACTTGGTATTAATGATTTCAATAAGGTTCCCTAGATCTTTTTAATCAGCTATCTAAACCTAAAATTTAGAGTAGTTTACATTGGTAAAGAAAGAGAAAAAATCGAATATCTCAAAATACGCTCGAACAATTTTGATTAAAATTTGTATCTAGGCACTGTTTGACATTAAAAACATTAAAAATTACGTATAGGTTACTTTACATAAGAGGATATCTCCAATTTTGGTCATATATTTGCAACTTTTTGAGATATATCATTGCTATCATTATTACGATCATTATTAAAAATAAAAAACTGTTATTCTAAGTAATTTTTATAAAACCAATAGTTTCTGTAATATTATATAAATATATATTTAATATTTATCTATATTTTTAGTGGAGGTCTGGGGGATTGGGAGTTGATTGTTACGCTCTTATTATAACGAGATGTTCCTTTTGTCTCTGTAACATTGTAACAACGCTGTAACAATTTTCAAAATTCATTTATCAGTATTAGATTTAGAATCAAACTTTTAAAAAAGAAGTAACTGAGGTGATACCATACAACATCTAAATATCAAGTTTGAATTAAATCCATTAAACCATTTCAGATCTGTGGCCAAGTACAGAAAAATGGATGGACGGACAGACAAGATTGGAAGACCCATTTTTGGGTTCAGAGACATATAAAAAGCCAAGATTCACCTCGAGGTAGAAAGTGTTCATGTTTATAATACTTACCCTGCATGATAAAGTTAAAAATTCATTTACAGAACTTACAATTTTGTAAAACGGTTGCCCTGAGTTATCGTATAAATAACCCCAAATTGGTTTTAGAGGGCATTTAACATTCAAACCTTTTCTCGTAATCCTGCTGGTAGATGAGGACTGTGTATCTTAAACCCCCCTTTCCCTCGAATTTTTTTCATGATCTCAGTCTCGATTGTTTGTCCCGCCAAATGTAAATTTCTAGGTGCACCACTGGAAGCAATCATTATTAATTAATACACACCGAAAACACAATAGCAAACAGCAGAATGTAATCCAAACACTAAACCATAGACTAGAGATATCCACTATTGACTTAAAGTGTGAATCAATGCAGCCAATTTCTAGCCCGAGTTAGAGGACAAAACCCACACAATAATGGTTCTACCTAGGCTCGAATCAAATCAGCATCGGGTGGGCATGCAAACAAAGTCTTCAGTCGCGTATTGTCTGGCTTGTCGATGAGGAGTAGATTGACGGTTTGGAATACTAAACGAGTTTCCCATCATCTATTCATGCCAATGCATGTATATTTATTCTAGAGATCTCTCCTAATCCTTATCCGATTAGTTTAGATATCCGGATGTACTTTGAATATATATAGTTCCTAAAATTATTCTACTATTTATAACCTTAAGATTCATAATTTTATACTAGCACTGAATATACGTTGAATATAAATATCTCCTAGAGTTTGTTCACTACTTTATAATCTTTAGACGCATAATTTTATCCATTGAACACACATAGTTACCCGTTTTGGTTGCCACATAGTCTAAGACGCTACTCTTGTAGTAGACTAGACTGTCGATGATGGGGAGATTGAGGTTCGAATATAGGACAGGTGTACTGAAGTGGTTTTTTTCCAAAATGGCTTTCCACTCTCTCTTCACGCAAATGTGGGTACACTCCCTTTAAATATAGCCTTCCTGATTCTTAATAACATTAAATTAAATAATACATAAGCGTTTAACCCGAACGGGTAGTAAGACGCGGTGCTAATAATAATAATAATAATAATAATAATAATAATAATAATAATAATAATAATAATAATAATTATTATTATTATTATTATAATAATTATAATAATTATAATAATAATAATAATAATAATTATTATTATTATTATTATTATTATTATTATTATTATTATTATTATTACACTTGAACCAGAAGACATCTTTAAGTGCAGTTTTATCTATTCTTCACTTGACAATAGCAAAATTTGGCTCATTTTAAAATAATTATTTTTTCACTTTTTAAAATGTTAAAACAGTGTAACTCGACTTACCTCCACTGTTCTTAAGTAGAATAAGGAACACCGTACCAAGATGTGACGCCTGGTTTGAGCTTTATTACCTACCTATCCAATTTTCATAAGAAAGGCCTTTAAAATAAATACATATTTGCTAACGCTTAACATTGATAACATTTTAATATAGGCCTTATCTTATAATTATTGATAATATCTATCAAAAGTAACAACTGAAGATAACATGACTTGACGTATGAATGCATGGGTGTGGATCTGGTAACGTCTATAGCTGTCAGATAAAAGTTTCGGTGGCCGCATCATCAGTCAGTGGCATTCAACCTGTTGTACGCGTACAACCGGCGGTACTTGAAGACATCTTAGAGGGTACGTAAAGTTTTAAAATTATACAGTATACACATACAGTATACATACTTATTATTACTTATTATTTTATCCTTTATTTTATATAATTTATTTCAGATGTAAATTATAGAATGGGTGTAGCTTGCTTTACGCACCAACAACTTTAGGGGTACAAAGTTGAAAATAAATTATATATGGGGGTACGCGAACAAATAAGGTTGAATATCAACCGGTCTAAGGCGTAACTTTTGCAATAGATTGGACTGCCCCGATGACAAGGAGATCAGAGCTAAAATCCCCGTTGGATGTACTGGGGGGGGGGGGGGGAGGAGGGGCTTTTCCTGAACGGCTTTCCACCTTCCTAAGCCCGAAAACATTAAAGTAATTAGTATATACGTGTATAACCCAAATGGATAGTAAGACGCGGTGCAAAATATATATATATATAATAAGAAGGTTCTTCCTATGTAAACTGGACTGTACGATTTATTCGTAGGACGAGACAAGCTCTTAACTGTGTCATCTTGATGCTATGAGCACAGAGCGGAATAATTCATATTTCAATTAGTGAGTGTGCAATGAAAGGTTTCTGATGAATGCTCTCTCTTCAAGTGGACGAAATATGATATCATGGGATAATGTGGTCGCATCGACCGTCAAGGCTAATGAACATTGCCCCGCAAACAAATTTCCCCCTTCACAAGGGGCGTTATTGAATTACACTCTCTTTTGGAGTATATTCAGAGACGAGGGCAGGTCGGCATTAACTGGAGGAGGGCTGTAATCACGGTAGAGCTTTTAACATTAAGGGTGTCCTAACGGTGTGAATAATACATTCGCTTGGCAAACTTTTAACATTCGCTTGATAACTACTTTGTCAAAGGTACGATCTTCAAATATATGTTGACAAATTATATCGGAAAGCAAGATAGTTATGTCTTTATGATATATATACGTATATATGAACGGGTGTGGAGATTTTTTTCACAGACCAAAGCTTTTTTTTAGGAACAGATTTGTGGCAGTTTAAACCCTCTCGAAGCGATTAATAATAATTTTATGTTGGTATTCCTCCTCAACTACTATGCTTATTGAAGCCTTTTTCAAATTTAATAATACCTTCAACCCCAATTATGTTTAAAATGTAATAGCATGTTATTTTAAAGTTTATTCTGGCAAAAGGTCAATCCCCACTTGTACTGTACATTTCCTTGTAAGTGAAACAGTGTCGTGCTAGCATCCTGCTGAAAATAGTGTCCTTGTGGAAAAGCGGACATCGTCCGACCGATGGAGATACCATACTTGATGGAAATATCGAGATCAGCAAGTTACTAGTATTTTTTCTAATTAAACCTTGTTATTTATTTATTTGAGGTATTTAAGGTGCACTTTCTGAACCTATTGATTATATCAGCACACGATAATTTCTATGGACGAGGACGAAAGGGCCTACCAATTTTGCTAGAAAGGGTGTGTTCACATATATTACAGGATTCTTTTACATTCCACAATCGACATGGGACTGATGGCTTCACTTCCCCTACGAAGAAATTTGTGCTACGGATTTTTATCGCTCAAGAAAAATCAGTACACCCCAGCTGGGTTTTAACCCACAAACATTGGGTCCTGAGGCGAGTACTTTAGCCCAAGACAACCGAAGTCGACATGGATTTAATAGGAGCGCCTCTTCACCCCAGCATAAGAGAGGCACTGCCCTAAGATAGAGATCTGAGACTCGCAAAAAACAAACGTCGAGGAGTATACGTGATAAACACACTGCTATCCGTCGTTACCACCGCATGGAGTCGAACTCTGGGTACTTTAGTTAACTCGCGAGGTTCAATCTGCGTCGAGACCACCCTCGCGTCGATGTACCGTGCTATTTATGTAGACAGTGTAGTAGATTAGAATGTTATAGACAAAATATGGAGGTTATATTGTTAACCCCATTCCATACTTAACCCCCACGCACCGTCCAATCCTCCAGGATTCCAGCCCCTTACCGCACGGGGACCGCGGTCCATCCAGACAATGTCGCGGTGCCACAGTAGTGAAGCAGTCAGGGATAGCCATAGTGAACCGTGTAAAAAAAAGTAGTTAGCAAAAATATATTTTAAATTGCTTGGAGAGATTTAATATTAAAAATATTTCTTGCCATCTCTTGTTGCGGGCATAGCCCCTAGCTCCTTTAGAATCTCTTTGAAATCAAGTTCTCAGTGCAATCTATCCTCACACCAATCACGACAAATCAACCGGTTTTATCCGTCATGGCAACCACTAAACAAAGTTGCAATATATTCAGAGACCTATACTACACGACATTGCAGTTTAGTAAATCATGTGTAAGTATTAAAAAATTATTATTGTAAAGAAAGTAAATACGAATTTATTATACTGTACAATTTTATAGTTGTTTATTGTCGGTTGTGGTTCAAGGGTGACATGTTTACCAAACTAGAATATTTCGTGATTGCTAGAAACAAACAATAATGTTGTTACAATCCAATATTGGATGACTTAAAAGGAATTATTATTATTATTATTATTATTATTTATTATTATTATTAGCACCGCGTCTTACTACCCGTTCGGGTTATACGCACTTACGCTAATGTGCAATGGTAGGGTGATTGTGAGATGAAATGGAGGGCCTACAGTTTAACGTGGAATCCGAACCACGGTGGAGGCCTGGCATTCCTCACATTCACAAGTTGTGATTAATACACGTCTTGTCAGAGGTGAAGGAAGGGTTTGGCAATCAGATAAATCTGTCCCGGGACCGAGGATTGAACCCCGGACCCTCAGCACAGAAGTCTGACACCTTACCCTAGACCACCAGGTCACCTCTTAAAGGGAAGAATACAACTCTGGGAGCTGAAGGAGGAGGCAGAGAATAGGGTGCATTGGCCGACTAAGTTCACCGATAAAAGGAATGGATCTGTCGTAAGACAGAACAAATAATAATAATAATATTAATAATAATAATAATAGTAATCCAGTTTTCATAGGAGGAACCTTATCAGACAGATAGAAAAATTACTATATCTACTTTCAGGTGTTCATGAGTTAAGTCTTGTGATCTGCAAATGTAACTTTTGATATGCCTATATGTAGGTATTAATAATATATGTTATATATAATACAGTATAATAATATATACATATACATAATAACACTAATGATAGTGAAATGTAATCAATGTTGGCCGATAAAAAGGGTTTGTATACTGAAAAAAAGTTTATTTCTACTTTTATTACGCTACCTCGTCTTACTACCCGTTCGTGCTATACATATATATGCTAATTAAGATAATGAACTAGGGCTGAGGAAAGTTGAATTTGGAGGAAGTGTACCCAAATTTTCGTGGAGAGAGAGAGTGAAAATCCATCTAAAAAAATCCACCCTCAGTACACCCAAAAGGTATCCGAACCTCGACCTCTACGTTATCGGGATCCCAGTATATTGCGAGGGTGATGTCTTAGCGTTTGGAGACCATCCGACCACCGAAACCTGTATTTTTGTTCCTAATAAAGTCTGACAGTTGGTGACGTGATGGAGGCCTATATACTATACGTATTTGATTTAACATATATTAGTTTAAAACATATAAAAGTAGTGAATCCTGTATCCAAACAAACTACCTAATATTTTAGATGATTACAATAAACAATACAATATGAACACTACCTGTCTTGTTGATGAAGGGAAGACGTACCCTGCGAAACCTTCGAGCCACTTTGGAGTTGGAGGAAACCGTTGTAGATTCTAATGTCAGCCGAATAGGCATCACCCGTTACTACAACAAGAGTGGTATATAATGTTACTGAAAGCTACGTAGTTAGGAGACTACAATTTAGTTATAACCTCTAAAGGGAAGTGCAGACTTGGTGTGAGGTAACAGGGTTGCCATTCAGCTTGCATGTTTTTTTGCATTTCTACAGATATGACAATTTGCAACTATGGACAGCACCAAGTGTAGCTAAGAGAGAATGAGAATAATAGTTCATGCATAATACCTTCAATTTCCTCAGAGGTTGTAAACTAGTGTAGTCAAGGAAGAAATAAAATAGTATTCCCTCCAAAGTACCTACATTTCCTTCAGAGGTTGTAATCTAGTGTAGCCAAGGAATAAATATTATATTCCCTCCATAGCACCTGCACTTCCTTCAGAGGTTGTCACCTAGTGTAGCCAGGGAATAAATAAGATACTATTCCCTCAGAGATTGTTACCTAGTGTAGCCAAGATAAGATAGTATTCCCTCAGAGATTGTCACCTAGTGTAGTCAAGGAATAAATAAGATAGTATTCCCTCAGAGTTTGTCACCTAATGTAGCCAAGGAATAAATAAGATGGTATTCTCTCAGAGGTTGTCACCTAGTGTAGCCAAGGAAGAAATAAGATAGTATTCCCTCTGAAGTACCTACAGTTCCTTCAGAGGTTGTCACCTAGTGTAGCCAAGGAAGAAATAAGATAGTATTCCCTCTAAAGTACCTACATTTCCGTCAGAGGTTGTCACCTAGTGTATCCAAGGAAGAAATATGATAATATTCCCTCCATAGCACCTGCACTTCCTTCAGAGGTTGTCACCTAGTGTAGCCAAGGAAGAAATATGATAATATTCCCTCCATAGCACCTGCACTTCCTTCAGAGGTTGTCACCTAGTGTAGCCAAGAAAGAAATATGATAATATTCCTTCTATAGCACCTGCACTTCCTTCAGAGGTTGTCATCTAGCTTAGTCAAGGAAGAAAGAAAATAGTATTATCTCCATAACAGCTGCAGTTGCAATAATATAAGTGCTATAAAATATAATAAATCACATAAATGTGATAAATGTATATTCTAATATTAATTTAATGAATTAAGATTGAAGATAATCTTGGAGAATATTTATTTTGAAGGCTAGAAATGCTCTGACGAGATTTGTTAGTTACAATTTTTCAAATTTATATAGTGTCTACTAAATTTCACAGAAATTAACGTTATTTATATAATATTTGGCTCAATTGAACACTCTCAGAATGGTTAAAACTGGCAACAGGAATACATGTGTCAGAAATATTTTTTTTAGCACCGCGTCTTACTACCCTTTCGGGTTATAAGCTTTTGTACTAATTACACTAATGTGATAGGAATTAGGAAGGTTTAATTTAGAATAAGTGCACCCGCATTTTAATAGAGGGAGAGTGGAAAACTAATTAGGAAAAACCATTTTCAGTGCACCCGACCGGGATTTAACCTCGATCTCCCAGTCTTCAACAGTCTAGTCTAACACGAGAGTAGCGCGTAGGATCATACGACTACTGAAGCGGGTAATATTTAAATAATGTTCTTAAAAACAATTTATATGTTTTTAACATAAATTTACAGTGCCTTCCATTGCTCCTAAGCTCTCACTAACTTTCATCCGCTCCTACCCCACATTGGCTTCCATCCCCTCTTAGTCCACTTAACTCACACTGGTTTATATTCCCCCTAATATAACTATACCTTTCATCCCCCTTTATATAAGTGACTTTCACCCTCCCTAAATTTCTGTGACTTCCACCCCCATTATCTCACGGGGGGCTCGCGTAGCTAACGCTAACTTTCATCTCTTTAAATTAATCGTAACTTCAGTCTCAGCTAGTATTCACCTCTAATTTAAATATTTGGTATAACTCTTGTATCGCTTTTGTTAAAATGTTGATGTTATTTATTGCACTTCAAACATAGCATAACGTCACTGATTTTTAAAATATAGACTAGTAGTCCACTTTACCCAAATACTTTGTCCTAGCACTTAGAATTTTCTACCTGGTTAACATTCAACAAGTAAAAACCACGAATAAATAAGAGATGCTCAAGCAAATACTGAAAAACAACCCCGAGGCAAGTGGTTTAGCGTCTTAATTTGGAAGAGTTAAACTTTAAATCCAAAAATAAAATAAAATTGAACAGACTTGTTTTATTTCAATTGATGCATTTATGAATCTATAGCCCACTTTCAAAGTAAGAGCCTTTTAGAAAATTCAAACACGGATTTTTGTGGCAACAACATTTTACAGTACTATTAGTATTATTTTATAGTTAGACTAGCGGACCCGATAGACGTTGTCCTGCCCGAACGTTGGCTTTTCGTTTGGGTGGCATAATTGATTTCGATTATAAAACAAATACTATGGGATCATCACAATTACAAATTCACAATGAACTCCAATTGTCAAGACAACATACAAAATAAAACATCTTTTCATTTTTGGCATTTCACCCACAACTCCACAAATATCAGCTGTATCGAAAAACAAACATAACTATGAATTATTCTCAGAAGTTCAATTAATGATGAACATATGATTTTTTTAACGGTCAATTATTAATATTATATTCATTATTATAAATATTGGGGGTGGTGGTGGTGGGGGGTGAAATTTTGAGGTTACATGTTCTGATATGCAAAAAATCTAAAAATAAAAAAAAATCCCTAAAAAATAAAATCCTAGAACCCGATTGCAGCGCCACCTACCTGGTCCAATTGTGAATTTAAACCATCCACGGACCCACTCAAACACACAAAAAAAATTTCATCAAAATCGGTCCAGCCGTTTAGGAGAAGTTCAGTGACATACGCACGTACAGAAGAATTATATATATTAAGATAATATATATTAAGATAATATATATCATGTGTGACAGTTGAAGATTCTATTACTTGACGTATGAATAGGCACGTGAAAGTAGATCTAATATCTTTTATAGAGGTATTTACTTAACCATCCAGCAAAGCTTAGAGCGGAACGAGAGTCCTACCTGTGAATTCCCCCGAGTGCAGACAGACGCCTGGCGTCACGACGCTCTCAACTGTCGGCGTGTGCGGCTTGTGACGAGTGGAGGGAAACTCACTGCCACCGCAAGGGGAAAGGAGGATTCATCTTCACAGCGGATACACGACGCAGGCGCGTCACGAGAGGGTCTAACTCTTTTTCAAGCCACTTCGGTGGTCTTAAACTCAAATTAGTCAAAGGGGCAGATTCACAAACTCGGGGCATGCCGCGGGCCACAGCCTGTAGAAAAAGGTTTGCTTAAATATACTCCATACCTTAGTTTTTTCAAGCGTGTCTTACTACCCGTCCGGACTATGCACATTTTAATCACGGCTAGAAAGTAGGAGATGAAGAAGATACAATTTAGAGGAAATGTAGCTGCAATGGAGTTAGAGGAATGTTGGAAACCACATAGGAAGATACTGACCCTGTACATCAGACTGGATTTCGATCCCTGATCTTCCAGACACCGGCAAACTAGACCATAATAATCTGACGTTTAAACCGCGTGTCCACATATGTAAAGCTAACATAGCTATTTGATGCTATGCATTTATAATAATTAATGTATATTTAAAATATTAATGTCTATGTGGCTTAGCGAATTAATAGTAGCAGTATTTATTAAATTAGTAAATAAATATTCCCACACTTATCTTGAAATCGTTGTGTGTGTTTTTGGTTATTCGAAATTATATAAACACTAAAATTAAATTATAACTTTTTGTGTGCGTATATGACTGCAGGACGAGTATTAATATAAGAGTGTTGCAGACAAGCGAGCCGGTCAGATATGCCTCACGGAACGTAATTTTGCGAACCCTGGTCTAAGTAAAGGCTTACAAACTGGGGTCCACGAGTGTCTGATAACTGTCTATTGAAGAGCACCAACTTATTTGCCTTGTGTTTACACATTGTAAATGCTATTTCCTTCAGTACCATTGTTAGACATTTTGTTTCATCTCTCCTCAGATAACCCTGATGTTTCCAAAAGCGCAATAAAGTACTTGATGCTATTTGCCACAGCTTTTCTTTGCGAAACAACGTTCTCGGCTCTTGTGAACATTTCGGCTCGCAACTGCAAAACCGCTCCGACCATCACTTTAGGTGAGAGTTGAATTAATCAATATACAGTCGACCTCAGTGGTCTTTGGGATAAGTGCTTGCCTTAGGAGCCGATGTTCATGGGTTCAAACCCAGCCGAGGAAGTTTATTGAGTGATAAAAATCCGTAGCACAACTTCTTTCAGAGGGGGAAGTAAAGCCGTTGGTCCCATGTCGATTGTGTCATGTAAAATAAACCTGGAAGGTATGTGAAAATATACCTTTCCAACACAATTTGTAGGCCTTTCGCGCTCGCTCATAGAAATTAAGTGTGAAGGGCAATGGGGGACTACCACATTTCCTGAACTTCCCTAGTAAGCCTACATGTAATTTCTACCAGATGGCACAGGCAGCACTAGCCAGCCGAAGGGCTAAGTGCATGACCAGCTCCGGATGGATATAAATACCATCAAACCAACCTTAGGGCTGTTTACTTAAGAAGAAGATCAATATAAACTCCTTAAAACAAGCCCTTTTTAATGATAATGCAAAACCAAAGGTCATGTCTTGAAATTTATTACGTTAGAGTACTAGAAATGTGTGCGTAGAATTCTAATCTCTCCACGTGTAGTGGGGGAAAGTAGAGCAGCCATGGCGATGTATCATTGTCTTCGGGGAAACCGCGGTCTGATCGCAATATATTGGACTACTGATGATGGGGAGATCGGGGTTAGAATCCCGGTCGGTTCTACTGAGGGTGATTTTTCCTAAACGGTTTCCCACTCTCCTTCCACGCAAATGTGGGTAGATAACCTCTAAAACACTTTCTTCCTCATCCCTACCCTATTACAGTAATTATCATAAGTGCGTATAGCTTTAACAGATAGTAAGACGCGGTGATAAATAGAAAGGGGAAAGTTTTTAAATCTCTTGCCTATATATATGTATTTGTAAATTCAAGAAATCATCTTTTGAAGCCAAGACGCAAAGTAACATATGTTTTTATGTTTAAAGTTTTTGATTTTGTATTTTTTTAAACTCTTTAGTGCTAGAGAAGTTTTAAAATGATATATATTTGAAAGTTGATTTAGTAATTATGATTAATTAATATATTGTGTTTATTTTGCTCTAAAGTATGCTACGCAGATATTACCTGTCGCTTTCAGTAAGGTGAAGTGAAGTAATTTGTAAAAATTTGCTTTACTGGAAGACGTACTTAGAAAAAGAACAAAGTAGGGCTTGGTTTAAAAAGAGTATATATAATTTAAACTGAAAATATAAGTGTGCAATTCAATTATTATGAAATTATAGATTCATTTGATTTAATAACTTAATATAATTTATTTTAAAAATAATTTGATTTGTTTTATAGAATTTAATGAATTAATTGATTTATTTATAGTTTAATGTATAGCCAAATTATCTTTTATCCCTCGCGTCTTAATGCCCGTTCAGGTTATACGAGTACATTAATAATTACGCTAATGAAATAGGGATGAGGAGTGTAGAATTTAAGAGGAAATGTACCCGAAGCTGCGTGGAAGGAGAGTGGGAAATAATTTAGGGAAAACCATCCTCAGTACACGTAACCATGGATTCGAGCCCCGATATCTCCGTCACCGTATGCCCAGTGTAACACAAGAATGACGCCTTAGACCTTATGACCGTGCAAGTTAAAATATATTAATTAATAAGTAAGTTTATTTAGTTGTACTCTTTGTTTCAGACTGTGTTAGGGATCATCTAAAACTATATATAGTAATACAAGGGATCAGGATGAAGAGGGTCTCTCAAGTTCAAGAAAACCCCACTAGCACGCTCCCAACTTTGTCAGTATTCATTTTTAGCCCCACATCTTAATAACCGTTCGGGTTATACGCTAATGGTTTTAGGGATTAGGGATTTAATATTTATAGAAAGTGTACCCGCATTTCCGTGAAGGGAGAGTGAAAACCCAATTTGGAAAACCCTCTTCAGTACACCAAACCGAGATTCTAACCTTAATCTCCCCATCATTGACAGTTTAGTACACTGTGAGAGTAGGCGTTAGACCATGCGGCCAACGAAACGGGTTTTGTCAATATCAACTTAAACTTGATAATTTTCATGCTCTAATTGGAACTATCCGATTAGTGGGCACGCAGACTACAGTGTCAGGATCGTCTCAGCTGGTTCGTTGGTGACGGGAGGCTAAAATCCTGACTTGATGAAATAAAGATTTTTACTTTCTCGCTATCTTACAGGTAGAGAAAGTATTGTGATCGTCAAAAAAATCGAACTAGAGATTTTGATGAATCTCGACGTTTCATGAACCCCCGAATCAGAAAAAGTTGTTTTTGAATTTCCGTCCGTCTATCTGTCTTT
Organism: Timema podura; assembly: GCA_033556935.1. Classification (NCBI taxonomy): domain Eukaryota; kingdom Metazoa; phylum Arthropoda; class Insecta; order Phasmatodea; family Timematidae; genus Timema; species Timema podura. Next base: position 43,218,007 of record JAVRXN010000011.1, on the reverse strand, counting down.
ACCTCCAACTAGAGCTTAAACTATTTTACCGATTGGGCTAAAACTTGGTATCTAGGGTTTTCATAGGGTTGCCCCGAGGGTTTTTGGAATTCTAACCCTAAAATTAAGGCTAGTTTACTGAAGGGTGGAAAGAAAAAAAATCGATTTTATCTAAATCGGCTTAACGATTTTGATTAAATTTCATTTCTAAGCTTTGATTAATATAACAAACCAAATGGCTACTCTCAGCTTTTCGTCAAAATGACTAAGAATTCCGGTCTGATGCGTAAATTCTAATTTTTAATTTTATCTCCGTAAGTCTTTAAGATATGAAATTACTTATCATTGCATACATGTGGATCTATTTATAATAAACATAATTTAACTTTAAATATATTTTTATAAAACAAAAGTTTTCAAGCTATACACAAATACATATTTTTTTAACTTTGCCAACACTTTAAGGTAAAATATTACGACCGTCCAAAAAAATCTAGCCCGAGATGTTGATGGATGTCGATGTTTCATGACCCCTCGAAACCTAAAAAGTTGTTTTTGACAAGCTATCTCTCTAACACTAAAATTAATAGTAGTTTACTAAAGGGTGAAAAGAGAAAAATTCCAGTTTCTCAAAATCGGCTATAACGATTCTATCTCACTCAATTTAGACTCAATAGTCAATAACTACCTATTTAATTGGTCAATATTTATAAAAGGGAAATTTAATAGCAATACAATAACCATAGATATCCCCTAGTAAAATGACAAAAATTTAACCGGAAGTCAAAATTTAATATATGAAGTGTTGACCCTTGAGGACCCAATATCTATATTTTGTATTGATCCAAATATACAAATGAAGACGTTAATTCTTTAAAAATAAAACTATGAAATTTAAACTGAATAAAGTTTTATGTATGTAGAGCGCAATTTGTTCTTGGGTTTGCTAGTGTATATTATATTACGAATTTTGAGTAAATATCTCCATTTCTAAAAAATAGAGCGAGAAAGTTCGTGCGGAGTTCCGTACCATTTATTTTACCTACATTATTTTCCATTCTCTCTCTACCCTAATGATAGCACACATCATATTTTAAGTTCTTCCTTGTTTTAATTATTATTATTTTATAATAATCGGATGGTCTGGACGGACAGTAGTAGATAGTGGTTCCAAACTATCTTCTTCAGCTGACTTTATTGTGATGCCCTTTTTGTTTTTAATAATTTCAAAACTCAACATTTCTTGTAACTATGTCCTTGGAAATGTAAGCATTCATGTGCCATCTCGGTCATCTTGTATTCCAAAATTACTTTATATCAGTAACTTTTACATGCTAAGGAATCTTGACTGTAGTATTTGTAATGAAAACTATAGTTTTGTCGAATTTGACTTTTATCATAAAATAAGAGCCAAACTCTCAGAGTTATAGGGAACTCTCTTACCACCAAGGGTGTAATATTTTGTTCGGCATTAAAATATTTAAAATACTTCCTTTCTTTTCTATTGTGAATTTTATATTAATAGTGTTATTGTTTATTGATTTTGGTCACCGTACTTCACTTTATTGAATCCATTTACTAATCTAAAGAATAACATTGATCATAAGAATTAATCTAATTCATTTCCAAATTATTGCAACTGTATTATTAATATTATAACTGAGGTTTTACAGCACATCGACACAATAAGGTCACTAGCGCAGATTGCAAACTGAATCGGAAAAGTTTTATCTCCTGGCGTCATAAATAAGTGAAATTTTTAAAGTACTACTTGTGATGAACGTGCTGCTAGAGAGTTTAGAAATCAATATCGTTAACATTTGAGCGAATTATTTTCCAAATGTAGCCACACACTTAAAATGCTTGTAAGAAAATAGGTTTGCATTTAAAAAATCAAGTTGTTACACTAATATTGAATACAGTATTAAAGTCTAGGTTAATTAGTGATAAGTGTATTTTATTGTGAGAATATGTCGATTTAAATAATTTAAGTTTGTGTCGCCAACCCTTCCAGTAGTGGATCTGTCAGATACGTTTGTAGGGGTTAGGTCATGAAAGTAGTTGTGTGGTTCAAATAGTACGTATGGGTTACGAATTTTTGGTTAATAGAAGTACTAGAGATATTTGAAAACATGATGTTAAATGATATAAAGAAATAGAGATTGACCGCCACGCGCACGTGTAAGAACTGCTTACAGTAAATAATAATAATTATTAGCACCGCGTTACACGTTGGGTTTACGGCACTACGCTAATGGTAATGTAGGTGTTGTGAGATGAAATGGAGGACTACAGTTTAACGTGGGATCGAACAGGTTGGGGCTGGCATTACCTCAAATTCACTTGGATGTGATTAATACACATTGTCAAGGTTAAGAAGGGTTTGGCAATAAATAAATAGTGCAGGACGAGATTGTACCCCGGACCTCAGTACAGAAGTCTGACACTTACCTAGACCACCAGGTCACAGTAAATATTAGACTGATAGAATGACTGACACGGCTCGCGAGCCCCTACATAACTCGAACTCGGGACCCTTGGCTAGACGGTTACCCTCTAAGCACATGCTAAAGATGACCCGAAGATCTAGTCTGCTAAGGTCCGGCGTAGGGCAGCGTAACTGCCTCCGAAATTGATGGTAATATGCAACCCCGTTGACAACAAAATAAAACTCTATTTGGCCCCTTTACTCCCCAACTAGAGCAAAATTGTTGTGAGTAGTCAGCATTCTTCTTTACTATCTATAATTCGTTACATCGTAATCTCTAAGCCAGCGCTTTCAGTCACGTACGTCCAAGAACGTTATGTAAATCAAAACAAACATCCCAACATTGCTCAGGGTTATGAAATTTAATAATAAATGTTTTTCAAAATCCCATCTCACTTTTTTATAACATTTGTGACATATTTACTAATTTCCCTAGTACATAATTAATAAAATTTAATTTTGGCATGTGTGTGTGTTGAAACTCTAAATACCCATTCCCCACAACTTGTCTTTCAGTATGACCTTGATAAGGACTAAGAGTAGACTACACATTCGTTTAATTTATTTATTTTAAAACAAAAATAGTGCCTAGTCCTATTGTTCTCCTCCCTTCTTTCCCCTACAATATGCCTCCAGGAAGTGATGCCTTCATTTCTTGCACCAACGTCCATCTTCCTCTTGTCCCTTCAAATGTATGAATTGACAGCGCAATAATAAATTAAGTGCATATGATAAGAACTTGTTCTTTCATTTTAGATCTAATTAATTATTGGTCTATCAAGAGTCCCTAGACGTCTTTAGCCACTAGCCCTAGCATTTTTGTGTTGTTTTATTGTGAGAGTATTTTTCAATATAATAAGTCCTCAAATTACATAGATTCGTAGATACGCAGTTGAGGTACTTACATACCATATATCAAGCACTATATCAAACTTAATATTTGGCATTTGCCATCGCCAATTCCTTTGTTTCTACTTTGAGCACAAGTAATTTTATCAAAGTTTTCTTTTTATAATCTTAACTCATTTAGCTTTAATTAGTTTTTGAAACAAATATATATGTATCATTCGACTTGCTGTTCTATAAACTTGTGTGAAAGCCTCTGGAACTAATTACCCGCGTAAGAGGAAGACTTACTCTACTGAATTTTCCCATATAACTTTTTTTTACTATCTGGTTTAAACAAAGCTTCATTGAAACATGTTTTTTTATCCTCATTCTTTAGTTTCTTTTCAAAGCTGGCCAGTGTTAACATTATGTTCCTTTCCCTAGACAAAATACATTTGCCGAAACCACAAAGATTCGCTGCTAGCCAACATTTTGATATCAAGTTGAGTGTTACATTCAGCACACATTACAGCAAGGCAACACCAGTAGGTCATCTTAACACAAACGTTTCAACACCTGCAGGGAAACACCCTGGTTAGTGACGCATCTAGCAGAAACATCAAACACTTTCTGGGAGTTGTTTAGCTAATGAGGGCTATAGATAATCATTCATCCACACTGTTTGAAAGCGGCAAGTCACGTTAATATAAACAGATCCTGTTAGAGGTCTTGGCAAGTATATGGCGATCAAAAGCTGTGAGATCGAAAGGATGGTACTCCCTACTCTGAGTCAGGGGTTCCATCCCGACTGAAAGCAGTGGGGTGGTTTTTAACTCCATTGTCTTTTGATCTTCTTTCAAAGAAAATACCAAATTGCAACTTCTTAAAATTCACCTTCATCCTATTCCCAATAGCGGGAAGTTGAAGTAGAAATTCTAGGGCCATACCCAATTTTTTTGTGAGGGTGTTGAGGGGAGGGTCAGGGGAGTGTTAGGTGTTGTATTAGTTGATGGCAAGTCCCCCAATATGAGATGGCAAGAATAGCCCAGGTATTGAGGATGAATACAAACATACATTATTAATAACATTTTGGGGGGCTATTCAGGTGACTGAGTGGAAGGGGGTGGGATAGGGTTTGAATCCCCAAAACACCTCCGCTCACCTAGGCACTGTGGGGCATTAATTAGGAGCATAGTGTTAGTTGCCGCAATTGGTCATTTGGATTTGTCAGTATAATTAATATGTTAGGAAGAATAATTATTTTTCACGTCTCTACCCATTTGGGCTATACTCATTTATTAAGATTCAGATGGACATCTCGAAGTTTTGAAAATCTCTCTTCCAAGAGGTATATGCTATATAACCTCAACAAAGGTGCGCTACTCAAGGTCAGGTTACTCTAAGCTAGAGCAGTCACCACATCAACCTCTCTCTCTCCTCCTGTACTTCCCCCTCTTTCAAAGTGTCCTTGCATTCCGCCGTTACTCCAGGCCTCCATCACCACCCCTAATACATTCACCTTATCGCTTATTACTCAGCAAAAGACAAACCAACACCAGAGTATTCTCCAAGGAGTGGTGCCGAATTTTTAGCCGCATCTCAGGCTTCTATAGAATGACGTCCAAAGTCAAAGAACAAGGGCTCGAACCCCTGTCAAAGTACAACTTTTCTGAGATACCTTAGAAAATCATCATTTACAATAAATTTTGACATTTTTACTTGGTTGTTCTATTACTATAGAAATATATAAAACCATATTTTCTTCCCTATATTTAAAAATATATAGCCTTCTCTTTTTTTTTTTTTTCAGTGACATAGTTTTTACAGTCACTATTCACGCTAATTATTTAAATATGTGGTATAGGTAGGAAAGAATTAAAATAACTGCACCACTATTTGTTTGTACAGAAAATAGAAAAAAACAAAGTGAAAACCCCACTTTGTTCTAGGTGATAGGCTGTTAAAAAAAAATTTGAGCTATCCTGAAAAAAAATTAATGAGCCAGATAAAAGTGGCCAGAGTTGACGAAAAATGCAATATTTTAAATTTCATCTCAATGAAATAGAACGTACACACTGTACACCTACTTCAATATACAAATACTGTTCACTTTTTTTGCACACCTTACTAATAAAAACATTGTATTCTAAGATCTAAAAAAAAATAAAAAAATTCTGGATTAAATAAAATTCAGTAAACCATGTTTGCATTTAAAATAATTAATTTATTATTATTATAAAAATTATTATAAACTATCGAGAACTTTTTCTTTTTTATTGTTACGTCCAGTGCACAGGTTATTAACGGGCTAAATTTTTTTTCAATTGATTTATTTAGCACCGCGTCTTACTCCCTGTTCAGGTTATATGCCTATGTACTAATTACAATGATTTAGGGATTAGGAATGTTTAGTTGAGAGGAAGTGCACCCGCATTTGCGTGGAAGGAGAGTGGAAACACTTTTTACGGAAAACCACCCTCAGTGCACCCGACCATTATTCGAACCTCGATCTCCCCGTCATTGGCAGTCTAGTCTACTGCGAGATTCGAACCTCGACCACCCCGTTAATGGCGATCAAGCTGACAGCTCTAACTATAGAATACCGCTGTGGGTAACTTAGCTTTGTAAACAAATATTTACTCTTTCACAACACCTTGTAGAGAAAGTATTGTGATCGTCAAAAAATTTGAGCTCGAGATTTTGATGTCGACATTGAATGACCCCCTGAAACCAAAAAAAGTTGTTTTCGCAATGCCTGTCTATCCATCTGTCTGTACCGCAGGCTAGAGTTGAAACTATTTTACAAATTGGGCTATGAACTTGATATCTGCGTTTTCATAAGGTCCCCCGGGTTTTTTTTGGAATTAAATATCTAACCCTAAATTTATAAGAATAAAACAATTTTCTCAAAATTTGCTCTAACAATTTTGAATTAATTTGATATCTAGACATTGTTCATTATTATTATAAACAAGATGTGAATTCTCATTTTCTCATGAACATGAATTTGAGGGTACCTTATCCAAGGGAAATTTTCCAATTTTCATAATTTATCCGCAACTATTTGAAATATGTAATAACTTATCATTGTAAAGTTATAGTACTATTAAAGGTAAAAATATCTATTTTAAGTATCTTTTTATAAAACCAAAAGTTTTGAGCTAGAAATAAATAATTATATTATGTTATTTTATCCAGGTTTTTGAAAATTAATTTGATTCTTATGCTCTTTGGTGAACAAAGATGATTCTTTTATCAATTTTCCTGTAATAGTTGTTCCTAGTTTTTAATGCCATAATAAGTAACAGTGTATTTTATTTCATTTATAACCTTTAGTGTAATGTTTCTACAAATACATGGACCTATTATTTCATTTCACAAACCTTACAAGTTTTCAGTAAATATCTATTTTAAGATAAAAGCAATGAGAAAGTCCATGCGTGCATCACATCATAGTATTTATTTTTTATTACAAAAAATACAAAATCGCCTTTACCTCTAAGTGAGCTGTTTGTGGACCTTTATTTTCTAAGACTGTGTTAATATTATTAATATTATTATGAAGTTTACCCTAATGAAGTCTTAAATTAAAATAATCTGACAAGTATTTTCAGAAGACAGAAATACACTTAGCATTTATAGAGATCTAGTCGTCGACAAACGGACACCATTTGTCACTTTTCATTTCATTCAATGCAATAAATATTTTGAAGAAAATATGTTTAGTTATAACGTTACCCAGTAGACACCCTGCTCTTTGTTCAATGGCAGTTAATTTTATTCTTTATTAGCACCGCGTCCTTATACCCGTTCGGGTTATACGCACTTACGCTAATGTGTAATGGTAGGGTGATTGTGAGGTGAAATGGAGGACCTACAGTTTAACGTGGAATCCGAACCACGGTGGAGGCCTGGCATTCCTCACATTCACAAGTTGTGATTAATACACATCTTGTCAGAGGTGAAGGAAGGGTTTTGTAATCAGATAAATCTGTGCCGGGACCGAGGATTGAACCCCGGACGCCAGCTCAGAAGTCCGACACCTTACCCCTAGACCACCAGGTCACCGACAAAGCAGTAATATAAAGTGTGAACATTGTTCTTCTTTTCATTGTCAAAGCCATATTATGTTTGTTCCTTTTATATGTTTATATCCACCTTCCCTGTACCTTCTTCTAAATATAATACTATTGCATAAAAGTGAAAAGAGGTTTTCCTTATAGAGAGCTCTATTTGTTTATTACATATTCTATCGCATTGCACATTATCTTAGACTTGAAACAATTTTATTGCTTTGTTTTACTTGCTCCTAGTTAAAAAAAACAACACATTCAGCCAATTCATAACAAAGATTAAGAACTGATTGTGCTTTAACTTGACTGTAAAGGATGTTATGAATAAACAAACTCTTTTCAAATGTTACAATTGAATTAATAGCTTTATCTTTAAATTTTAGGGATACTTTTTAAATGTCTATATAAAGAGTAGAAACAATTTGTCATGTATTGAGTTAAATATTGAACTACACTTTAACTTATTTAAAACTATGATTTATTGTCATTAAAATTCAAAAAGCAGTGTATCCAAATTCACCAAGTGTTTAGCTCAATGTCTTAAGGCTTCAATTTAAAGTGAACAATTTTTTACTGTATTAGGCACAAATACTACTTTAAACATATGCTTGGGCCAATAAAGTTTAAAAGGCAAGTATTTATATTTTTTAAATGCTTTTGTATAATATTTAGTGTTATCTGATTTTATCCAAACCAGGTGTATACCACAGTTGTCAACGCAACAATATGAGAGAGTTTGATGTGTTCCTGAACAAGTTAAAACTTATATAACTAATTCACACCAAAATTAAGTTGCTTCTGTTGTAATTATTTGGAGATAAGGATGTTTAGGATTTTGTAAATATTGATAGTTTACTAGAGTACAAAATAACTGGGGCAGTCTTATTAATTTGAAAACTTATTATATAAAGTAGACAGAAACAAAATATGTGTATTGAAGAATAAACTTTATTACAAATAAATAAATACATATAATCAACAAAACAGCTTCAGTTCATTCGACCAAATATGACTGAAGTATCTTTAAAAGGCAGCTGAGTTTTAAAAGAAGCCCTATTTTACTAGCACTTCACATTTTATTTCCTATTCTTCATAGCTTTTCCTTTGGCTTTCACTCCCTTTTGAGCACCTTTACGAGCTGCCTTCACTAAGTTTGTGAACTGACCTGCATGCTTTGCTTTTTTTCTGTAAAAGAAAGTAATCATTTTTAAGCAATAGCTATCAGTGCCATTTCTATAACAGATTATAACACATGTATTAACAAAACGCATCAATGTTTCATAATATCACACAGTAAAACTCCCACTCTATTTAAAATTCTCATTTCAGGACCTGTTTGAGCCTAATCATCTTGTTTACATCTACACTAATTTACATTACACTACATAAATTGTTTACACTAATCAGTAAACAAAAATGTAGCTTAAAATAAGGCGGGTATGTTCGAGAATATAAACCCTAAATATTGCATTGAAAATTAAATTTTAAGAAAAACCTAAAATGTATAATTTCAGGGTTCAGACCCTGAATTTTTATCTTATACCTGCACATTCCTATGGTTCATCTAAAGTGCAGTTCCATCCATCTTATATCAATCGATCAGTCTCCTATTTGTCAGTGTCATACCAGGTTAAGTCAGTGCCCTAATAGTTATAAACCCATTGCTATTGATTTTTTCTCGTTCCTGTCTTGAGTCGATGGATTTGCTGTATTTTGAAAATTTAAGGTTTTTTTAATGTCTAAAACAATTAGTACATAGATACATAATCACCCCATTCCCTTATGGGGTAGGCAAGAAACTGTGCATATAGCTCATAAAACAACTCCTTTCATAATCGATCCTCACTAACTTTTCCACACTTCCCTAGCTTTGCATACTCCCTTCACTTCTGTGCTATTCAGTTTTCATATGTTGGTATTTGATTTTTTTTTTTTAAATAAAAGTTACTAGGATTTATCTATTCCCTTCTTATACGGTTTATAATATTTTTGTCCACAATGGCTGCATGTATCCTGCTGGTTAAAGATCATTTAAAAATTTATATTGAGGTAAAAGTAGATATTTAAAATTAATAAATGGTAATTTGTTGAACTTAATATATATTTATTTATGACTATCAAGTTGATTGCAGATATGTATATTAGTTTATAGATTTTTTTTTTTGTCATTTTGGATATTTAGGTCATATTTTCATACTTTGAATAATTTTTTTAACATTTTTAAGCATTTATTTAGAGTAATAGTTTTTTTTATATAGATACACATATATAAAATGTTTCACCATACAGTAGTCTGATGTAACAAGATAATGTAGGCTTTAAATTAATCACATGCACTCTTTAACTTTTGTAGAAGGAAAATACACATTATCAGTGAAGCGCTGCAACTAAAATGTAAATGTTTCTGTGCGAAGGGGTAGCTTATTTGTAAATCAACATTCATGTTTAGCAAAATCCAAAAGTTTATTTGCTAAAGTTTTTCATTGTTTTGATATATTTTACCTTCCATTTGTAAAGGGCTTGTTTGATCTTTGCACACATTCTTTTCGTTTACATTTTTGAGTAATTATTTAAAATTTAAAGTAATTTTTTAGTGTTTTTTTATGTTATTATATAACTATTATTAATTATAATGACTTAAAAGAACTCCTACTCATTTAGTATGTCTCTAGATGAACCTCGGGACATACATCAGCAGTTCATCTCCAGCTGGAATCTACATCTTAAAGTATGCAAGCCATAGATAGGCGGCCATCCTATAACTTCTGATTATTGCTAGTTGCAACCATGTATTTATGTTTATGTACATTCTAAATTCTGACTATACTCTGTTATATATGTTGGTCACCTTATGGCTATCAACAATAGTATATATACCTTTTGCTGAGCATCTTGCGTGAGAGGGGCACATAAGCATATGGGTCCGGCAGACCCTTCCTCTTTATGTCTCCTCTCGCTTTCTTAGAGCGGTACACAGCGCCAGACGTCAAACCTTGGAGGTCCTTCTTCTTGGCTTTCTGTTTCTTGGCCACTTTTACAGGCCTGTGAATACCTGAGCCCCCAGCTAGACAAACAGATAAAAATTCATCACCATTACTTGACTCATTAGGATATTTGAGATTATGTAATAGCATATTAAGCATAGTATTTTAATCCTGAAAGATAATCAATTAGTTCCTTCGAACCGTTAATATTAGCTATTTTTATAGCTATTACGCTATAGCCAAACTTAATTACAAACCTGATACCAGACAATTAGTTTACTGACTGTTTTTTCCCACCAGAGCATAATATCTGTTCAGATTATATTCACATAATAATTCCACTCGGGTCAGGGGTGAGAAAAGGTACTATTTTAAAGGAAATTTATCTAAACTGTATGGAGAGAGAATAAGAAACCATTTAGGCAAAAACATCCTAAATAAACCAGACGGGGATTCAAACTCTGATCTTCTTGTCACCAGCAAATAGTCACCAGAGAATGACGTGTTAGGCCATACGACCATCAATATGGGTACCAGTTAAATGAATGTGGATTCCCATTCACAAAATAAAATGTTAACATCTAGTTACAATTTATTTTCTGTAGCTACTAAAGAACCATATAAACAGAATCAAAATAGAAGAAAGAAAAATCATACCAATGTGGGAAAGTCTACCTTTTGTTACTAAGATTCAGAATTAGATTTGAAAGTATGTTTTCATAGGTAAAATAAGGATTCCGATTCAAAGTTTTTATATGAGTGGATTCGACCCATCAGGTGGCTAGAAACTCAAACTCAACAAAGGAAGTGACAATAAATGTAAATGAACTTGAAAGAGTGGAATGTTTCTGTCATCTAGGAAATAAGATTACCACAAACAATAAGACCCAGGAGTCAATAGGACAAAGGATATGAAAGAGTGGACAATTCTATCACATGTTTAAGGATATAATTTGGTGCTGGAACATAAGAAAAGAGGTCAAAACTTTGTTATATTAAGCGTTATAACATTCAATATTGACATATGGCTCCGAAACCTGAACATGGACGAGGAGAGAGTTAAAGAAATTGCATGCTGCAGATAGGAAGTTTCAGAGAGGTATTGAAAATGTTACAAGGAGAGATAGGATGAAGGGGAAAAAATAATAAAGTTAGGGAATGTTATGAGAATAGAGGACAGAATGCCTGAGAAAGCTCTAAAGAGAAAGGAGAAGGGTATAAGACCTATTGGAAGACCACAGGCAGATGGATGGACCAAAGTGGAAAAGGACATGGAGGCTAAAGAAGTGTACTAGAGACACAAGACAGAGGAAGAAGCTTAAAGAGATCAAGAGGATGTGTCAGACGACCTGCAGAGGCAGAAACGTCCAGTGATGATGAAACAGAAATAAAAATGAAACAAGACAAGTAGTGAGAGTTTGTTCCCTCACCTTGATACTTCATGACAGGTTCACTGTGTGCATTAGTGCTGACACTAAGTTTTCTTTTCCTGCCCACAGGTGATAGCATTGCGATTCCTGTGTTGCTCTTTTGGTCTTCTTCAATATCTGTAAAAAAAAAAAGTATTTTTAATTATTCAGTTCTCTAATAATTACATAAAGAAAAGGAAAAATGACATCTAGCAGCTATTTTAAATCAATCATTGAAAAGAGGATATACACTAATATAAACCCCTTGACCTTCAATCCTCTTTTAAATGTCTAATTATATAAAGCAAATAATTTTACAGTAAAATGTCAATTTACAGCTATAAAATATAAATGGTAAAACATTTGTTTGAATAATTATATAGTGGAGTAAAAAAAGTAAGCCTCCAATCTTATATTAGTTTTATAGTCAAATAAATAAAAAGCATCATTAAATGAAAAAAGAAATCATGAAAAAACATCAGTTGTTAATTAATATAATTTAATCTACTCTAACTACTATGATAGATCAACTTTTAAAATTGTTAAACAATCGGTGGTCCTCACCATCATCAGAGTCCGGGGCTAGATGTCTCTGTACACGTTTAACCCTCTCCTCTTCACCATCGCTTGTATCAACAATAATGAGTCGGCCATCGGGAGCGGTCTTGAACCCAGTATTCTTGCTTTTTTTCTGTTCTTTTATCACTGCCTCCTTAGGATTAGTTGCTGTTGAGAAATACAGAGAAGTGTCAATGTAAACATATTTTCGTTCTATCTTTATAAAAAAAAACCTTTGTTCTGTGTAATAGTGCATGTTTGTATTGAGAATTTAAATAAAATGTATGGCCAGCACATTTACCTGAGTGATGCTCAACTAGAAATAGTTTGGATCAAAGGTTGACAATGGGTCGATCACGTAAGAAAACTACATTGTAATTAAAAGTAATTCTTGGGGTCTTCTGAACCAGTAACTATATCAAATATTTACACTTAGTATTTGAGAGTGATAAAATCACCTTGAGAGGTCATAATCGGTTATGATGGTGTAATCTTATTCTAGTATCCGATGTGCTTTGTAAGTGAACAGGGCAAGTGTCAGTGCAAGTATATTTTGACGTTGACAGTAGATCCAAGTTGTTTTAAGATTTTGGCGCTGTGAGCTTGCCCCCTTACCTAGGAGTTTAGTAGAATAGTTTAAAGCTAGGCCCAGCTTAGTTTTAAATTTTGTATGTGCTGGCTAAAAAGAAAAAACTTTTCACAGATGTTGAGTTTATGAAGGAGGTTTTCATTAAAGCTTAATAAATATTAGCTGCTTTTAATTCTGTTCAGCTATCAAGGTACACCTTCAGATCATGGCCACATATTTAATAAGAGAATGTTATATAGGTAGTTGTAAAACGTGTTAACAGCATTATATCTCTAGTAGACCTGTGTGAGAATGATATTTTGACTTCTGGAAAGTTTCGGGCGGGAAATAACCGTTTTCCATGGGAAGGAGATGGAAAAAAAAAAAAAAAAATCCCCCCCCCTCCTCAATTTAGACTTATATTTATTTTTTTAAGATGTATAGCTTTAGTCCAAACTTAGCCTTCCTCTTCAATCAAATCAAAAATAATTTGGTGATGAAATTAGAAGCTTATGGCAATTTGATCAGAAAGGAATAAAATTGTTTATATATGTTCAAATAAGATGTTTAACAATGAGAAGGCCCAATGGCTAGAAAAAAAAAAAAAAAAAGTTAAGTATATTAGAAATAAATTTTATGATTGTTAACCCTTTGAGTGCCAACGTCGCTCAGAGCGATGCACGAAATATCTGCTAAACTTGCCAGCGTCGCTCACAGCGATCCCTCGTTTTCGAGCTCTTAGTTCAGTATTAAGTCAACAGATAGAGTAGATTTTATTTCCATTGCATTCTCGTATGTTCAAACTACTTTTATTTGTCTTTGCGATATATCGAACCTGAAAATTATTTTATAACTTTTTACTTTATGAGTTTTATCTTTGGCCTTGTTTGTAAACATGGCTACTAAGAGGAAAGCTGTGATTCAAGACACAGAAATACTTGCAATATTTATTGACAGCTCAACCCAGAGTGATCAATTTGTTTGTCATTCTGAAAGCACTGATTCTGAATTTGTAAATAATGTAACTGAACAGGAATTTTATTCTAGTGAAATTGAAAGATCGGATCAAGTAGGAGTGGCAGATGACATTGATGACACGAGTGTGAATACTAGTTATTCCTAAAGGGATGAAATAAATTTTGAAGATCAGGATAATCCACCCCAACCTCTTCATATTTATGCGAAAGTACCAGGTTTGAAGTCCTCTCACCGTCCCCTTCTGATTCCAACACAATTATTTATTTTAGACTTTATTTTACTATAACCCTGCTAAAGTTGATGGTCACTGAAACAGCTGCTATGCATAACCCAATTTTAGCGTAAAATCTAAAGTTATTTTTTTTTGTAAACTTTGTTATTTACTCAGTTTTTTATGTTCTTTTCAGTGATTTATTCTATTTCAAGCTATTTAAATTTTCAATGCTTAAAAATTAATGTTAAATAAAACAGTAAAAATTTTTTTTAAAAATATCTTGGCTAGTGATTTTTTTATTATATTTAAAAATTAAAAAAGTATATGTATAATTATATCATCGGATTGGCAAGCATGTTAGCTAGTTTATGTAAAAATTTGAGTGCAAGAAGTTCATAGACTAATGAGTTATTAAAATTTAAACAAACTCCTGCATTTTTCAGGAAAATAGCTTGGCACTTTTAGCACGTTTTTTTGTCATTTCTCTTGGCACTCAAAGGGTTAAAGAACATGGGGTGTGAATTTTTAATAATTATGTACACAATGAAACCTCTACATATTTAAACTTGAAGTGATCTGAATAAATAAATGTGAACCACTGTCTTGTCCATAAGAATACAAAAAAAAAAACTTTCTAAATGAACCAGTGTGCCTAGTTACTTACGTTTTAGTTACTAAACCTCTCACAAAGAGCACTGTTATACTCCAATAATATTAGTATATTCAATGTCTATGCTGGCACAATACTAAAGCAAATGGATACTATTGCAAATAATAAGACATAATAGGCGTGTATTTATGAAAATAAGTTTGGTGAAGGTGTATTTTGTGCATATCAGAAATTTAAAAGCAAACTGTGTCATTATTTTGTGCTAAAAATATGTTTTCCTGGCTTATATCTATTCAAGAATAAATAAATATTACCATCAATTGTGACACAATGTAATTATGTTATTTAATGGCACTGTGTTGAGTGTAAAGTAGATGGTGGTTGTGGGGGTTGAGTCCCAAAATGTTGTTGATAAAGCAATTATACTGCATCTCAATGCACAAACATGGAAACCCAAAAAGTGTGGGAAGCTGAGGTCATTTGAGTTTATATCTTTTAGACTAGCAAGCTTTGAGAATAAAACATAGCAATACTTGAACTTCATGTACTACCAGTAGCTCTACACTAAATAAAATCTAGTTTAATATGAAACTAAAATAAAGTGTTATTAAAATATATGTTTTTTAAAATTTGTTTTAGCTCCCCGCGTCTTACTACCCATTTGGATTACACAGTAAAATATATGTCAAATAGAATAATTTAAGGAGATTAACAAAAGTGATATTACAATTACTTCTCCTTGATTGGGGAAGTAATTGTAGTCATAGTATTGTTAATGAATCCAACACCTTAGCTCAGTCGGTAGCATGTCTGCCTACTGAGTTAAGGGTCCCAGGATCGATTCCCAGCATGGCCAAAATATTTATTCACAATGATAAATTAATGGCTGGGGACTGGATGTTGTGTCTGTCCTAGTCTTAGGTCAGATTATAAGGTATATGAAGCTACGACCGGCCTAGCCAGCCAGTAGTGGAAAATATATGGCTTGAATAAGAAAGTGACCCAAGCCACAGGCTGGAAATCATAATGGATGTAAATAAAGAGTAAAAGTGTTTTTGATGACAATGACAATGCTTGTGGGAGTGAATCAGATAGTGGTGAAGTGTTTAGTGTAGAGTTTGAGGGAAGTTCTGGAGAAGAGGGAGTTGGAGGAAATGTGAAATTCAAAGTGAGTGGAGTGATCGTGGCATTCAAAATACTACAACCTCTCCATTATCCTTTAAATGAGTTTCTTTTTGTGTTTTATATGTGCCTCTTTATATGAAAAAAATAATATTTCAGCAAATTAAAACAATATGTGATTGTAGAAGTGTGAAGAAGTGGAAAGTGTTAAACGTGTAAGAAGAAATTAAGAAAGAAGTGTGTTTGATCCTATCTAGACCTAACATAACTATTCTTTCAAGTTGGCTTCCTTCACTATCACTTACTTTATATTATTGTAAAGTGTTTTTATAATATCTTATTATAACATATGATAAGGTTAGTTTAGCAAAAATAAAATAATTAAATACATTTATATAATCTATAATATATTATCCTACTGGCCCCGTGGTGTAGTGGTCAGTGTACTTGGCTTCGAACCTTAGGGGTCCTGGGTTTGATTCCTGGCTTGTACCATGGGTAATTTTCTCAAAAGAAGAATTAGCCCAATTATCACTAGGGTTTGGTTAATAGGCTTAAGTTAGGTTTAGAGTTTCTACTCTAAAATGGCTATTTTGAATAATTTTCTAGAGATATTTAAGATAAATTTTAGGAAGTTAATTCTGTATTTTAACTTCTAAATCCTACCAGCTTTCTTGGCCACGTGCTGAAGATGTCATGTAGCATTGAGATATTGCCGTGTTTATATATATGAGTTTTGGTTTTACTTTTAAATATTCTTTATTTCTAAAATTCTATCATATTTATCCAGGGATATATTATAAAATGCTTAAAGTGCTTTATTTAATACAGAAAAGTGATTTTTTTTTAACTACAACTATTCAAGATAAATTAAATTATGTGAAGGATTATATTTTCGTTATGAATCTTTGCAAATAATGTTATTTGGAAACTATTTTTACCTTTTCAGATGTATGTTATGACTCGCATGTCTCATTGCCAAGCCTATATAAAGAATAATACAATTTGTACCTGTAATTCTCCTTGATGCTGCAACATCTGTAAAGTCCATGATATTGTCTTCATCTTCCTGGATCCAAGCATTCACTTGCTTAGTTTTCTTTTTCTTACTGGGGCCAGGCTTACCTAACATTTCATCATCTTCCAAATCAGAATCATCAGACTCTGCTAAGATTTCGTCAATACTAAAACAATGAACAAAATACACATTAAATATAATAATTATCATTATATTTTATATATTACAAAAATAATCATCTTAATTGTACTGGTTGGGAGTTGAAAGGAGACAAACATGAATAACAGGATATTTTTGATTTATTTGAGGTAGATGAATTCCCGACATTTTCCCGAGGGTTCAGGATCCCGCCCACCCCTAGTTTTTTATTTGCAATAAACATAAACAAAATAAAGTTAACTTTTAATTTTTATTTAAACTGTACACTTTTAAAGATGTGAGACCAACAGGATCCAACCCATTCCTAAAAATAGCTGCCTTATAATTCTTACGTTTTGGAATAAGACTTGATTATAAATCGGTTCATCGATGTCATCATCAGAATTCTCTTGCTTTCTCTGCTCCTTATCTCTAATTTTTTTAGAGTGAATCTTGCGAAGATTGCGAAGTCTTTTGTGCATCACAATGTCAGATGGGGCACCAAAACTGAAATGTTTTCTGCACCAAACTTGCGAACTAATCTGTCAAGAATATCTCTGGTCTTTGTGCGGAAATGTCGCTTGCAATCTTCTGTCATCCCCACTAAACTTTTAACCTGAAGAAAATAAACATTAATTATTATAATTAAGGTTGAGTGATTCCAGATATTAGGAGTTAATTTGGATATAACAACGAGGCTTCAAAGGTGGGTTTGAATCTGGTTTTATGAAGGTAGTCACATTTTGAAATAGGTTAAATATTTAATTTATGTCAATCCCATAATATTTCATAATAAACAAATATATCGATACAATTTATCAATAGCCTACTTCATATAAATTGATAAAGACATTAGTTTACATTCATATAAAATATAACTATTAGGATCAATCAAATTTACAATGAATGTTATAAAAAAATGTTTAAATTATTAAATTTATCCAGAAAAGTAGATTAACCTATCTTAAAACTTGATTTATACGTGTAAATCTAAGCGAAAATACCTAGCTAGCACACTTACCAGGGTAATGCTGAGATACACTTACACTTGTTTTCAATCAATCACAGGAAGCTTCACCAGGAGTACTTATTCCTTGAGGGAATTTTTTTCATTTATTACATTGAATCCATATTTTTTTTAAACCCTAAGCTACCAAACATTGACATTCTAATAAGTTCTTGTTCATGTTTCTAGTATTTAATTAGGTATTTTTGTGGCGCTGTGTAAATTAGTTATAAAACAAACCCTGTACAACCATTTCATGTTAAGATTGACATATTCACATTTTGTTAACATGACAAACAAAATCTGTCACTTTTGTTTAAATGTTTAGGTGCAGGATAGGTCAAGTATTTAGATTCCCTGACTTTTCCTTTATTTTTTATTAAATTCCCCGACATTTCCCTGTTTTCCCTGATCATCAAAGAATTCCCTGAAATTTTCCAGGTTTTCCATGTCTATATCTACCATGAAATAATATAAAGAGGTATATTTAAAACAAATCTATAAAAAAAATTATGTGCGAGGAAATTATATTCCCTATTTGAGTTTATAAAATAAATCAATTAAATAAGTGTCATTACAAAGCCTGCCCTTTAATAAGTAAGATATTTAAAGGATACTAAAATAATGATTATACACAAGCTTATTGAAAAATATTCGCAAAGCATACATACAATTGTGGAGATAGATGGAGCAACGACAGAAACTGGAAATGATGTAATGTAAACTTTCACAAAACTGAGTGTAGAAGCAACAATCTCTCGTGAAGCTGATGTCATTAGTAAAGTTACATTGTCCAACAACAAAAGCCGCATGTCTTCAGGTATAAGATCTGAAAAGTGAGAACATATTTGAGTGTGTTAACATGCAGTGGCTCCACACCTCAAAGAATGGTCAGTAAAATAGGTATGTCAAATTCAATTGAAAAAAATTAAAATTAATTTAAATATCACAATTTTCTTTTCTTTAAATTTAAAAATTGAGCCTGGACACGGTAATATACCCAATAACTTTGGCCTACTACGCCAATGCTCTTACCACTGAACTATCTAGGAGTCTTCCCATGCCCAAGGTCATTCTTCACTCATATTTTACTATAGCCAATGCTCTCCACTGATATCTAGGAGTTCCATGCAAGTCATTCTCACTCATATTAAGGCCTACTACCCATGCTCTACCATGAACTATCTAGGAGTCTCATGCAAGTCATTCTCATCATTTTAAGGCCTTAGCCCATGCTCTTACACTGATATTAGGAGTCTCCATGCCAGTCATTCTCACTCATATTTAAGCCTACTAGCCAATCTCTACACTGAACTATCTAGGATCTTCCAACCAGCATCTTCACTCATTTTAGGCAGATCTGGGTGACGTGCGGAATTCGGCACATATAGTGATCAATTAAGACACAAGCATCAGATAAGACTACTTGACTCGAGACTTTGTTACCATATACATGACAAGTGTAGTGCACATACATGGTGATAAATAGCCAAGCTCTTATGTTTTTTAGCTACGGTTATAGCCACATCTAAATACCATATTCTTTAGATGCAAAATGATACCTGGACAAGGGAATCGAACCCTGGACCTTTGGCTT
The DNA here is from genome assembly GCA_033556935.1 of Timema podura. NCBI lineage: Eukaryota > Metazoa > Arthropoda > Insecta > Phasmatodea > Timematidae > Timema > Timema podura. Next base: position 43,198,437 of record JAVRXN010000011.1, on the reverse strand, counting down.
GGTAAGCTAATGCTCTAACCACTTTGCTAGCCAGGAGTCACTATTCAATTTAAAGTATATATAGTATATAATCATTGATATGCGCAGTCATACAATTGTCATGGTTCTATTAGCAGTATAAAGCCCTGTAGAGTTTAAGTTGGCTGCGTTATCTGATAGCTTGTGATAATTAAAAACAAATTGTTTGTTGTGAATGTTTTGAATGCCAAAAGTGACAACAATCAACATTTTATAGTCTTGTAGATGATGTTTTGATAAATGGTTAAATGAGAGTTTATCTAGTAACTTTTACTAGATGTCAATTACTTACACTCTTACCAGAGATGGGATATAGATGGGATGCAACTTTTTTTTTTCCAACATAAAACATTTTTTTTTTAAATATCTGAGCTTTGATCCGACTTTGGGATTATTTCATATTACTCGATCCAACTTAGTTTTGAATTGAAAAAGTTGACTTTGCACACCCCTAGTGATCATTATTAGTTTTATGCCATTTCACTTTAATACTAGCAAATTGTTAATGTAGCCTAACTTAACATGATCTTTTGCTCAAATTATTTTGTAAAAATTAAACTAGTTTAATTAGGTTCTTTTTTATTACCTACATTTTTTATTTTTTTTCAAAATATATTACAATAAAATATATTTAAATAAATTGAAATAGTAAATGTTGAAGAATCAGAATTTGAAAAAACAGGAATTGTGATGTATTTGCAAAAGTTTGATTACATTCGAAAAATGATGAATAAAACAGTATTTTTAAAATAGTAAAATAATATTGAGATGCCTAACATTCATATATTTGGATAGCTAGTACACCATTTTGATAAGAGAACTCCGCAAATAAATTTATAAAAACATATTTGAACTATAAATAATAAATGGGGATACTCAATTCATTATATATAGTTAAACTAATTTAACTAGTATGAATAACTTGATAACTAAGGTCAATGATATAACAAAAACATTTAAGAACCAAATGCACTCACCCCTGAACTCGTAAATAATTTTAGCCAATGCCAGGATAGTCGCAGAAGCCAAGGTAGGACTCCCTGCCAAGCCAGCCATTATGAGACCTAGGTAGTCTCTTATTATATCATCAGTAGGCTTATCTAACCAACGCTAAAACAATAGATATAAGAAAATGAAGTAATGACACAAGTATGAGTAGGTTTAATAAACTATCCAAATATCTATTGGTCAGCAAAAGGTATATTTACTATTGTTGTGGTCACATGTATAACACAAAGCGCTTATAATAGGTATTTACTATTGGTGGTATATCCCAATATGATCATAAGACAAACCTAACAACCAGACTTCAGTCCATTAATTTACCACTTAACTGAATTAATGAATCACATAATAATGGTGTGCAAAGTTTTGAAAAGTCAAAGTCGAAGGTCAAACCTCCTTCAGCTTTGATTTCCAACATCTACAATAATCTTGGCATATTCGAAAAATTTCAAAGGAAGGATAAATCTTCAATAAATTATCAAACGATTTAATTTTATCTTGCTAAATATTACATATTTCAATATTTGATAATTTTAAAAATGTTACTAAACAGAATTTTAACACCGACTTTTAAGCATAGATCAAAAATTGGGTAAATAAATGTTAATATATATTCACTATCGCCAACATAATTTTGTAAAAAATAAAAATACCTATAAAGAAATAACACCATCATCACTGGTATGAAGCAGAGAAAGTGTTTTAGTTGTGCTATCATCCCAGCTCACGTCTATTGTTTATTCCTTAATATTCTTAGTTGTGCTATCATTCTAGCTCATGTCTATTGTTTAGTCCTTAGTATTCTATCTCTTTAGAATTATCTGCGACAAATTTACAAGTGCATTTTGACACAGAAGTTTTTCATAGTGCTGTGGTTCCTTACTGAACACACTAGAAAATAAGATGGGTTGCAATTTTGTAGGCAGTAAAAGGGGATGGCAAGGTTAATAACCTGCTATCCCGTATTAAGAAGCATTGTGAGAGTCGCCGTCAAACAACAATAGCGTCCTAAAAGCTAGTAAGGGGGTGGGTTCCTTCCCTTGTCTTGGACCGCGCTAACGGTCAGGGGAATAGTTGGGTTGGTCCATGTTTGAATCTTGGGAACCAATGGGAGTGGTTTTGTGAGATGTTTGAAAAATTATCAGTTGAGTCGAGTGGGAGATTTTTTAGTCTTGTCTCGCCGGGCTTAGGCCAAGGACGCTCCCGGATCAACTCTAAGGTATCATATTTTGTAATCATTTAACGATACCTTGCGTTAGCCGCTCGGTTAGTAGCCGCGGATCTAATTATTATAATACCACTAATCAGTAGTTATAGTACATCACGGGCAAAGCCGTTGATATTTTAAATCTGTTTAGGGCCACTCTCACGCTAACCACGACGCGTAACGGGTATTATAAAGGAACAATAGAAGCCAACTGAGTAATAAACAAAAAAACTTAAATACCTAATGTGTTATTATTGTAATATTTTTAATCAACAACGCAGCCACTATACGATCACAACAACAAATATAGATTGAAAAAATAAACATTCATTCCGTGTTGACCTCATTTTATTTGCGACGCCATTACGATGAGGTGCCGGCTGGCCACGAAAGTGTGTTAGCTGAGGTCCGTTTATGCGCGTAGCAATAGCTTCTTCACGTTTTCTTTCTTATTCAAAATGGTTGATAAGTAAAGTGGGAAACGAAAGCAGAATTTAATTCATAATTAATATCAGAGAAATGCAGATAAAAAGACATCCATATGTAAAGTTTGCAAAATAATTGTTGATCTAAAAATTAAAAGTAGAGTTAAGTGACAACAACAAAAATCCTAAGTAGCTTCGACTTCAACATTTTATTAGTAAATTTCAAGATTCGCTTCGACTTCGCTTCACATTTAAAAAGTGGCCTTCACACACCCCTATCACATAATATAATATATCAAACATTTAATTGCTATATTTTTTTTTATATATAAACTTAAGAATTTATATAGAAGAGTGAGCCTCTTAGGTTTACTATGTTTTCTGAGATTTGAATTTGGTTTCAAGAGTTGAAGGTAAGGTAAAGATTTGGATTTGTAAAATAGTAAATTCTAACAGGCTCATTTTTCAACCATATATATTTAACTTAAATGTATTATTATTATTAGCACCGCGTCTTACTACCCGTTCGGGTTATACGCAACCTTAAATGTAACATAGCATTGACAGTAAAAAGAGGAATAACGTCCACACTTTATTATTCTGCCTCATTGCACATTAGTCGGACAGCCAAAGTAGACAAAGAGATAAAACAAGAAATTGAAATATATTTTTCCACTATGGAGAAATATAATATAAAAATACTCTTGAATTTTAGGCAGCATCAACTTTAAACAAGGCAAGTCAATAGTAACTGATAAGAAGAAAGACATAGGCTCAACAATTTAATGTTAAATGTAGATTTGTTACATTATTTCGAGACAAGGTTTGATTCAGAATCACAATCAGATTCAAGTTGCCACAAGACTTACCTGCATTGCTTTACCAATCTCTGTGAGCAGGTTGTAGGCGGCTGTTCGACACCTTTCATTAATATCCTTGCAGCAAAGTATGGCCTCTGGAACGATTTGCTGAAGCATGTTGGAATTGCATTTCTCTAACTTCATCACGACGTGAGTCAGACACCGGAGACGAGGCTGTTAATAATAACATCTGGTATAAAGCAAGAGAAGGGCATAACTTTGCAATATATTATAAAAGAAAGCTTTAGTGCCAGTTTCCTATGAAAAACAATTTAGGCTGTGCGAAGCTTTAAAATTTCAAATATGAATTTGTATCTTGTTTACTTCACATCCATTACTGTTTCCATCCTATCCTATGGTCCGGGTCAGTTTCTCATTAAAGCTATATATTTTCCACAACCGGCTTTCGTAGCTTCATATGCCTTATAGGAGTGTGCGGGATCCCGCGGGAAAAAATATTTCCTGTTCCTGATCCGATTGTTGGGAGACATATTCTGTAATCCCGAAAATTTCGGGAATTGCTTTTTTTCCATGTTTAATTTACTTTTAAACTTGCTTTGCATGTTTTATTTATTATTTAAATATAAATATGTATGTCAAACTATTCTAGATGTAAATTTAGATTTAATATGTGTTTCATAAATGTTTATAATTTAAGTTAGCCTAGGTTATGGAAAAAGTATTGAAAATTGCTTAAATTTTCAACTTTATATATATATATATATATATTAGGGCTGGGCCGATGCCGATTATTAATCCGATCATCGGCCGACTATTGCATAACCGGCGATTCCGATGATCGGTGTTTGAATCTCCGATTATTTATGCCGATTATTCAAAATGTATGGATATATTTTAAGTCCTAAAAAAATAATATTTTATCTCTGCTCTCTCGTATGCTATCTTTGAATAATTAGCTTGTTCTTAGCGACATAGGTTTGAAATAAACAGCACATCCAACATTCCAAACAAAATATATCAAAATAAATATATTTACAATAGGTCTTTTTCCAATTTATGCACGTTATTAGAAATAAAAATACTCACAAGTAACAAATCTAATAATCATAAAATAAAGTATTAGCAGATTGGTATTGTTTTATTTCGATTTGTTAAAGATGCCCAAAAAATGAAACATCGGACGTAATAATCTCGCACATGATCACATTTTGTTTTAAATGGAAACCGTTTTTCTTTTAATGCAAGTACAAAACTTTCCACTGGCATGGAATTTGTTTCGCTCATATTTCAATATGAATTTAATTAATATATATTAATATTTAAATTTTACATTTTCTTTAATAGTTAAAAGTAAATTAAAATAAGTTTTAAAGTATTTCTTAAAAAAAAACACGAAAAATAACTTTCGTTGCACATTATGCTATTTATTATTTATTATATCATATTGAAGTAGAGAGGGGCAAAATCGTTCTTTTAAATGAACGATTCATTGTATCTGGTTCAGTTCAATGATCCATTCATTTTAACCCGTTCACCGTTCATTCGATTTTCTGAAGGTAGTTTTTATTTAAATGTAGTTAAAAATGTTATTTTTCATTAAGATTATTTAAATTGTTAATAAAAAGATCGGATTACTGTTTAAAAATGGTGATGCCTTTTTATTATACTTTTTTTTAAGAAACCACTTATTTCTATACGATATTAATATTTAGTAGTTAAATTATGATGGAATTCTTTGTAGAATCACAAAAACCTATGTTATGATATATCTAAACCACAATTCACAAAAATATTACGATTGTTAAAAATTGTTTAGTATTGAAGCCATATTTTAATAGACATTGGATGTAAAAATTCCTAATTCATTTAAAAACAAAATAGAGTAGGCCTATTCTCCTTGTGTGCAAAAATATGTGTGCCTTGATTATTTTTTTATCATAAAAATTAAATTTAAATTTGCTGATTATGATTTGTCTTTTTCTAATGAAAGGGTCAGTAGGCCTATTTAATCATAAATGTGAAATCATATTTTAATTATCTAACATGTATCGGTATATTTGTTATTTATTAATGTGATTTGTTTTGTTTAGTGACAGGTTCACTTGTCCTAACAATAACAATATAAAATAATAACTAAACAACCTTTACATTTTAAAAGTTTATATTTAAAGGTTATTAAAACAAAACTATATTGGACATTATAAAACTAGTAAAAGTATTTTTTTTTTTTGCTTTAAAGGTCATTTTACTTTATACACTTATTAAAATTGAAAACAAAAATAATCGGCATCGGTGATCGGCCTAATCGGCAACAAATGATCGGCATCGGACTAATCGGCAAAATAGCTGATCGGCCCAGCTCTAATATATATATATATATTTGTTTAAATTTCCTCTATTAAGGTATATGTATTCATTTAACAAATTAAATATTGTCAGTGTTTTAAGGTAAGCAATATTGGCAAATTTAGAAATAATTAGTTTTGCATTTTTAATTCCCATTCTTGTCTCCAATTAAGGGATTCTAAAATTCACGTTCCCGATCTCGTCTCGATGGTTGAGTCTCATCCCCGATCTAGTCTCGAACCAAAAAAGTCGATCTCGCACACCCCTAATGCCTTATAATTTAACTTAAGAGTAGGTAAAGGCACAACATCCAGTCCCCGGCTGTTAATTCATCACTGTGAAAGGGTAAACCCACATTTCACGATAAATTTTTCAGCTATGGTGACCTAAGAAATAATGTAAAAAAAAAAAAAAATTCCCTCTCAGAAATATATATTTTATATTTTTATTTTTGTTCAAATTCTTGTTATCTTTCGCACACCCAGTTTTGGTGAACAATATAAATGTGAAATACTGTTCTACACTCACTCACTCACTCACTCACTCACTCCCCACTCACTCCCCACTCACTCACTCACTCACTCACTCACTCACTCACTCACTCACTCACTCACTCACCCCTTTGCTGGGGACTGCAGACTTGGAGAGAGATTGTAATAAGACATGACAAATCTTTGGAAGATTTTTATCGACGAAACTTCTGCATTGTTTAGACTCGTTGCTACAAAGCTCCTCCAGTAGTCTGCAAACAAACACACCACATATATCTGTTAGTACAGAGGAATTAAAATATAGTCTCTTATATTGTTTTGTCAGATTGGGTCTTGACTTAAAGAGTGCTGAAGTGTTGAGACTTGCAGAAGTTCAGAAATTATATTGTAATAAGCAAATGTATGCCTATTAACTTTGTGAGAACTGTAATAAAATTAAATAATAAGTACTGAACACATATTTACACACAGTAGTAGTTAAGTAGTAGTGTCTTACAAGTGTTCGTGTTTTTACTTTTATTTGTGCTCTATTATTTTCCTACTATTCTATCATTTTAATTATTACAAAATTTTTTTTGCTCAGTGCACTTTATTTCATACATATTATTTTGAACAAGAAATAAGAATTTAGAAATTTCATAGATCAACAATGTAAGCTCCACAACAGAAAAATAATGCAAGTAATACTAGGAAATGGAATTATAGATAAAATAAACATTAAAGCTTGAGCAAATCTGTAACTAATCAAAAACAGATTGAAAATAATTTAGAAACTACTTATCACAAATAAATATTTCCTAATACTTACCTATACGCTTTCTTCTGCTCTTTATTGTTTGTAGCGTCAGCCACACTTTTTATAGATCGGGTAAACAACTGTGTCAGTCTTTCTTGGTTCTGATGTGGCAACAATGCACGCAGTAGATCAAACACACTTTCTTTCACAAAAGCATCAGATTCGTCCTGACTAAGTTTCTCAAACGCCTTGTCAAACAGTTCAGCACACAACTCAGGAGTTGATATATTTAAGTAAACCTGGGAACAGTCCATTATCAACATTGCTATTGTTTAGATTTTGTTTTTCATTTAAACTATTGAAACACTTTTTAAAAAAAAGTCAAAACATATTTTTCTAAATAATCTTATATCAAACTGTTCAGAAGTTATGAACATTAGAACATTATCAAAGAAAGAAAATACTTTATTATTAGTTTCAAACAAAAGACGATTGATTGAATTTCATTATTTATATTTATCATAATAAGAATCAATAAATCAACTTTAAATGAGGGCTATTGAGGGTCCTGAACTTTGGAAAAAAAAAAATTCGGGAAACTGGTTGTTCCCAAATCTCGGGTGGGAAAGAGTATTTCTCGAGATTTTTCAGGGAAAAATATAATAAGAGTTACTATTAAGGACTGTTTACCAATATCAGATTTGTATTTAATTTTCATTAAAAGTGTTATTAATTTATAAAATTTAAATTAACCTTATTGTTTGTTAAGTAGATGGCTATCGCTTTTATTTTATAACCACCTTACAAAACAACTGAGTGCAGTTAAATAACTTAACCACACAGAACATAATTGAGGGAAATATTTATTATCCCTGACTAGATTTAAGGCAGGAAAACACATTTTTAGCGCAAAATAATGATAAATGTGGATTTTAAATATCAAATTATGCTCCATATACACCTTCACCCAAATTATTTGCATAAGGACATGTGTATTACATAAATGTTATTATTTGGAATGGCATCCATTTCCTTTTGTATATCAGATAATAGCAGTTGGGTTGGATAAACAAATATTTTTGGAGTCGAACAGTGCTTTTTGTGAAAGCTTTAGTAACTTAGACCTAAGAGGTAAGCAGGCACACTGTCTTTGTTGAGAAATGTTTTTCTTACTCTTATTGACAAGAGTGTGGTTTACTTTTATTCTAGTTTGAATATCTTGGTTTTTACTGTGTAAGTAGTTATTACATTTAATACCATAAGTTTTTAATTCAAGAATTGTTCTAATCAATCATAAAGTGTATTTTATAGATGTATTTATATATTTGAAACAAAAAAATGCTTGATTAAAAATACACAATTATAATAGTTGCATTAAGGCTAGATTTTTGAATTTAAATACTTCAAACACCTTTCTCAAAACTTGTTAGACAATACAATTTTTTTTTTTAAATTATAATTTAAAAATAAATTAATATAAAATTATTGACTGTACTAAATATTTCTTTCCTTTTAATTTTATTACCATATTACAGAACTTAAGATTTATTGTTAGGACCTATAATTGCAACCAAGTAAGAGTTTGTGTCCCTTTTCCTGACCCTATTCAAAAATATATTTAAAATCTGCCATTACATTTAACTTACCGACAACACCTTAGCTCAGTCGGTAGCGTGTCTGTCTACTAAGCTAAGGGTCCTGGGGTCAATGCCCAGTATGTCCGAAGACATGATCATTAGTGAAATGTGGGTTATGACCTGAAACTCAAGTTAATTTTGCTCGTCACTCTATTATGCAACTGGTTTCAGGTCTGATTATATTGATTTGTTAAGTAAATAGGAATTATAGATTCAAATTTTGAGATAAACCCATCAAATCCGAATCTAAGATTTATTTGGATTCAAAATTTTGAATTGTATCAAAATCCTCAAATATTCAATACTTTGAATCAAATCCAAATCTTATTAAGGTTCAGATTCGAATTTGAAATTTCAAAGGTTTGCACAGGCTTAGCAAGTTTAAATGAAAACTATAGTTGATTTAAATATAATTCCCTTTATCTGTGGTGCTACCACAATTTAAAGATAGTTTTGGTCAAAATGACTCCACTTTTCTCATAATTGAGTTTCTGATAGTTTTATATAGGAGTATTATTTAATATTTTGAAATATCCTCTGACTATTTTTTAGTTTTAACTTCTCTTGAATCTTCCCCAGTTTTGTCTTCCCTTGTTTTGGCTTCCCTTGACTCTCAACCAGTTTAGCCTTCCTTGACTCTTCCTCAGTTTTAGCTTCCCTTGACTCTTCCCAAGTTTTGGCTACCCTTGATTCTTCCCCAGTTTTAGCTTCCCTTGACTCTTGCCCAGTTTAAGCGGCCCACAACTCTTCCCTAATTTTAACTTACCTTAACTGTTTCCCAGCTTTGGCTTCTTGGAATCCTCTCCTCCCCCACTTCTCATCCCTTTGTTATTGATGAAAGAAGTAACTGTTTATAGTTAGTTCCTTGCAACAGAACAAAGGACAAGGCTGTCTGCTAAGAGCTAAACAATGATGAGTCACCTGTACCTGACACGTGGCACCCATTAGCAAAAGATAGGTTTTAAGAATGGTGAGTAAAATGCCAATCTTCAACTTAGTGAATGTGGCATAACCTGCATCAGCCCAGCCCAAAGCCTCCGGGTTTAAGTAGCTGCACTTTGTGGGAGACCGTGAGTCCTTCAACAGGGATATCACTAGGTGCCATTAAGGAGTATTTTTAAAAAAAGAGCTCATTTTAAACATGGTTTCACTAGAGAAAAGAAATAAATATTCTTCAGTTAATCAGCCCGCTTCCACAAAGCTAGGTTCCGGTAGCAACCCAATCCACTCTTCATATAATCCTGTCTCACAAAGGGCTTACACAGAATGCCCATTATGATTACAACGGTGCCTTTATGATGAACATGTTAAAAGTAAGTCTTTTAACAAATGCACATTTGGGAGTGTTTTAACACTGAGCAATGACACTAGCAAACCCCAGTGTTAATGTATTTAACATGGCTCAAGGAGCGCAGCAAAAACCCTGTAAGGGTAAGGCTGAGGATCAGGTGCATACTTGTCTGTGGCCCAGCCCTTTTATTTCCTTATATATAATTTACCTTGACTGTTTCAAACGCAGCCAGTCTTTGCCCTTCCTCGTCAGAGCCTATTGGCTTGGTTGTATACACGTTGAACAAAATCGGCACATAATTCTTGGAGAACCTCGCCAGCTCACTCAAACCAGCCTCATCTTTGTTTGCTTGGCACCAAGCAATTAATCTTCGCAGAGATGACATCACCACAACTCGGAGGTCCTTTCGCTCAGCTATGGCTGTCCCAAGTGCTTTGGCGATACTCTAAATAATAAAATGTGTTATTAACAATAAAAATAATTTAATGTGCACTTTCTGAAAACAGAGTTGCCTTGTATCATGGCTTTCTAACTAACTACCTACCTAATATTAAACCATAAAAGCCCAACCAATGTGCAAGGATTTTAAAAGCTGGGTAGTTATAATTGGAAGAAGGTACAGCAAAGGTGGATAGAAACATATAAACGGGGACTAACAGAATATGGCTTTTATAAAGAAAAGAAGAACACAGTTCACACTTTAGATTACTACCACTGGACAAAGAGGTAATGTCTGCCTCTTAAAGAAAATCAATTATTAACCCTCAATCTGACAAACTAGGTTTCATTCTATTATAACTGATTGAGATGGATAGTAAAGTATGCAACACAACTTCCTAAATGAGGAAACCAAACAATACAAAAGGGAGAAAAAGGGAAATGGTAAAGAACGATAGGATACTTAGATAGGAACAAGTAAAATGAACAAATTACATAAGGGACAAACACATGAAATGAAAATTGGATCATCTACTTTAAAAATACACAAATACTAGAGGTAAAATATTTTTTGTACTGTCTGGAACTAGAACTGAACCAGGTTCTCCTGCAACTTTAATTACCCTTTTTTAACCTTCCTGCAGTTATAATTATGTCAATTTAAATACAATCCTATTATAATTATTTTGATTTTACAGTCACTATGATTTAAATATAGAGATAGGTCTATTACAAAAAATTATAGAAATAGATTAGTTTACAGAAGTGTGAGAACAACTTTTAATTGAAAGAATCAAATTCTTAATTCAAGATCTACATATTTTTAAAACATTTCTATGAGATATTTTATTCCAGAGTAGAAACAACACGTTTGTTGTGTTGATGAGTTTCTTTTTTTTTTTCATCTAATTTACTAAATATATCCAACTTTAAAAAAATGTTTCCAGGATTGCTAATATTTTTTTTTTAAAGTATTATTTCTTAGTTAAATAATTAAGCTGAGTTTTGTACCTTGAAGTTATCCTTAACATCCGTGGGGTTGGTGCTAAACTTTGGAAGTAGTGACCAGATCTGTATTTGAAGCAAGTCGTAGCTGTGAGATCCCACTTGGTCATTCTGTTCTGATAAAACTATGCTCTGTTTCCTAGCAATTAATAAAACAAAGGCTGTAGTAATTAATACATTGCATTGGAAAAATAATGCGTGGACCCAGGTTTAGTAAGCAAAGAAAAAATTGGAAAAAGTATTGGTACAGTATTTCCCAAACTTTCATCAGTTAAATTCAATTTTCTGGGCCATAGTCTAACAACATACCCCTTCCAGCTATTCATAATTTAAATTAAATGTTACGACACAATCAAACAAACTTTCTCGGGGTGTATTTATTAAGGCTTAGAACTAGGCCATAGCGGTCTACCAAATTTTGGTAAAATTATTCGGTATATTAGATGTTCCCAAGACTCAGGCGGGAACAATTATTTCCTGGATTTTTAGGGAAAAAATTCATATTAAAAAGTTACAATTAAGGACCATCTATCAATGTCAAGTTTGTATTTAATGTTTATCAACAATATTATTAATTTATTGACGTTAAATTAACCTTATCTTCCATAAGTAGTCCTTACTTTAGTCGCTTTTATTTTACAATTACCTAATCAAATCACTTTAAGAATAGTCTTCAAGGTTATATTCTGCTAATTTTAAGGGTGTAGTAGATTCTCGTTAAATGTCTCTATGAGCTTATTCATCCTCCCAACAAGGGGAAGTAAAAATATAAAAACTCAAAATTTCACAATAAAAATCAGAAATAATTATAACAAACAACATTGAATTTATAAGTAGGGTCATTCAAAATTTGCAATGGCAATAACACAAACTTTAAAGTGAATTCTACTTTTTTCACACGAATAACACTAATTTAAGTTTTTTTCTAAATAAATACAATTTCTTTGTAATTTGACAAATACCATGTCATGAAATATAATTTTCAACATATTGACACTGGCTGCCGTTAATATGGATAGAATCTGTTTTTACGAATTTTAAAGGTATAAAATGAATCACAGGACATATAAGTATTTATTTTCACCAATATTTAAGCTTTTTTTATTCTTTTTTTTTAAGTTAACATTAAAAATCACAATTTCCACTTTTACACAGTGTTTGAAAATGAGATGGCCCAATGGCTAAATAATTTTATAATAAAGGAAATTGATAAAACTAAAGAAAAAGGAAAAATAAACTACTAAGAGTAAATTTGATGAAGAAAGCCCACCTAGGGAAAGAGGGAAAATGTGAGAAGAATTCAATGCACAAAGGTGACATCTTCTTCCTTTCTTCTGTCTTCTATAGTAGAAATAGTCACACACACATTTTAACACAGAATAATATTTCGGCATTGTTGCCTTTATCAAACACAAAGAAGAAAGAAGAGTACAAATAACACAGACACTGGATCATTCCATTTGGCACAATGTGTTTCTAACAGTTTTTCTTTAAATTCAAAATGGAATAATCCAGTGTTTGTGTTATTTGTACTCTCTTCTTTCTTCTTTGTGTTTGATAAAGGCAACAATGCCCAAATATTATACTATTTGTGTTAAAATATGTGTGCGACTGTTTTTAATATAGAAGACCGAAGAAAGGAAGAAGATGTCACCTTTGTGCATTGGATTCTTCCCACATTTTCCCTCTTTAACCTAGGTGGGCTTTCTTCATCAAATTTACTATTAGTAGTTTATTTTTCATTTTTATTTGGTTTTATCAATTTCCTTTATTATAAAATTACTTTTACGATTCTTTGTATTAAGAGTAAAATGTTTTGTGCATATTTATTTTTGATTTTGCTCTGAATATTAACAAATAGTTAAATACCCAATAAGAACAAAAAATAAAGACAGTTTTATCCTAGTTTTTCCTAATGGATACTAATTCAACTTGTATTTATGTAAATAATAACATCACTCTCAGCATATAATTTCATTGCTTTTTGAGAAAATAACACCAATTTCCCCCAAAAATAACATCACTTTTTGCATGTCTCTATTTATAGGTTAACACCAATGATCATGGTTGACATAGATATATTTCCACTAATGCAATGTAGCGATTAAATTAAGAACCATTTTAAAATCAAAAATGATGCTTGATTATGTATACAATTTTATAATAATCTCAAATTTTGTTAAAAAATACAAGAATTCGGCTTGCATAGATTATATGTCCTTACTTATTATAAAAGCCTATAATACCAAGTCAAAATATGTTTAACAGATTCACTTTTATCAAAACATATTTTATGATTAATAAACTCAGTGGTATGTTGTGTAGCACCTGGCGGTACAAGTACTACAGATTGGAAAACACCACTAGTGCAAAGAAATGGAATGCAAGTGTTGCCAAGCCAAACTTAAAAGAGTTTTACAATTTAACTAGGAGAATAAATAAAACCTGCAGGTTCTTAGGATCACATAAAACACACATCACAGAAAATAATGTCAAATTAATATTCACAAGGGAAAAACTGACATAGTTGAATTATAAGTTGCAATATTAACTTAATTTATCAGATTAAAAAAAAAATCCTATTGAGTCTAGTGCATAAAGTATGTAAATTACCAAAATAAAGTTCAAGTCACTCTATCTTGATTGGGAATTTCTTCTAATGAGGATGATACCAAAATATTATATAATATAATATCTAAGCTATTCACCCTTATATATTCCTGGAAAATTTGAAAGATACAAAAAAAGAGCCAGCCATATAAAAGAAAGGAAAATGAGTCAAACAGTTTATTTTTAATATCAATTAACACTTTTTTCCCTTTCTCCACATGGCCTTAACACATCCAACTATTTTATGTAATCAAACTATTAGTACTTTCAACTTTTTTAAAATTTTGAGGGATGATTAAATAAGTAGGAGATCTTATAATCTCTCAAAACTATTATTTTGCTATAATACCTGCATGCTGTAGCCAAAGGTAAAAAATACTGCATGAAAAACTTTAATGAAGACCCCTCAATGTTTTCTCGAAGAACTGGAAGCAGCCAACTGCGCTTGAACTCGTAGCTAGTTTCTTCTCCTGTGATCTGTTAAATATAAACAACAATAACAGCTCAACTATTGATTAAATAGTATGAAGCAACAAACAAACAAAAACTAAGGTTAAAATATGTACACACCAAGCAAACCAAATGAAAGAGATAGAAAATATGTAATTTGTTTTTTTTTGACAATGATTTTTCTTTTTCTTTTGTATCTTTAAATATCTGCCTTTGTTTACATTGTGACCCTTATAATAGCTGCTTCATTTTTTAACAAATATTTTTTTGTTTTGAAACCAAATTCCATAGACTAAGGAAATTTTTCTTTAGTTATTGAAATTTTGTTAGAATTAATTTACATTTAAATCAACAATATTGACTATCCTCGCACTCAAAAGGTCAAGCAGTCAATTTTGCAGAAATATTTAATTTTGTTTTATTTCTCTCATGTGATATTAATTCATAATTGATACAATAAACTTTAAATATGTTTTGATAGCCATATTAATGTTCTAAGTAAAAGTTAATAAGACCGTCTCTAGTAATTCAACAAGGTAAGACTGTGCTACCTTTAGAGGTAAGAGAAGTGTATAGATTTAAAAACTTTTTAAGTTCCTTCCCTGACAGGATGGCGATGTCTCTTTGGCATAGTATTCAGATCAGCACATTGTAAATAGCTGTACTTCAGATAGATAGGAAGGGAACTGGAGGTTTGATCTTAAATCATACCAAACTGAATCATAATTGTACTATATTTGGAAGAAGGTAAAGGAAAGGTGAATAAAAACATATAAAAGGAACAAACAAAATGTGGCTTTTACAGTGAAAAGAAGAACACAATTCACACTTTAAATTGCTGCCATTGGCCAAAGAGGTAATGGCTGCCTCTTGAAGAAAATCCCAATCACCCGACCTAGGTTTAATTCCATTATAATTCATCAGCAGGGAGAGTGAAACAAGCAAGGAAACCTCTTAAAAGACGAAACTAAAAATAAAAAGAGAAAAAAAGGAAAAACTTAATCAAAATGAATTCCTAAGTCACTAAATATTTTAAGTTTATCTAAAAATCGATCTTATTAATAATTATAGCTAATATATTTTTTTACATTTCTTGAAAAAAAAACAAGTTTTACAGTTACGGTAAGTAAAATTATAAAGATGACAAGTAAAACATATTTTTTCATAAAATAGATCCCTACACTAGTGGAAAAAATGCAGCTGTCTTTGCAATGAGTTGATATTTCTTAGATTGTGAATAAAAAAATCAAACAAAAATAATAAAATATATTACTGAAGACCAAGCCAAAATATGGTAAAGTAGGGCTCTGCTTTACAGCATTCCACTAATACAGCAGTTTTCAACTGTATATTTAATTGTTCACTTTGTTCAGCGCTTGTCTCACTCTTCTGGCATTTTTTCAGAATGCCACACCCAGTGAATGGCTTTGGCCGCCATTTTATGTCATTAATTCAGTCTTTTTACAGTAGGGATGAGCACTATCGAATGATCATTTAATAGTTTTCACTAGACTACTAATGTATATTTTTTTAGCCTAGCTCTATTGCATACATTCTATATGCTAGTGTAAACATGTTATTAAGATTTTATATGCATTTTAAATTTTAAAAAGGCTATGTTTCACTTTGCAACAGGGCCCTAAAACCTAACCCACCATTCGAGTGAGGTCCTACAGTATAAGTAAGAGAGAAGGGGTTTGGAGTTGAGAACGCCCATAGAATTTTACATAGGTAGAGAGCAATGTAAAGCAAATATGAAATTTAAGACATGAATAAATGTTTGTGTTTATAAGACTAAGTGATTGAAAAAATATTACATTAAACTTTCAGATAATAAGAATCGAAACCCTTAAAAATGAAATTTCATTAATTTAACCATATAAAAGAAATGTATGTGAACCAAAACCCTCAAACATCAAAAACTATGGTTCGACTCCTTGCTACATAGTACATCATTATTATTATATGGTTAAACTTCATATCATATTTTTGTTATAATGTTGTTATCAGTGTGGCACTTGTTTCCAGTCCTCACCTGTAAAGGAATGACTTGAAGAACCACCTCAGGACCCATGGATTTAACAGCCTTGCCCACTGCGTGCTCCAGCTCATTGGTATAGGAGAACTTGTAAGAGTCTCGCAGATCGGCAAGTGATTTTAAGCATGGCAACATAAACTTGCTGCATGTCGCACCACATGTCTACAGAAAACAGGAATTAAAAAATCTAAATAAATACCAGTTCTGAGCACTATTTAAGGTAACAGCCGCCAATATGAGAGTTGAGTTAAGAATTGAACTTTTACTCTTAGATGGACAATTTTTATAGATACATATAAACATACCTAATCACGTAGTTTCCTTACGGGGTAGGCAAACAGCTGTGCATATAGCTCCAAAAACAACAATTCTCTACTTAATCAATCCTCACTAACTTTCTCCATACTTCCCTATTCTTACATACTCCCTTCACTTTAAAAACACCCATACACCAAGTCTTTCATGCTCTTTTATTCTTAAAACTCCTAATGTTTAGAGACCCTGATTTGTGGTAAATAAAACAATTGGATTTCATTAAATAAAAAGTTGTATTTCGGTATATAAAGCCGGTAAATAAAAGGCTAGATCCTGATTTGTGGTAAATCAAATTAATGGATTTCGTTAAATAAAGAGTTGTATTTCAGTAAAAAAGAAAAATCACTAAATATAAGGTTAGATCCTGATTTATGGTAAATACAGTTATTATAGTTCATTAAATAAACTTGGATGTTGATATAAAAAGTAGAAAAAAAAATCTTAAGGCAGAGAGGGAAAGGGGGGCGGGGGGTTGAAAATGATAACAAATCAACTTTTTATATATATATACAGTGGTTGATTTCTAAATTTTAGGTACCAGAACGCACTACCAGCTTCTAAAGATGTGTTTTCAAGCCATTATTTTCTTCTAAAAACAGAAGAAAATGTTTTAAAATTCATCATAATGTGATTGTGTTTGACTGAATTTCATGTTTGCCTTAATAGAGGTACCAGAACGCCGTTCCGTCGATGTTGTGCACACGCACATCCACACGCACACACACCGCCACACGCACACACACACCACACACACACAACATAATCATATTATATACACCAGCTAAAAGGTTTTATGTTTTTGACTATTCGTGGCCTGCTATGAACACACGTATTTAAATAATATCAATTTGAAAAAAAATATGTAAAAGCCTCCTTTGAATATTTGAGATTTATTTCAAAAATACATAAGACTTTATTCAATTTTAATTTTCATTCACCTATTATTCTATTAAATAGTTTTCCATATAACCACACTTGAAAATAACTTATTTAATAGGGACGTAAGATGGAAGACCAAAGATATGAAGATAAAAAGATCTCAATCTAGCTTAACTATGATGTCAACTAACTTCTTTAAATATTTGTCTTTGGAGACAATAAGGTTCTGAAAGTAGCCAGTTCAAACACTTCTCTTACTAATTTTGGTTTATGGATTGAAAAAAAAAACACTTTTGTATTAGCATAGTTGGTACCCTTTTTTTCAGGCAATTTCAGGATAAATAAACAAAAATGACATGTTTAGTTTTAATTCACATTTAAATCAACAAAATTGACATAATTCGTATTTAAAAGGCAAAACGGTCAAATTTCACAAAAAGATTTATTTTGCGAATGTATTATTTCTTCAAAAATGCTACAATGGTATTTAAATATGTTTTGATAGTAATTTTAATGTGCTGGGTAAAAGTTCTAAAAATATGTCTCGCAAAATTTCAGGGTCTAGAGTTAATGTTTCTTTTTTCACACATTTGTCTTACAACATTTAGTCAATGTCTTACATGACCTACCCTTTCCTTTTGGTACACACAATCTACCATCATATATTTGCTTTGTCACTCGATCCACACTCATTCTCCCAACATGTCCAAATCAACGGAAGATGCTTTTTTCTTAAGTTATCAGCTCAGGATGAAATATGTTTATCAATTATCATGTTTGCAATATAACATTTTGTAAATAATATTTAACACCTAAAGTTATACAGCTAGGCAACATATATATATAAACATTAGTTAGTAATTTTTTAAAAATATTTGTACTTAAATTTAGTTTAGGGAATATTTCATATTATCAGACTTGACTTTACTTTGAATTGAAAAAATTAGCTTTCCACACCCATACCTTTTATTTGTTTTTATAGCTTACTACCTGTTCAGGTTATGCCTCATACCATGTTATATATAGGTTTATATTTGTATTATAAAATTGGGATTTGTTAAAAATAGTGGATTTTATCCATATCTTCTAAAAACTCCATACATTTAAAGCGAGTTAATCCTCTCTCAAAAAACCTCCAAACAAATGTACCTCAAACATAGCTGCGAGCACAAGCAGACATGGTTCCATGCTAGATTATACTGGTATTTCAGTCCATTTTCCACGTGTTAAACATCTTGGCTAGTAGCTGCTCATTTCTCGGGAAATTTCCGGTGAGCAGGCGAGAGGAAGACAGTCTAATATCACAGCCTTGATAGTGAGCGTAGTTCCATTCCTGATCTCGGGCTTCTCCGACATCCACAGTTGAGTCAGTGTAGAGAACAGTCGAGGCAACGTGGAACAGCAGAGAGGCAAGTCAATCCTGCAATGACAAATACAAATTGAAAAAGTTATATAAATGAGTGATATGTATTTATTTGCTGGAAAATTGTAAACACAGAAATAAAGTGCATCAAGCATGTTATAGTTATAGAAGTCACGATTCCTGTTTTTTTACAATTCTTATTTTTGAATTTTGACCTGACTTTTTTAATTTTTTATTTATATTACCTCAACATTAAAAGTGTTAACCTCAGTGGTCTTGGGGTAAAGTCCTCATCTCAAGACTAGATGTTCTGGGTTCAAACCCAACCAGGGTATACAGATTTTTCTTGAGCGATAAAAATCCATAGCACAACTTCCTTTGGAGGGGAAATAAAGCCGTTGGTCTCATGTCGATTATAATGTTATTTATTTTTAATGGCCGTAATTTGCTTGAGATAAAACTAAGAGGGTTAGATACTAGATGGTAAAAGAAAAATATTCAAACAAATCAGCTCTTATGTGTGCAAGACCAATGGAGCTCATAGGTAATGTTGAGTACATTTATAATATTTGATTCCTTCAATACCAGTGAAAATTGGGAATATAGAAGAATAAAGTCTGACATTATTAGTTACCGTAATGACCTGAAAATAAGCTGCACCCTATAAATTCGATCACTTTGAAAGTGAGTAAAATATTTATGTCTGAAAATGAATCTACTTTGAAAGTGAATAAAATATTTATGTCTGAAAATGAATCTACTTTGAAAGTAACCAAATACACCTTATTTCCTTAAGCTTACCTAATGTCCACAGTATTTAAATGTTTTATTACTAAGATTTATTTGTTATGACTATGTCTTAGTTATAGCAGATATATGTTTTTTAATCACAATCAATAATGTGTTATTTATTAACACAGCAACCTCATTATGACCTCAAAAATGAGGTAAGTGGGCAATAGAAAGGTTAGTCCTTTCCTTCAGCTAGATATACCATTTTGTACATTTTTTTTTTCAGATATAGAGCTTGTAAAATAACTAGTTGGAATTTAAGTCATATTTTCATAGCAAAAAAATATGTAAAAAACCAAAGTATTTATTTAATTATGTTTTTAAAAGCGAAGTATCACAATAAAAAGATCTATAATGTTCGAAATTAGTAAACAAATACATTATATTCATATCACAATAAAATAACAGTAAATAACAGACAGAAAACTAAAGTATCTGAAAATATGTGTGAAAAATAGTAGCAGCAGCCATAAAAGCTTTGTCTATTTTATTCCGTCAATAATTTTGACTTAATGATAAATTATTATTATTAGCATCAAGGTCCATCTATTTTTGAATCCAAGCTGTTAAAAGCACCATCAGCATCTTTTAGGACGGTTGTAGATTATTTTATTATAACTACATGCAGTCCTCAAAAGCACAAAATTTGTTATGTAATGGCTAAGAGTGTGATTATAAGCCTCATTAAGGTTTTATAAAGGCTGTTTCTGCAGAAAATAAAGAAGATATTTTTGGTTCAGTATCGTATATTATATCATTACATTTTTTTTTTTACAGAATCTCAGAAATAAATCAGAATAGTTTCTAAATAAAACTCAAAACGCTAACGCATATTTAGAAACAATCCTTCAATATTTTGATACAACGTAGCAACTTCCTCAGGAAGTAGACCTGATGCATTGAAATATTGAAGATGAGTTTTTAATTATATTTGTGATTAATTTCCATTATTTATTTGATAACATAAATCAACACAATACATTGGTGTTGTACTACACTCAATGAAATTAGTTACCAGAAATTATACATTATGTCAAGTGTTTTTAACTTCAAAATAAAAAAATGTGTGTTTCAAATTAACAGCTAGCATGCATTTTAATAATAGTGTTTTCAAACTTGTGCTTTGCCCAGATTTAATTTTCGTTGTTCAAAAATGTCTACAGATAACTATATTAAAGTTATTTTTATCCATTTTCAAATAAGAGCAAAATGAGAATAAGCATAATAGCTAATAATCAGAGACTAATTTTGATATTTTAACAATTTTTACTTTTTTATCATTAAAATTAAAAAAATAGGTTCAATCTGTTGTTCGTCCTTTTTAGTGTTTGATTTAATAGCAGGTTTTTATCAAATTGGATAGTAAGATATTTCCAAGAGTTTTAATAATAATTAAAATACATTTATATGTCAACCCCTTACATAATTAGAGGATAGGTATTATTTTAAGAAACAAATTAGTTGAATTTTTATATTTTATTTGAGACTCACAAATCCCTAAAAAATAGAGAAACCAATTCAAATAAAAAAAATAAACATATGAAATTATTTATTCCCACCTTCTGAGGTTGATATGAGCCTCTTGCATGACAGACAGCCAAGCTAAGGTTGGCTGAGTGTCGTTAGCTGGAGGCTGGTAGTCATACAGAGCAGCAATCAACTGGCCATTCAGCGTCGGAGTCATAGAGAGAGCAGGAGGTTTGGAAGCAAAAAGCGAATGAAGAGCCTGCAGGCTACATGACGTCACCAACAGGTTGCCTAGTGTCATCATCTTCAAGATGCACTCACAAGTCGCCTATCAATAAAGAAAGAACTGTCATTGCTTGCAAAGACCTGCATTAGTTAGTACACAAATTAACATCCTGATTCCCTCGTCTAGTTTTACTGTAGCATGGAGGTTGATGATCGAATCTCAGCTGGGTGTATTGATGATGGTTTTCCCTAAATGGTTTCTTCACTTCCCACCAAGCACACTCATTCTAAATTATGACCACCTCAACCCTACTTTATTAGTTTAATTAAATTTATATTTTAATATTTTTCTAAATTAAGGTTGAGATGTGTCTCTTTATATGAAAAAGGAATAATTCCGAGAATTAAAACAGTGTGTAAATGTGGAAGTGTGAAGAAGTTGGACGTGTGAAAAGTTTAAGAATAAATGAAAAGATAAGTGTGTTTGTTCCTATTTAGGCCTGAGCTAATTATCCTTTCGGGTTGACTTACTTCAATATAACTATTATGGATTGTGATCATTTTCCAATGTAGCAGAATCGAGATGATTAAAGACAAATGAACTTAGTAGGATTTTATACAACATCACAAGGATAACATTAGTCTAAAAAAAGTTTTGCAGCTGGTTTTGACTTTCCGAACTCTGTGAATCTTTAAGCTTATCTAATATTATTGATGATTTTAAGTTCTTTTTCCAGCTAAAACTATTTCAGTCAAAATCATTACTGAAGGATGTTAAGAGTTTAAAATCTCTTTTAGAAAATTAGTTCCTCAAAATGTCAACGTTCCCGAAAATGGTCAAACCGCAAAAACTACGTTAATGATTTTTATTTTTATTTACCTGCAGTTACAAATTTAATCCATTCAACTATGGTATCAAGAAAGAATGTCAAATTTATCAGTCATTTTGGATCTGTGTGGTAGATTGTATCCATTTATCTTGAAAAATATTTTATTTGAGGAAGAAGCTCTTTGAATTCCTTAAGGAATTTGTCTTTATCAAGCCAAGTATAGCCAAGCAAAGAAGTTGCTTTCCAAACTGATAGTACAGTTATACTGTAAACTCTCTGAACAATCTCAATTTTTAATGCTCAGTGGTGTACACAATTCTTAAAACAACTTTTAAGACACTCTCGATGGTTAAAAAATGTCCGCAAAGAGAGTGAATTTGGAGCACCATATATGGTAGTGCTGGTTAATTTGTGAAAAGTCGAAATTAACTCAAGTATGTATTCTAGAATGTGACAAAAATATAATATGTTCATGTAGTTGTTCTGGTTATTAGTATGGTTTTCAAAAATGTCTCTTTACTTGAAAATTTGTTGATGCTCATTTTCACAATTAAATGCTTGGTTTAACTTTGCTAACAATATTAACCATCCATCTTTTTGTAAAATGACAGGAAATAAAAATATTCTACATTTGCCTTAAGTTGTTTGATTAAATCTGTAACCATGATCTCAAATAAACATGTCAGCGTGCACACTTATAGTTAGACAGAACCCATAAGTCAATATATTTTTATTTTGAATTCAGCAAATAGTTCTGCAGCAGCTTCAGTAAGGGCCTACTTCACAAACTCACTATCAGTGAAAGAATTGATTCTTTTTTGCCAGCACATGCAAAACTTTTAAAGAAGCTACCGGTACAGTAGCAGAAAACACTTCCAATAAAAGCAAAAGATTAACTAGGAAAAGGGGCTGGTTTACAATGGCAAGTTTTTTTAAACAAAGTTAAGCTTCAAAAAACAGCTCTTTTCTGGTGTCGATGTCAGAGACTTGTACTTGCATATCTATGACTTACATATCTATCTCTCTCTTCTCTCTCTCTCCTCTCTTCGGAATGCTTATTAGACACAGGGCCACAAAGACGGGAACACACTAACATTAGTTACCAACTATGAACAATCATGGATATTTTGGTCACTCTCAAAAATTATGTGAAAAACATTTGATAAATATAGACAACCAAAGATTAACTTATAATTATGATCTAGTTTTCTATCCAATCAACTAAAAATTGCCGTGCGAGCAACTGGTTGCCAACCCCTGGTGTTAAGTGTAAACCATGTTCCTTTGTTCACTGTAAAAATCATCTTGTGTTTGATCTTTTAATTGTTCCTATCCCTCTTTCCAATACCTTATTTTAGGTATAAGGAAAAAGAAAAGCTGTTTGTATTGGATTTTTAAGGAACAGAGTAAAGCGTGAATGTTGATATCTTTGTGACTAGTGCTTTCCTTATGGAGATTACAACAGTTTTGATTCATTTTACAACCCTAAGTTAATATTAAACATGGTAAGTTTGTGTAAAGAGATAAAATGGAAACTAAATCCTACTTAGCTGCATATTCAAGGATGGCATGAAATGAAACACATATTTCAATGTGTGTGTATGTGTGTATATATATATAAACTATTTTTTCTCTCCCTCCTTCACCTACCTTGAGCTGAGCCTTTGGGAAGGTTGACAATACATCTTGCAAAAATGCAAGTGCGTGCAAGGTAGTGGTGGAGCCCCCCAGACTCCCTCCACTCTCCACCTGTTGCACACAAAACTTGGCCGTGTGGACTGCAGCAGGGTGATGGGGGGAGGGAATGACACTAGCATGATGGCGCTACCTTTAAGGATGGATCCCACAGCGTGTTGGGCAGCTTTACGCACCTAAGAAGAACCAAATTAAAATTAGTAAGGATTGATTGGAAATATGTGGGTGGCAATGGAATATGTGAATAAAATCTATAAGAGCTAAAAGAAATAATTAATGTAAGTTAGCTCTGTAAACTCGTAAAGACTAATGATGGGCTGTTGTGAGTGAATTTCCAACTTTGGAAATAATATTGCGTGCAAAGAAAATTATGGATATCATCAATGGCAAGAAGGAAAAAAAAAGCAACAGCTGAAGTTGAGGAGCTTAAAGCATGGACCGATGGGGACAGTAAAGGATTGTTGAGAACTTTAATGGGAAGCTATTATAAAAAGCTACAAACACTCATTACATGCAAGACAGCAGGGCAGATGTGGAATTGCCTCAAGAACATTTACGAACAACGCAAGCTAGTCTCTAACAGCAGTTCTTCAGTTATAGGACGAATCCAAATGACAAATATTGCTCAGCATATAAGTATAATAAAGTCAATGGCTCTGTCGTTAGCGGCCGTTGGAGAAGCTGTTTACGATGTGGAACAAATCGCAAAAACACTCGAGTGTGTGTAGAGCAGCTTCAGCGTGTTCATAGGTGTGTGGTATTTCTTTTCCATCTTCCTAAGAATCTAAGTTTATGCTCCATACAGCGCGATGCTCCAAATGTAGCATTTCATTCGGTTTCTTCCTCAGTTCCAAACTAACTTGCTGGTCAGTAGTAATCTATTCTTGATGAAAGCTTCCTTGGCCATAACAATCCTTGATTTGATTTCCTTGGTGCAGTAGGCATCCTTTGTCAGCAGACTTCCCAGGTACTTGAACTGCTTTACGTTTTCCAAGTGCAGTGAATTTATATATATTATTAATTAGGTTCAATATATTTGTTTTCAGGTATTTTGTATTTATGACAATGTTAACTAAGCCTATCATAAGTGTTAAAAGGGAGATTCTCTTGTCGTCTAGTTAATCAGAAGAGCACACATCAAGACCATACCTAACAGACCTTAATCTTCAACCTTTAGACAACCTTGAAAGGTAGGTTTATAAAAATAATAAGTTACCTTTACATCATATATTAGAATTAATTTTGTTTTAAAAACTAAAACTGGTCCTCTGGAATTTAATACTCTTAATCTAATCGTCTCCTTGGTCAATAAAATTAAAATCATACAACATATATTACACCAAAACAATTGAAAATTAGCATATTGAAATTGTGATAGCTAAAACACAACTAAAACAATGACAATATTAACCACTAGTATGGAATGTGTGCCAGGAACTATTAGAAAGTGACGAGGTTGCACGTAAGTCACACATCATTAATTCAGCAGTATGAAGGTAAGGCATGACTTGCTTGTGCGCTCTTCCAGGAGCAAGAAAACAGTGAATGTTATAACTCGTTTGAACAGGTAAATCTGTGTGAGTTATATCGCTCCAATGAGCTGTTTAGACCTACAACAAGTATAGACTAAGTGACAATACACTCGTCTCTTGACAGAGAGAGCTGATGTTCATATCCCAGTCAAGTATATTGATTTCTTTTACCCTTATATGTAGTTTTATCCGCTATCCTGTTGAATGCTGTTCAATCACTCCCTAATGCCTCTTAAGTGTCCTCAGATTAAATTGTAGGATGTTTTAACGAGGAATGGTTTGAATACACTTTTCCTCGAATTTGAATCTTAGAAAACGTAACTTTCTTCAACACTATGATTTTTTTTCACCTCAGATTATGATTAAATTCACGTTATAAACACTGGGTGTTAAGTTTGTCTAATGAATATATTGCAAAAACCACAAGTAGGAAGTGTAGTATTGCTAAAAAGATCCAGTTTAAAATTTGAAAAATGTATTAAAAATATTTTTTCCACAAATCCAAAATCTGATTTCATTAAACTCTCAAGTATTGACTTTCTCTCGTATTCCAAGGATCAAACCCAAGTTTTAGTAGTATTACAAGTAGATATGGGAAACCTCATATCCTTAGGGATAGATAGTTGAGGAGTTGAGAGTAAAAGCAATCTTAAATAAATGGTACGGCACACCGCACAGACTTTCTCTCTCTTTTATAAATTCGTAAGATTTCTGAACGGAATAATGTACATTGTATCATCACCACTCCACATAAGAACATGCATAAAATAATATACAATGATTTATAATCAATGAGAAAAGAGGCGCATCTTTGTCCACCAAAGAGCATTTCAAACAGTTTAATGTCTTCCACAAGGGTCAACACTTCGTATTAAAATTTCGATTTCTGGTTAAAATTTTAACATTTTATAAGGTGTTGCAGATCTTCAAGTCATCACATTGATATTTAATTTTCATTTATACATTTTGACCAATAAAAAATGTAAATATTGACTATTGAGTCTAAAATGGAGATAGATCATTGCTATGCAAACATTTTTCCTAAGAGCTTTAAGGAAAAATAACATACTTTTTTTAGATACTTACTTATATTTAATTACTCTATGGCATTGGAGAATTATTGCGTTAAGACTTAAGTAGTATATCTTTACAACTAAAGCTCACAAAATTGTATTAATATATTTGCAAATATCTCAGAAACTGTTGCTTTTATAAAAATATATGTCAAATAAAAGTTTTTTATTTCTAATAGTCCTACAATTTTGCAATGATAAGTTGTTTAGTTTCTCAAATAGTTGTGAAGATACGGAAATTAACGCTTCTGTAAAGTACCCTAAAAATCATTTCATAGGAAAATTAAAATAGCCAGTTTATTTATAATCTTAATCATCACCTAGATACGAATTTTAATCAAAATCGTTGAGCAGATTTTGAGAAAATCGACTTTTTCTCTTTTTGCCCTTCAGTAAACTACCCTTAATTTTAAGTTTTAATAGACACACAGACAGATGGCATTGCAAAGACTATTTTTTAGGGTTCGGGGGGTCATGAGACGTCGACATCCATCAACATTTCAGGTTAGTTTTTTTTACGGTCGCAATACTTAAGGTTTAATGTCCAAAAAGTTAAAAATATATATATAATTGCGTATAGATTGAAAATTATTGATTTTATAAAAATATGTTTCGAATAAAATATTTGTATTATAAATATATATACATATTTGTAATGTTAAGTAATTTCATATCTCAAATAGTTTCGGAGATATTATAAAAAATGTTAATTATGCATCAGACCGGAGCCCATAAAGCCATTTTGCCGAAATATTGAGAGTAGCCATTTTGTTTGGAATATTTATTAATGTTCATAAATGAAATTTAATCAAAATCGTTAGAGCCAATTTTGAGAAAATTGACTTTTTCTCTTTTTTCCCTTCAGTAAACTACCCCTAATTTTAGGGTTAGATATCCTATTCCAAAAACCCCTCGGGGCAACCCTATGAAAACCCAAGATATCAAGTTTTAGCACAATCGGTAAAATAGTTTAGGCTCTAGTTGGAGGTACAGACAGACAGACGAAGACAGACGAAATTCAAAAACCACTTTTTCGGATTCAGGGAGTCATGAAACGTCAAAATTCATCAAAATCTCAAGTTCGATTTTTTTGACGATCACCATACTTTCTCGACCTGTAAGATAGAGAGAAAGTAAAAATAGTTGTTTTTTTCCAAAATTTAGAGTGTGAATTTGTTTTAGAGCTCTAATACTGCTTATTAGTGGTTCAGCACTAAACAAAATGATAGGAAACACCTTACAATTCAAGACTATTAATTTAACACTTAATTGAATGTACAAATATTATAATGTATGGATTTTAGCAAAATTATAAACATTTAGTTAATATTTTTATTTCCAAATGGTTATTTCTATTTTGTTCATAATTTTTTCCAAGATTTGGATTAAAATTTGAGATTAGAAGATAAAATAAAGATTTGGATTTGTAAAATATTGGATTCAACCCATATCTAAGCCTACTCCACATCGAGGCAATATGAAACTGATTACTTGGAAATAACCAGAATATAGAGATTCTTGGAAGAGTGATTGAGGAAAAAGATGGGAGTGGAGAAGTTCTAATCTAATAAGAAGCAGGTAGCAGGAGAGATGTTCTACAGGTGCGTAAGAAACCTGCTATGGAAAAGAGAAGTGCCCTTGAAGCATAAAGAAGTGCTATATTGGGTGTTCTTTGTACCTATAGTTAAATAGGCAGCAAAAACGTGGGTATGGGAAGTAAGAAAGGAAAGAGGATTAGGAAAGAAGTTATCTGGACAAGAGGAGGAGGGCTACAGGGATTATGTGACATGTGACAGTGTAGAGAAAGCAAGGCTGAGATGGTATTACCACATAATGAGGATGGAAAAGGAAAAAATCCCAAGGAGAATTATGTAGATGAAGTATGTAAGAAAAAGATTAGAAAGGAAACCAAGAAAGAGGTGGGAGCAGATAACAGCAAGTGTGCGAGTGAGATGAGAATAAGGGTTTATCATCATCATCATCATCATCATCATCATCATCATCATCATCATCATCATCATCTATTATATTATTATTATTATATATTATTATTATTATTATTATTATTATTATTATTATTTATTATTATTATTATTATTAAGCACCGTGTCTTACTACCTGTTCGGGTTATACGCTTAAGTACTAATTACGCTAATGGATTAGGAATTGGGAAGGTTGAATAGAGAAAGTGAACCCGCATTTGCGTGGAGAGAGAGTTGAAAACCATTTAGGAAAAACCACCCCCAGTTCACCTGACCGAGATTCAAACCTCGATCTCCCCGTCCTCGGCAGTCGGGCTCAACATGACTAGCGCGTTAGCCAACTACACCACCGAGGCGGGTATGAGAATAATAGAATAGAAGAATGATGGGAGGACAAAGGAAGCTGGAGGCATTTTACTAAACCGACCTAGTCACAAGATGGAAACAGTTGATGATGATGGCAATATTAACTGGAAATAACCAGTAATGAGATAAAACCCATAACTCTGATGTATTATTAAAATGCTATATATAAAAGAAGTAAAAGATATGTTTATATACATTTTATCATTCCACATTTATGGTTGTAGAGAGGAATTAAGTTTTGTCTTAGATTAATCAATATAATCAATGATAGATTAATCAGTCAATTCATATTCATTGGCATATAATGAATCTGTACACTTTTACTAAATTCAAATGCATTACAAACTAATAATAAGATCAAATTTAACTAAGACCTATTTTGGTGATTGACTGGTCTAATGTGTCAATCTCACAATAGACTGGACTGCTGATGATAAGGAGATTGGAGTTTGAATTATGGTCGGGTGTCAGGTGAGGATATTATTTACCTATATGGTACTGGTATCCCTCTCTTTTTTCACACAAATGCAGGTACATTTCATCTAAAATGTTCCCTTCTGCAGCCTTACTCCATTAGCATTGTTAATAAAAAAATCGCATGCTATTACTTGGTCAATATAAAAATTAATGTTAACATCTCGCCTGTTTTAAAGAAATGTAAGTTAAAACTCAGAATAAACAAATAAGTAGTTTCACAGGTTGTTCTTTATGGTTGTGAAACTTGGTTTCTTCCTTACATGCCAATAATAAATTTAGGGTGTTCAAAAACAAATTAATCAAATCTCATAGGTTATGGTGGGCAGGACATGCACCACAAATTTGAGAAACTATAACCCGTTTAAGGTATTGACTGGTACACCCAAAGGGAAGATACCGTCGAGAAGACCTAGGTGCAGATGGGAGGATAGCATTAGAATGGACCTGAAAGGTATAGGTTTAATTAGGTGGACTGGAAAGAGTTAGTTCAGGATCAGAGTAGGTGGAGCATACGTTTGTAAGTTCGGCTATGAGCTTTCGAGTTACTAGTGCCAAAGAGTAAGTAAGTATAACTCAAACAAGTATGCAATGGGGAAAATTAGTTAAAAATGACAACCTGGACATGGTAGTGAACCCAGGATATGGTCAAGGCCGCTTTTCACTAGTTGTATTGATTCTAATTGTGGTCTAAGTATTGATTCTGTGTTCAGGTTGTCATTTTTCTTTTATTAAACATCTACTAAAGATGAACTCTGATTTAAGTTGAATTTACTTACTTTGGGTTTTGAGTGTGTTGCAAAGGCCAGGACAGAATTAAACACCTGCAGAGTGGAAGAGTTATTCCAAATAGCCAACTCTTGAGCTCGAAGCAAGACTGACAAGCATCCCAGCAACTGTAAAGTAATATTCAATTTAATCCTATTATTAACATACATGCAAAGAGATAACATAAAATATAATAATAATATATTATAATATATATATATATAATATACTCCTGCCTGACACTATGGTTAAACTTAAAATTTGAGTACAAAATTCAAACATTTGTATTTAAAAAATTGAAAAAAAAAATTGTTTTTTTCTTTTTCACTTGTCCAACTACATTTTTATTTTAACAACTTGTGATAAGATAAATATTGATATAGTATTACCCACTTTGGTGGTCACATGGTCTAAGATACTACTCAAATTGCAAAAGACCGAGGACAGGGCTCGATCTTGGTCAGGTACATTGAGGGTGGTTTTCCCTAAATTGTTTTTCAATCTCCCTCCAAGCAAATGTGTACTACCTTTGAAGTTATATGCCTATGTACTAATTACACTAATATGTTAGGGATTAGGAAGGTTTAATATAGAGGAAGTGCACCTGCATTTGTGTGGAGGGAGAGTGAAAAACCAATTAAGGGAAACCACCCTCAGTGCATCCGGCAGAGATCAAGCCCCTTCTCCGTCAGTCTAGTCTATTGCGAGAGTAGCTCCTTATACCATGTGGCCACCGAAGCGGGTAGCACTATATTAATATTTATTTTATCACAAGTTGTCAAATAAAAATGTAGTTAGGTGAGTAAAAATTTTTTTTTTCATTTTTTAAATACAAATGTTTGAATTTTATGCTTATGTTTTAAGTACAACCATAGTGTCAGGCAAGAATAAACAATAGCATATATTAAAACAAACAAAATATGAATGCACATATAGTTTCAGGTAAACAGTTCTGAATAGTGAGAATTGGTATGTCTGAAAAATAAAAATATGCTTTAGAGAAGTGGTGTGCAACCCTTGAGTCACGACTCCATTTGGGGTCCTGAGCAATCAAGGGGTCACCAAATTTCTTTTATGGGTGACAAAGAGGATATATAAAACTCCCGTTAGGTAAGCTGCAGCTTTTGTAGTCCTGTAAGTAAATGTTATGTGCAATAAAATAATTTGACTATAGACATTTGAGAGCCTTAGAAACATTTATAGGGAGCCAAAAATCCATCATAAATGTAAAGTGTAAGAAGAAAAGGTCTCGTGTAAGTGGTAGGAAATTATTTATTTTATTTGCATGGTGGCATGGGGTCTTCTAAATAAAATGATACTTAAGTGGAATTTCCCCCA
This sequence comes from Timema podura, assembly GCA_033556935.1. Lineage (NCBI taxonomy): Eukaryota > Metazoa > Arthropoda > Insecta > Phasmatodea > Timematidae > Timema > Timema podura. The sequence goes on along the minus strand of JAVRXN010000011.1, from coordinate 43,166,820 downwards.
CATAAAACTTGTGCACAACTGGTCTAGAGCACCAATTTCCAAACTATGGTATGATAAGCAGGCGCTTTCTCAGTAGTATAAAAAGAACAAGTATAATATTTTAAAATATATTTTTATGTGGAGGTTCCTATACTCCAAAGTTAACAAACTAAAAAACCATAACTAATATTCAAGGGTAAGGGATGTATAAAATTGGTAAGTCATACATGTATTTTGTAATATGTTAGGTAGAATACAAAATAAATAAATAAATAAATAGATAAGAAAATAAGTGAAGTAGGCCTAAACTACATTTGTTTGTTTTCATCAAAGTTGTTGTAGTAAAATTGTATAAATACCCATGAACACATTTTTTATTTTTAAGTGCTAAAGCATACAAGTCGGTACAGTTTAAGCATGCTACATAATATACCTCTACAGGAATCTGTCATTTTTACTAAGTAAATTTTTTTTTAGCCTGCATACATAACATGAGTAGATTTTCCAGAAGGACATTTTTAGAAGAAAAACGTCGCGCTGTATTCAGGCCAATATGGTAATCAATTTTGTAAAAAGATTCAATTTTGTTTTATTTCGCAAATGTATCATTTAGCACCGCGTCTTACTACCCGTTCAGGTTATACGTCTAAGTACTAATTACGCTAATGGATTAGGAATTGGGAAGGTTGACTTTAGAGGAAGTGAACCCGCATTTGCGTGGAGGGAGAGTGGAAAACCATTTAGGAAAAACCACCCCCAGTTCACCCGACCGAGATTCGAACCTCAATCTCCTCGTCCTTGGCAGTCGGGCTTAACACGACTAGCGCGTTAGCCAACTACGCCACCGAGGCGGGTTTCGCAAATGTAAAAAACATTCAAAAATGGTACAATTAACTTTAAAAATATTTTGATCTTAATTTTAATGTGCTAAGAATACGTTCATAAAAACACACCTTGTGAATATTTCGGTGTTCCTAACCACTATGCATTTAAAAGTTACACAAATACCTAAAATGGGTGCATGAACAATTTAAAAAAATATATATTTGTAACATATGTTCCTACATATTCTAGTACAGTAGCTCTTACGGCGGGTTAGGTTCCAAAAACCCACTGTAAAGCATGACATGGCCTTTTTTAACTTTCAAATACATATAAAATCCTAATAACATGTTTACACTATCATATCTATCATATCTAAAGTGTGCAATAATTCATTAAGTCAAATGAAAATGATTAGAAACAATCAAATAAAAACTATTTAATGAACATTCAAGAGTTTTCATCATTCGAGAATCAACAGTTAAAATCATTCAACAGTGCCCATCACTAGGACCTACTGTAAACAGACTTAATTACTGACATAAAATGGCAGCTCAAGCTATTCACTGCACCTGTAATGCTGAAAACACCGGAAGAGAGAAATAAGTGGTGAACATGTATATAATTGAAACCTCCTGTATTAAAGGAACGCCACAAAGCGAAACGCTGTAAAGTGGGGCAGGGCCCTACTGATATTAAAAACAGATTATTCAGAAAAAATCTTCTTACATATTTATCCAGTATGGCCATTTTTACAAAACGACTGATGCTGAATTTGACATATTTTGATGTTCACAACAACTTTAATACCTCAGGGAACTAAAGGATTTAGAGACCTGGAGAAAGAATCATTTTTCTGCTATTAAAGTGGATTATGACTTCATGTTATTGTAAGTTTTGTTTAATGCAGCCTGTTTAGGCTGAAATTTTGCCTCAAATGCAGCAATGGTTATGTTTAGAAATAAAGTTTTAAGCCTATTAATATCTATGAAGGGGATAGCTCTTTATCTTCTTCAAATTTTCACTATTTTTTAACCTACCTTTAAAGTCTTTGTTTATGAAAATTTTCAATCATTGTCATACTTCTTTGATTCGACATGCGGTAATACAAGGATAATTTTTTAAGAGGATAAAATGTTGGCAATCCCCTGGATAGAAAATGGACAAAAAGTATTGCTAAGAAAAATAATCTGGCGTCAATTGTCAGAATTAAACACTTGCCTTCCAAGTCGGAGTAAAGAAAAATCTGAGTAGAAAATAATTGCATATGAATTATTAGCTCTAATAATTCACATGCAACTATGTGTTAAGAATGATGATTACTACCAATATTATTATTTGAAACTTACTGATCTTAAAATGACGCTATTTTCAGTTTCAGCAAATTTTCCTAAAAGATCGCAAAAGGTTTTAGATGTTTCTGGAAATTTAAGCTTCAGTACATTCTCAGGAACTTTTTTTAATCCCATTCCAAGCAAAGACATTACAGCGGTGATGGACTCCTCTGTTTCACATGCATCTAATGTTGTCATCTGTAAATAACAGAAACAAATTTTAAATGCAGAAACACTCAATGGTAATGAAGATTTTTAAAGCACTAAGCTATATAGTTTAAAGTATTATGCTAAGACCCATGAAAGTCTCTTAAAGGATTTAAAGTATATTCTAATTGGGAACATCAAGTGGAGTTGGTTGTAGTGTTATGTGTACAAAGCGTCTTACTACCTGTCCAAGCTAGCTGCGTATTTACACTGATGAGGTAGGTATGAGAAATGTAGAATTTTGAGGAAGTGAGAAAATATTTAGGGAAAATAACCCTAAATACACCCAGCCAAGATGTGAGCCCTGACCTTGTCACCAACAATCAAGTCTATTGTGAGTGACAGTTTTTACCCGTGACTCTAAGATTGTATCTTTGTTTTTGTGAAAAATTAATTTAAACTAATTTCTTGCTTTTCATCTATGTTGATACATATTTAGGTGCTATTTTCTTAATAACGCCGTAATTAATTATGAATTATTATCCAAATATAAACCATCAATTTCATGATATTTTATTTATAGTTCTCCAGTAACTTATCTTACACTTACCAATGCAGCAAAGTATTCTGTTATAGATTCTTTCCCTCCATTTGCTTTGATCACCTCAGTTATAGCAGCAAGTACTGCCAACATTTCCTTATGAAGAGCAGAGTCTGAACGAAAACCTTTTAACAATCTACATACAAATGAAAATAAAAATAAGTAGTTTGAAGTATGATTGAAATAATTACTACCAAGACAATTTACAAGAAGATGAGGGATGGGGAAAAATTGAGTTTATGGATTTTTTTTAGGGATCAGGTGAGTCTAACCACTAAGCAAGCAACATTTAAAATTTTGCGACTCTATAACAATGATCCTAATATACATCACATGACTTTTTAAACTTTTTATAAGAACTAACTTCATAGCTTGAGTATGGTATTTTGGTTTGGTGGTGAGCGGGCAAGTAGATACCCATATCTAGTATTTGTTCAAACACTCTATTCCCTCAATCTCTGAATGTAACTCTTTAGTGGATCCCCTTTTTTTCAGCTTATTACACTCATCAAAGAAATTACAATAAAAGAATGAGTCACAAAAAAATTCTAAGGGCATGAAACTTTATTAGTAACTTATAAGAATATGGGTTTCTATCTGTCAGTTCAATCTGTGTTTGATGAAGTTGTTGAGTGGTCTGTTTTTTTCAGCCACTTAACAAGCCTTGTTTGTGTAAGTTAAGATCTCCCGATTATAATGGACTCCAAACAAATTAAAACTTAAGGAACCCAACCAGCATTTAAAGATAAGCCCACAGGGATGTCCAATAGTGGTAGGCTAGTGATTAAGACTGGAGATTTAACATTCAAAATGCTACAAAATTAACATAATTAGATTACTATAATGTAGACTACCTATTAAATGAGATATTGGAGCAGGATGTCCAATCACTTGCAAATGTCTGAAATGTCTTGAAAGTCCCACCAAATGTGCCTTCATCATCAACCATACAATGGGAGTCATCTTCCTTGATTCCTTGGAAGGCATCATGTTTTTTAATTGCTTCTTGCGTCAATCCTCCTTGACCTAGTAAATACAAATATGCGTACTGGTAGTTAAAACATAAGCTTATAGTTACCTTGGGCCTATATAAAATTAAATCATAATATGATTTGTTAGAAAATTATTATAATTGGCGTTTTGAGGGGTGTCGATACAATAAGATCAATGTTAGAAAAATTAATGCTTTAAAAATGAAAATACATGTCATAATACCGGTATATAAATTTTGTTAAGGAACGTTTTATTTTTTATGTTACGAAGTATAATAATATTAATATTTAGCACCGCATCTTACTACCTGTTCGGGTTATACGCTTAAGTACTAATTACGCTAATGGATTAGGAATTGGGAGGGTTGAATTTAGAGGAAGTGAACCCACATTTGCGTGGAGGGAGAGTGGAAAACCATTTAGGAAAAACCACTCCCAGTTCACCCGACCGAGATTCGAACCTCGATCTCCTCGTCCTCGGCGGTTGAGCTAAACACGACTAGCGCGTTAGCCAACTACGCCACCGAGGCGGGTCGTTACGAAGTACAGTTTTCAATAGGACATTTTTAGGAGAAAAACAACACACTATATTCAAGCCAATAGGTTATATAAATTAATACAAAAAATATGGGCCTGGTAATTAATAGTGAAAATGAAAGGCCCTTCATTAGTACTTACGTTTTTCCATCTTAGCCTACTCAAAATTTATGTGGGTGTGTAAATATTTATCCAAACACTATTGATATATTAGTCAATCACTCTCAAAAAGGTCTGACACCCATTTTATAGTATTTTTCATATACCACTTTTCTGTCACACCAGTAAAGACTTTGCTTATATTTATATGGTGAGTAATGAATTATGAGATTTGTCCCACCTTGTTTAATTTCTACTTTATAAAGTAATAACTCTGAAATTACAGAACTTTGAAAGAAAACCAAGGCCACCTTGGAATAAAACAATTTATATGATTGTTAAATATGTTTGTACAAAAATATAGGCCTACTTTGGATTGCCTTAAAGTAGTACACTACTTTAACAAAATTTGTAGCTGGTTAAACAAATTGTCATAGTCTACTCATAATACTTACCACAAGGTTAAATCTTTAAGCCAATTTGTCCAATGACAGCTCAATGTAAACCATATAAACAAATTATAAAGTGTGGTTAAGTGTGTGTGGCTGTATCCAAAGAACCTCAATGATCCTTGCGACCTTGCTCTTTTAACAGAGGACTGCATTAGCTTATTTGAAAATCGTTTTTCTTGATAAAATATATATTTGTCATGCAGCTTTGATGGAAGAATGCATCAGATTGTTCAAACTAACTTGTGTGATTTGTTTTTTAATGTAATATAGCATAAACCATAAGTTCTATACTCAGGCAGAGGAAAAAATCATAAATTTATATGCCTATCATGTCACAAAAATCATACCAAGATAGTGTGAGGATGTGAATAAGACGAGTTATCAACCTTGCACTAAGGATATGACAGTGTATCAGCACCTTCAGTGATAAATTAAACTGGTCTACACTAGGCCTACATTTGCCCACATCCTTACCAATTCAAGTAACATGGGTGAAATCTGAGGACGAATAAGTATAAAATTCGGATAGAGTAATTGTATTATTATTATTATTAGCACTGCGTCTTACTACCCGTCCGGGTTATACGCACTTACGCTAATGTGTAATGGTAAGGTGATTGTGAGATAAAATGGAGGACCTACAGTTTAACGTGGAATCCGAACCACAGTGGAGCCCTGGCATTCCACACATTCTCAAGCTGTGATTAATACACGTCTTGTCAGAGGTGAAGGAAGCGTTTGGCAATCAGATAAATATGTGCCGGGACAGAGGATCGAACCCCGAACCCCCAGCACAGAAGTCTGACACCTTACCCCTAGACTGCCAGAGTAATTATAAATCCAGCAAATTTATTTTAGTCTGTCATTAACTAATGTTTATATAAATATTAATGTTTCTTACCACTATGTTGGCCCTATAGATGCTAGAGTAATAATATGGATAAATTAACCCCAAAGTCACACTCACCCAAGTTTTCTTGAAAAAAACGCGACTTTGCTATTTCTCTATATTTTTTGGTTTCGGGATTACTGCTGGAACTTTGACCTTTGGGCCATCTCTTTCCTTTTCCTTTTGCTCTTGGTCGAAACTTTCCCATTATGTCTAAACTAAATTATAATTGAAATAGCTACAAAATGCGCTTTATTTTTTATTGAGGTTTTCTTGAATGTACAAGTGTATAGGCCTACATATCTCATAGATTGAACAGCTCCCAGAAGTCCGCCACGCTTGCTTGCACATGTATAAACCAAACAAAATTGGAGGTTATGCGGTATGCCTTTCCTTATCTATGGTTATACCAGAGACTATTGGTACTTAGCACTCCGCAAAGTCAACTCTTTTGTATGATTATCTAAGGCCGTGTATTCCGAAGATTAAATTAACACAATGTTATTATAAAAAATACCATAATATTATGGATGATTACGATTGTACACTTAAATACAAAAGGATAACTATAATATATGTTATAATACTTTTTATTGGTGTGTATTTTACAAATTTAAGCTTGCTATGAACAATTTTAGGTAAATGTTGTTTTCAACAATTACTGATTTTGTTGCTTTAAAGCTAAAATTACTGTAGTCATTTGTCTCTCAGCTGACTAAATGTATTACGGGCTGAACTATTCCACACCCACATAAACGTTTATTTTAGGGAGTTTAGGGTAAAACGCAAGCTTGTAACCAACTAAATATGTTACTATATTAAACAGTTGAATCGTCTATAGTTATATGAATTTTGATTAGAACTTTGAAGAGTGCGCTAGAAAAGCATAAGGAATATTATAATACAGATGTTTTAAACAACATTAATATATGTATTTTACGTATTTTATGGGCTTTTTAGAGTAAAAAGGTCTCTTGAATTCCTTCTTTACACGTTTTGAGAAAGTACGGTATTTTTTGGGCTTTTTAGAGTAAAAAGGTCTCTTGAATTCCTCCTTTGCACGTTTTGAGAAAGTACGGGAATTTTTTAATGAAAATCCTCCTTTACACGACTGAACTTGAGGAAGTACGGGATTTCTTCAAAGTAAAAACTTGCTTTACACGTTTTATTTAAGGCGCTACACGACTGAACTTGAGGAAGTACGGGATTTCTTCAAAGTAAAAACTTGCTTCATACGTTTTATTTAAGGCGCTGTAGCGCCCAAAACAAATGTTGTGTCAAAAGCTCACAGCGGGGTCCTGATAGAGAATTCAATTCTCTATCCAAACATATAAGTGTGCATTGGCCTAGACCCTACAGATCTGAGCAATTTGAACAAAACTTGAGAAAATACGGGATTTTTTTAATCAAAATCCTCCTTTACACGACTGTTTAAGGTGCTGTAGCGCCCAAACCAAATGTTGTGTCAAAAGCACACAGCGGGGTCCTGATAGAGAATTCAATTCTCTATCCAACCATATAAGTGTGCATAGGCCTAAACCCTACAGATCTGAGCAATTTGACCAAAACTTGAGGAAGTACGGGATTTCTTCAAAGTAAAAACTTGCTTTACACGTTTTATTTAAGGCGCTGTAGCGCCCAAACCAAATGTTGTGTCAAAAGCACACAGCATGGTCCTGATAGAGAATTCAATTCTCTATCCAACCATATAAGTGTGCATAGGCCTAGACCCTACAGATCTGAGCAATTTGACCAAAACTTGAGAAAATACGGGATTTTTTTAATCAAAATCCTCCTTTACACGACTGTTTAAGGCGCTGTAGCGCCCAAACCAAATGTTGTGTCAAAAGCACACAGCGGGGTCCTTTTAGAGAATTCAATTCTCTATCCAACCATATAAGTGTGCATAGGCCTAGACCCTACAGATCTGAGCAATTTGACCAAAACTTGAGAAAATACGGGATTTTTTAAATCAAAATCCTCCTTTACACGACTGTTTAAGGCGCTGTAGCGCCCAAATCAAATGTTGTGTCAAAAGCACACAGCGGGGTCCTGATAGAGAATTTAATTCTCTATCCAACCATATAAGTGTGCATAGGCCTAGACCCTACAGATCTGAGCAATTTGACCAAAACTTGAGGAAGGACGGGATTTCTTCAAAGTAAAAACTTGCTTTACACGTTTTATTTAAGGCGCTGTAGCGCCCAAACCAAATGTTGTGTCAAAAGCACACAGCGGGGTCCTGATAGAGAACTCAATTCTCTCTCCAACCATATAAGTGTGCATAGGCCTAGACCCTACAGATCTGAGCAATTTGACCAAAACTTGAGGAAGTACGGGATTTCTTCAAAGTAAAAACTTGCTTTACACGTTTTATTTAAGGCGCTGTAGCGCCCAAACCAAATGTTGTGTCAAAAGCACACAGCGGGGTCCTGATAGAGAATTCAATTCTCTATCCAACCATATAAGTGTGCATAGGCCTAGACCCTACAGATCTGAGCAATTTGACCAAAACTTGAGAAAATACGGGATTTTTTTAATCAAAATCCTCCTTTACACGACTGTTTAAGGCGCTGTAGCGCCCAAACCAAATGTTGTACAAAAGCACACAGCGGGGTCCTGATAGAGAATTCAATTCTCTATCCAACCATATAAGTGTGCATAGGCCTAGACCCTACAGATCTGAGCAATTTGACCAAAACTTGGGGAAGAACGGGATTTTTTAAGTTTTAATACTCTTTAAGGCGCTCCAGTTATCAAACCTGAATTTGTGTCAAAAGCACAAAGCGGTGCCGTGATTGTCTCAACTATCCTCTATTCAACAATATATATATATATATTCGTGGGCCTAGACCATAAACAACTCCAAATTTGTATTAAGAAATAATAAATTTACAACTTAATTTTTAATTAGGTCTATCTTACGTCACCCTTGATTCTACTTTACTTTCCCATCGTTTATTTTCTTTCTTCAGTAATCAACATCAAACTATAAATGCTTGACCCTGACAATTTCTCACAACAATATTTTTCTTCTCATTCAACTTTCAATAGAACTTTTCATCCCGGGAGCCTCTACTTTCCCCACCCCTGCTCATAGCAATCCACATAAACTATAAATAGATAACTAATGCCTTTGGTATTATGACTCATACTTCTAGCCCAGACTAAGGGCAGAACCTGTTCCCCCCTCTGAAAGCCAGACCACGCCAATATTTCTGACAAATCTGCTGTTGTGTTTGAGGGAATCGGATTTTGTCAACAGTCTGACTGACTCTCGAATCTAACCCACTTTCGTAACTAAAGCAATTGAAAAAAACTGTCGTAAACTATTGCCAGCCATAGTGACAAGTTGTATTATATCCATCACGATTACAAGTTAACACTTTTCACTTTTAAAACCAATAACATTAAATTACTTTTTATTTGTTTAGAAAGATTTTCATTACTGTTTTAGTATATTTCATAATATCTATTAAAATAATATATCAAAAACTGTTTTGTGTTCGACCCCCTACTATACAAATCTCGCTAGTGGTTGGTGGACTTTGTAATAAACATACTTAAATATCAATGTAAATTAATTATTAATTTCAAAAACTAATTCTTTTATTTGTTCTTGGTTGCTCTTCCAAGCCCACATTAGCAGACACGAAATCTAATTGTCAATCTGATAATAGTCTTGTTGCCTTGTCAGATCAGGCATCGTATCCAGGCTGGGTGTATATCTACTTAAGGGGTTTTCTCCTAAATGTTTTCACACTTTCCTTCCACGCCAATGTGGGTGCACTTCCTCTAAATCATACCTACCTTATCCCTTAACTAATAGTGTAATTAGTACATAGGCGTATAATCCTAACGGGTATTAAGACGCAGTGCAAAAAAAAACTTTTCAGATAAACAAATTACAAACATTTTTCTTTGTCATGTCAAACACTTCCGAGATAGCTATTATAAACAAAATCGTTATTTCCAAACGTCTAAAAATATATTTTAAAAATGCCTTCATTATTAGACTAAACCGTGGGTGCAGCTAAGAGTTCTGTCATCCAGGGAAAACTAGAATCCCATCGGCCCTCAGTACCAATTATGGTTTTTAAGCCCGTTTTGACTTAAAATGCGTCTTTTATATTCACCTTAATAATCAATACTTTACAATTAATAATAATTTTTTACCAAATGATAATAATAATAATTTTTTACCAGCCTCGGTGCCCGCATGGCCTAACGCGCTAGTCTCGGGTTCGATTTAACTGCCAAGGACGGGGAGATCAGTGTTTGATCCAGGTCGGGTGTACTGAGGTGAGGGTGGTTTTCCCTAAATGGTTTCCTACTCTCTCTCTACGCAAATGCTGGTGCACTGCCTCCAAGTTACACATACTTCATCCCTAACCCATTAGACTAACTAGTACATAAGCGTACAACCAAGATTTATAGTAATACGTGGTGAGAACAATATTAATATTTATTTACTCAAGGTTTTGAGAAATAAAACACACGAATAACATAATAATAGTCGTGTTGAGCTCGACCGCCGAGGATGGGGAGATCGAGGTTCGAATCTCGGTCGGGTGAACTGGGGGGGGGTTCCTAAATGGTTTTCCACTCTCCCTCCACGCAAATGCGGGTTCACTTCCTCTAAATTCAACCTCCCAATTTCTAGTTCATTAGCGTAATTAGTACTTAAGCGTATAACCCGAATGGGTAGTAAGACGCGGTGATAAATATTATATAAATAACATAATACTTGTATTGCAATAAATTAAAGAAATAAAAAAGGAAAAATAGTCAATTACAACCTAATCCTCAAAATTTAAAATGTGTACAAGTTTTAAAACATATTAAAATAAACATGATAGTTCAATAAAAATAATCAAAAGTGTTAGTTAAACTTAACTTTAAAATATTTTGAGAAATTTTTTGTTTCAAAGATTTTTGATTGCATCGTCATGACAATGTTAAATAAAGGTGACGGTCAACTTTGTGAGCCTCCATAGTGCTCCTCAAGTAATATTTTCAACAAAAATAAAGGGGGTTTAATTTTAAATATAATATAATAGAAGACAAAGTCTTAGGTCTTATTATTAATATTATTATTTCTGAACCAACTAATTGTCAGTGCAAGACTTTTAGCACCACGTCTTACTACCAGTTCGGGTTATACGGCTATGTACAAATTACGCTGATGGGCTTTGTGATGTGGTATGTCTAATTTACAGGAAGTGTACCCACATTTGCGTGTGGAGAATGGGGAACCATGTAGTAAAAAGCGCCCTCGGTTCACCCGGCTGAGATTGCGCCCATATCTCCCCGTCCTCGGCGGTTTAGTCTAACACGAGACAAGCGCGTTAGATCGTGCGACCACCGAGGCAGGTCACACGGCTTATCAACTGACTTATAGACCCTGCCCGTCAATTTCATCACTCTAAAAGGGGAAACACATATTCAACTAAGCATTAATTTCCCGGCCATGTTAGGAATCAAATCCAGGACTTTTATCTCATAAAGCTGACATTTTACGAGGCACGTCCAGCAAGTAAGAGTACTCAATTTGTCTATTTAAAAAAATATTGTATTTTAAATAAAATTACAGGATTTTGTTGGTAAATATATCAGTTATTTCTCTATGTAGTCGCCTTTCTGTTCTATGCAGGTTGTGAACCGTGGCACAATCTTTTTGATGCCCTCCTCAAAGAATTCTCCCGCCATCTCCTTCTTCTAGTTCAGGACCTCGTTTCACCTCCTCGTCAGTTGACAATTTTTTTCCACCCATGTGAGTCTTCAAGGAGGTGAAAATATGAAAGTCTGAAGGCGCCAATTCAAGGGAGTATGCGGGGTGGTTCAAAATGTCCGGACCGAATGAGTCCAAAAGCATCTTGGTGGCGTTGGCCGTGTGCAGGCCGGCGTTGTCGTGCAACAAGCCCACTCCCTTCGTCAACATTCCCCTCCGTTTGTTTTGAATTGCTCTCTTGAGCTTTTTTAGAGTCTCACAGTATCGTGCTGCATTAATCGTCTCCCCCTGAGGCAGAAATTCGATCAAAATGATCCCTTTTTGGTCCCAAAACATAGTGCCCATGATTCTTTTGCCCGAAATTGAGGTTTTGAATTTTTTGGCAGGTGGGGAACTGGTGTGCCGTCACTGTGATGACTGTCATTTTGTGTCAGGAGTGTAATGAGCCATCCAGGTTTCATCTCCAGTCATAATCAAGCTCAGAAAAAGTAGATAGCAAAATACTCGATAGTTAAGCTTTGGTTTATAAATATTTTTACAGTAAATTGGTCTTAAAAAATTTAAAAGTGATAACTCCTTTTATAAAAATTCAAAACACTGTGTCAAAAATAGTCAATTTTAGCATATTTTCACAAATGATAAAAAATAAAGTAAGTAAAACACAAAAAAGTTAGAAGCCGGTCTTACTTTTACATCCTTCCTTTACAAAATAATACAAGTCCGTTGTGCCTGCGATGTATTTACTAGGCTGTATAGGTTACGTAAGTTGGTCATACAAACCAGCAGATACATCGCTCTGAAATGTATGCAACACAACACAGACATACTGTTATGTTGGAGGTGCACTTATACTGACAAAAGTAATGATTTTATGTAGTAATTTTACTATCAACAGGCCTCAATTTGTTGGTATCTCAAACATACCATATAAAATTAATTAAATCACTAAAAGTCTGAATTAAAACATCATAATATCAGTGGTGTACATTCTTGGAAGTGAATTGCTTGTAGATGAGAGCTCAAGTTAGTGGGTGATATTGTCAGCTTATAGCAATGGGGTGACTGGGTTTCCCAGTATATCCTCTTTTTTCGTTATTAGTCTAAATTAAAAAAGAATGAACCTGTAACTACCAGTAGTTTACGAGTAGTTACGTAGTTTTCATCTATTTTAGAGAGAGTAACCCAACTAAATGATTCCTGATATGAAGGAACTAGTACTTGTTGAATCATGAATGTATTCGGTGTATAGCACTAAAAATGTAAATTCTTGTTAACTCTCCTTGCTCCGCTCCTGTGGCCGTGCTCTGTTGTTGATGGGGTGCCATGACGTCACACCAAGTGAAAAGATAGAAATAAAACTTTGAACAAGGCTTATAAAAATATAAACATACACAAGTCATAATACTCTTTTATTTAATTTAGGAAATAATGTTGGTGGCAGCGGGTGCTGAATAGTACTCGATTTATGGGAGTGCACAAGTAAACTGTTCTCGTCCCTACGGTCTCATCTGACCAAACAAACACTTTAGGATCAGGGGCTGGGGATGTGGTATCGAAACTGTACTCATTTAAAGTATCGGAAGAAAAATATCGATACCGTGCTATTATTGAAAAAAAAGTATCGATAACAGTAAGTATCGGTATCAACATTTTAATTTGGAACAATGTGTTTTTATCTAGTATAAATAATCCCTCACCCACTTCGGTGTCCACGCGCTCTAACGCGCTAATCTCATATTGTACTAGACTGCCAAAGACAGGGAGATCGGGGTTCAATCCCGGTCGGGTGGTTTGACCTAAATTGCTTTCCACTCTCCCACAACGCAAATTTGGGTGCATTTAATCTAAATTGAGCCTTCCTAATTCCTTTGCCGTATAATTAGTACATAGGCGTGGAACCTGAACAAGAACAACAACAAAAAGTTCAACCTTTGCATCATCATTGTATTTTCATTTTTATTTAAACACTGAAAATTATAATGGTTTTTAATAGTTTAAAACAAATTTTATTAAATGCTTTTTCGCTATCTAACATATATCTATTTTTAAGTACCGGGTCTTACTAACCGTTCGGGTTATATGCTTAGGTAATAATTACACTAATAGATTAGAAATGGAGAAGGTTGAATTTGGAGGAAGTTTAGCCGCTTTTGCGTGGAGGGGGATAGAAAACAATCTAGGTTAAACAAACCTCAATTCACCCGACCTAGATTTGAACCTCGATCTACCCGTCTTCGGCAATCTAGCTCAACGTGAAACTAGCTCGTTAGCTAACTATGCCACCAATGTGGGTTCCAACTTCTTAAAATAACTTTCATTATTCTTTTTTGGGCGGTGCCATTTTTTAAACCACATTCGTCGTTTATGTATTCTATCAATATAGTTTATTAGCTATTGTAAGAGCATAATTATTTTAAGGTTTATTCTGGCAAGATGTTAACCTACGCTTGTACATTTCCTTAGAAGTCAAGAGTGTTGGGTTGCCATCCTGCTGAGAATAGCATATATCTCACATAGATTGCATCCTGTTGACGAGCGAGCACGGTGCGACCGATGGACCTTCCCTACTGGTGGAATATCGAGATCAGTAAGTTTAGGTGAGAGACTAAGACAGTTGTTGTGTGTTGGGAGCCATGCTGTGTGCATGTGGGTTGGTATCTAGCAACCACTGACTAACGATGGAATAAAATGTGATCTGGTGGTTCACCCCGCCGGAAGGTCGATCGCGGGTCTAGATGAAGGTTTGCAAGTCCCTCTATTACGCCTGTTCCCTCGTCACGGGAGATCTACCCGGTTACTTATGTAGTAGTTTATTCACCTGAATATATTAATAAATATATCTTCTTGGACTAACTTGCGAGTCTCACTCCCCACGAACCACCCATTCCAACCCCCACCACTCGGGGTCCATCCCTACGGTGCCGCGGTAGTGCTGTAGTTAGGGTTGGCTATCGGGTACCCAGATAAAGTAGTGACCTTACATTATTGACAAACAATGGAAGAATGGCCGACATGCCTCATCTGCACATAAACGTTTCTGCTTCAAGCACTTTAGATTGAGTTTATTGAGATCACTTAAGTTGGCCCCCCCACCCCATCAAAATTAAAATGTACCAGCGTTTTGCACCCAAGTATTACGTTTTGCACCCTAGCCCCAGAGACGATACGACTGTTTATGTTTAGGGGGGGCCAAGTTAATAGTAGCTCTCCCCACAATCAAAATGTTGGATTTTTTTTATGCCAGCTTAAAAGTCCTGTTTTGCACCGTTTTGCACCCAAGTCTGGCGTTTTGCACCTGAATAGTTTTGCAAGAAAAAAATATTTAAAAGGGAAAAAGGTGGGGGGGCTAAGTTAAGCACCGTTTTGCATCCAAGTATGGCGTTTTGCACCCTAAAAGATTAGCGAGGAAAAAATATTTATAATACAAAAAAAAAAAGTCGTTGGACCCTCCCTCCGGCCCTCACACCTTAAATTAAGATTGTAAATATGTCATCATTTAGCACCTTTTGGGAACCGTTTTGAACCCAAGTATTAAGTTTTACAAACCAACCCCAGAGACGATACGACTGTATTCGTTTTTGGGAAATTGGGAAAAAAGTTCATTGTAGCTCCCTCCCAAAATTGAGTTAATTTTCAATGCCATATAAACTTTTGTTTTTGCATTGTTTTGCACCTAAATAATTTTGCAAGAAAAAAATACTTAGTCAAAAAAGAGGCGGAGGCCATGTTAAGGGTAGTATGGACACGCCCTACACATTTGTAATTTTTTTGTTTTTCATGCCAAACTAAATGTAATGTTTTTCACAATTTTTATCGCTGGAGCGCCTTAAAGAAGTGTGTAATGGAGGATTTTCTTTAGAAAAATCCCGGTCTTCCCCAAGTTTTGGTCAAATGGCTCAGATCTGTAGGGTCTAGGCCTATGCACACTAATACGGTCGGATAGAGAATTAAATTTTCTATTAAGGCCCCGCTTTGTGCTCTTGACACAAATTTTGGTTTGATCGCTGAAGCGCCTTAAAGAAGTGTGTAATGGAGGATTTTCATTAGAAAAATCCCGGTCTTCCCCAAGTTTTGGTCAAATGGATCAGATCTGTAGGGTCTAGGCCTATGCACACTTATATGGTTGGATAGAGAATTGAATTCTCTATCAGGACCCCGCTGTGTGCTTTTGACACAACATTTGGTTTGGGCGCTACAGCGCCTTAAATAAAACGTGTAAAGCAAGTTTTTATTTTGAAGAAATCCCGTACTTCCTCAAGTTATGGTCAAATTTCTCAGATCTGTAGGGTCTAGGCCTATGCACACTTATATGGTTGGATAGAGAATTGAATTCTCTATCAGGACCCCGCTGTGTGCTTTTGACACAACATTTGGTTTGGGCGCTACAGCGCCTTAAACAGTCGTGTAAAGGAGGATTTTGATTAAAAAAATCCCGTATTTTCTCAAGTTTTGGTCAAATTGCTCAGATCTGTAGGGTCTAGGCCTATGCACACTTATATGGTTGGATAGAGAATTGAGTTCTCTATCAGGACCCCGCTGTGTGCTTTTGACACAACATTTGGTTTGGGCGGTACAGCGCCTTAAATAAAACGTGTAAAGCAAGTTTTTACTTTGAAGAAATCCCGTACTTCCTCAAGTTTTGGTCAAATTGCTCAGATCTGTAGGGTCTAGGCCTATGCACACTTATATGGTTGGATAGAGAATTAAATTCTCTATCAGGACCCCACTGTGTGCTTTTGACACAACATTTGGTTTGGGCGCTACAGCACCTTAAACAGTCGTGTAAAGGAGGATTTTGATTAAAAAAAATCCCGTATTTTCTCAAGTTTTGGTCAAATTTTCAGATCTGTAGGGTCTAGGCCTATGCACACTTATATGGTTGGATAGAGAATTGAATTCTCTATCAGGACCCCGCTGGGTGCTTTTGACACAACATTTGGTTTGGGCGCTACAGCGCCTTAAATAAAACGTGTAAAGCAAGTTTTTACTTTGAAGAAATCCCGTACTTCCTCAAGTTTTGGTCAAATTGCTCAGATCTGTAGGGTCTAGGCCTATGCACACTTATATGGTTGGATAGAGAATTGAGTTCTCTATCAGGACCTTGCTGTGTACTTTTGACACAACATTTGGTTTGGGCGCTACAGCGCCTTAAACAGTCGTGTAAAGGAGGATTTTGATTAAAAAAATCCCGTATTTTCTCAAGTTTTGGTCAAATTGCTCAGATCTGTAGGGTCTAGGCCTATGCACACTTATATGGTTGGATAGAGAATTGAGTTCTCTATCAGGACCCCGCTGTGTGCTTTTGACACAACATTTGTTTTGGGCGCTACAGCGCCTTAAATAAAACGTGTAAAGCAAGTTTTTACTTTGAAGAAATCCCGTACTTCCTCAAGTTTTGGTCAAATTGCTCAGATCTGTAGGGTCTAGGCCCATGCACACTTATATGGTTGGATAGAGAATTGAGTTCTCTATCAGGACCTCGCTGTGTGCTTTTGACACAACATTTGGTTTGGGCGCTACAGCGCCTTAAATAAAACGTGTAAAGCAAGTTTTTACTTTGAAGAAATCCCGTACTTCCTCAAGTTTTGGTCAAATTGCTAAGATCTGTAGGGTCTAGGCCTATGCACACTTATATGGTTGGATAGAGAATTGAATTCTCTATTAGGACCCCGCTGTGTGCTTTTGACACAACATTTGGTTTGGGCGCTACAGCGCCTTAAATAAAACGTGTAAGGCAAGTTTTTACTTTGAAGAAATCCCGTACTTCCTCAAGTTTTGGTCAAATTGCTCAGATCTGTAGGGTCTAGGCCTATGCACACTTATATGGTTGGATAGAGAATTGAATTCTCTATCAGGACCCCGCTGGGTGCTTTTGACACAACATTTGGTTTGGGCGCTACAGCGCCTTAAATAAAACGTGTAAAGCAAGTTTTTACTTTGAAGAAATCCCGTACTTTCTCAAGTTTTGGTCAAATTGCTCAGATCTGTAGGGTCTAGGCCTATGCACACTTATATGGTTGGATAGAGAATTTAATTCTCTATCAGGGCCCCGCTGTGTGCATTTGACACAAAATTTGGTTTGGGCGATACAGCGCCCTAAACAGTCGTGTAAAGGAGGATTTTGATTAAAAAAAACCCGTATTTTCTCAAGTTTTGGTCAAATTGCTCAGATCTGTAGGGTCTAGGCCTAAGCACACTTATATGGTTGGATAGAGTATTAAATTTTCTATCAGGACCCCGCTGTGTGATTTTGACACAAATTTCGGTTTAGGCGCTGTAGCGCATTAAAAAAGTTCTCTTTTTGTAAATATTTTGGGTACCTTTTATCACCTTAATAATTGTTTCAGTCAAATATACTTTTTAATAAAAATATTTCACACGTTTACGTCTGATTGGTAGGTAATAGGCTCATTCAAGCATAGTGTTTGCCAATTTTTATTATTTTATTTTTCTTAGAGCGCCCTCTACAATTAATTTCGGAACTAATTTTCTACTGGTTTAATTTGATTTTATTGTGTTGGTATTAGTCGTGTAGTTTATTGTGGATGTGGAATAGTTCAGCCCAGTAATGTATTTACTTACAAAATTAATCTCTGGAGAAAATGACTTGGTAAGAGCAAAAAATAGGCTTATATATAATTGTTTGAAAGAATTTTAAAATGAATAATTAGTTAAATCTACTAGTTTATTTAAAGTTGAACATAGCAATGTATTTAACTAAGTAAAGGTGTCCTTGGACACACCTAACCTAACGTCTAGTTATTTTCTTTTTCACAAGGGAACCTTTTCTTGGTGTTGAGAATTCTTCTTCTCTTTTAACCCCCTCCAAAATGTGCCCACCACTACATTTTCGCTGGAGCTGTTTCACTTCTAAAGTTCGTTGTCACTGAACTGTCAACCAAAAAGTTGGTACATTAAAAAAAATCTCAAATAGGCCTAGTAATATTCATAGTTTCCCTGATTTAACGATAAATTAATAAGCAACATATCTGGTTACTTTACCTCAGACCGGTATTGTTAACAATTCTTTAAGCAGGCTACTTGTTAATCTTCCAGCACCTTTTAATATTTCACACATTGTTCATCTTCCCTTAGTGTATATAGCCTAGCTAAGTTTAAGACACATGTTACAACCTTTACTTCCTTAAAATAAATACACACCTTTTCCATATTTGCATCAGTCCCACTATCAGTATATATTTTTCGAACACATTGATTATTATTTTCTCTTTTTTCGTTGGTTGCCTGCTAAAAGTCCCTACTTACTATCTTAATTTACTGTCTAAATTTAGTCTCTTGCCGCATCACAATCAAAATAGTTCAACTTTTTCAAAAACAGGGTGTCCAGCAATCTGGAAAACCTGTAAAAAAGGGAATTTCATCCAATTTTTGGAATTTTCACATATTCATTAAAAAAAAGTAGGATATGCAACTTTTATTTACAATAGTAAAAATGACCTTTTTTATTCAGTTAGTAATACATAGGTAAGTTACCACAAATCTTTTGAAATGGAGATAGTAGTCTATACTTTATCCGTCCCATATTAGGCTCTTTTTCATTGGCATGGTACAATGTTTAGAGATTTTATTCACTTTATTATATACACAAGAGTACATAGAATCAAATTACACCAAGAATTATAAAGTTTAATACTTTAAATAAACACTACATTTAAACAAAACTTGACAACACATCACCCAAATCACTTTCTAAATTTAAGTAGCCTACTGATGATGACATGTTATTTTCCTGTGCTGCCTTGCATTACACCCGTGATCCTGCCAGGGCTGTGGAGTCGGAAGTAATTTTGAGTGAAGCAAAAATATAGGCTACCATACTCCGGCTTCAAAATAAAAACTTATAATATTATAACAATAAATGGTAACTAGGCCTGTATCATTTTGATTTTATATAAAATTTTTTATTCTTTAGGACCAATATTTATAGGCCTGATTTGAATTGACAAATTTATTCAAATATAGACTCATAATGCCATAGAAGCTTCCTATGAAGTAATTTATGTTTGAGTATTTCTCTGCATTAAATTTTGTATTACTAATTAATATACTTTAAACATTTCTGAAGAAGTCTGAGTCGAAGGCCTGGCGTATCTACTCCACAGACCTGGATCCTGCATATTAAAACAGATATGACATCAACCCATGATGCTATGTGTTACACGGTGATCCTGCACACTAAAATGTTGTGACATCATTGTACGATGTGTAGCACCCACATTTAATTACTACATTGAACAGTTTATTGTATCTATAATTATAAATTTAATTTTTTCACATGATCAGTTAGGTTAAAATGGGTTGGGAAAGTGTTTTAATAATGAATATAAACAACTCTTGTTATTCCCATGATGTCATCACTATTATGTTCTATAAGATACCCTGTAGCAAAGGTGAATGGGGTTATTTTAAGAAAGAAATTATAGAAAAGGGGACGAATATAGAGTACAAACCTCCTTGAAACTAATAAATGATATGTCTCACAACAATTTTTAAACTGTATTTTTGCAAGGTGATCTTTTACTGTCTCAATATGATCTCACTGAAATCCAACTAAGATTGCGCTACCCAATGAATAGTCCATTCCTTTAGGCTAAAACCCTTTTTAACCCCTTAATTAATTTATACAATTTCATAACGTGTATTTATAAAAAAATATTATTAAATCAAGTTGAGATTTTAATAAAATAATGTTTGTGAAATAATGACTGGAAAAGTTGGCATTTGGCTAAGGAAACCTGAAAAAGTCAGGGAACTTAAAAATTTAATTTGTCTGGACACTGAAAAATCACTCATCAATAAACTACCCATAAAACACTTTTCACCCCAAATGTCTTTGTTAATGTTTTTATACCAATTTGAGCATCTTACATTAAAACAGCTCTTATTTTATATTCTGATCCTTTAGACTTGATTCATTGTACGGCATCAAAATTAATATAGTCTATTAAAACAAAGTGTAATGATCAATAAGCAACGCTTAGCTTTGTGTTTTAAGCAATAGCCTTAACTTTTGTGTTTCAAGATTCCGCCATTACTTTCGCAGTGTGTATGTATGCATGTTGCAGCAGCAAATTAGGTGTGCTATGCAGTCATAGCCTTGACTGCCACACATCGCTGTCCAATAAGAACACAAATGAAGTTGGTATGAGCAGCAGCCTTACTAATTCATACTTAATAATATTTTTAATCAGGGTGGCCACAGACAGGGAAAACAGAGAAAATCTGGAACAGTCGAGGAATTTTAAAACTGAGAAATACGATAATCAGGGAAAAGTCAGGGAATTTGACTATGAAACAGGGAAAAATTAGGCATTAACTACATTAAATCAAAATAAGATACTTCAATATTACACAAGTAGTTAGTTAACTACTCTTAAATATGGAAAACGGAAATTAACGTCAAGTAAACTAAGAATCAATCTTGGACACAATGTGTTGCTTTAATTATGTTCTTAACTGCTTCGGTAGCTGTCAGATGCACTGAGGGGGCTTTTTCCTAAATGGTTTTCCTCTCTCCCTCCACACTAATGCGGGTGCATTTCCTTCAACTAAGCCTTCCTAATCCCTAACCCAATAGGGTAACTAGCACATAAGCGTACAACCCGAATGGGAAGTAAGACGCTGTGTTAAAAAAACTTATTTACCTTAACCAAGGTTATATATTGCACATGTGTGCAAACTCCCTTTAGGTTTAGCTAGAATGATAGGTCACAATCATATTCACTAGATAATATCTGCTCAAGTATTTCATTACATTTTCCTGTGGGAGTAATTAACAAAAATCGAAAAAGCAAAAATGATAATGTTGATATAATCTGGTTACACTTTTTTAACATTGATATTGATTTTTTTATCAGTAAATAGATTATTTAAAATATTGTAATGCATGTTATAATAGAAACATTTAAATTGCTGTGTGTTTGTAAAACTGGTCTCCACCACTAAGTAGACCTATATCTAAATTGTATATCATCACTTTCATTGTGATTGTCTAAATAGCCTTTTGAAAGCCACATTCTTCTTATTGCTAGCCTTTCTATATACATGTAGACTAGCACTACTCTCACTCTTGTCCCTCATACACACAAGAAGACATAACTGTGATGGTCACCCTCTTTAACACCATTCTATGGCAGACTAAGGAGGTAAGGAGTAAACTGTTCAAAAGATTAATACGCAAATTTGGTCTTGCAATGTTGATTGGAGGAGTGTAGGCTACAGATTAGGGGGGGATCAGGGAGATGTATACAACCACAAGAGTCCTACCAGACCTTGTAGTAGCTAGGTCACTAATATGTCGACCATCTAACTTGAAAAAAACTTATCCACATTCATTCTAACACATAATAACTGATTCTGGTGGAAAAGTCTGTTTCACACTAGCTCTGAGGCGGGCCCAACTGGTCTCAAACTGTGATCTCCTTTTTCCCTCACTTTTCTCTTTATATCAGAATACAGATACAAGAGAACTCCTGTCTGATTCCCTGTGCCATCTCAGTCTAAGGTCCCTTCCCGTGATCCTCTTGATCGCCAGAACCGATCGGGGAAGGGCCTCGCCAAAGAAGGGAGGTGGAGGGAATTAGGTAGGTTAATGCATAATCAGCAATCATCACTTTGTTGGTGAGTCTGTCAGAGTTCATGGCTTTTGATTCAGAGGTCCCGGGTTCGATCCCGGTGTTTCCAAAAATGTTCTGTGAAGCAGTAGGTCTGGACTGGAACAAGGTAAAACTCAGCCTTGTGAAGGCAAATGAGCAGCTCTACTTGAATAAATAATACAACTCCGGTCTAGAAAACTGAGATTAATGGCCGGAGAGGAATATTGAGGAGTGGCGGAGCTATAATCAGGGCAGATGAGAAATAGGAAATCGTGCTGCTAGGCTTAAGTTGGTTATAAAAATGAGAGTAAGATAGGTTGAGTTTACAGATAAAGTATTTTAATGCATAGTCCAACTGTGTTAGTAGTGGCACAATCTTGACACACAGAAATACTAAAACTAAACCCTTCTGTTATTGTTTTAATAACATGATATTAACTTTATTTGGGTATAAATAGCTATGAAACTTGTTGCTTTGGTGGTTTCATGGTCTAAGGCGTCACTTTCCTACTAAACTAGACTGCTGATGATGGGAAGAGCAAGGTTCAAATCTCACTCGAGTATACTGAAAATGGTTTTTCCGAAATGGTTTTCCACTCTTCCTCCATGCAAATGTGGGTAGCCTACAATTCCTCTAAATATAGCCTTCCTTGTTCCTAAAATCCATTAGCATAATTATTAAATAAGCATATAACCTAAATGGGTAGTAAGACACAATGCAAAAAAAAGTTATGAAACTTATAGGCTTTACAATTAATTTTTGTTTTTCAATGGTTTTAAGGAACCCCCTGCGTAGAAACAATCTAACGACTAAGCCAAGTCCAGCTCCTCATGCCATAAATAGAAAGAGTGATGAAGAACTCTTATCACTATTTCAAAAGCTTCAAAGGTGAGTTAGTTAAATACTATCAGTTTTCCGCTGTCATCTATGGATTGAAATTAATCTGCATAGGCCTAATTTACATATTTTGTTTTAGAACTGAAGAAACGGCTAAGAAACTTCAAAAAGAAATGAAAAGATACATAGAAGCTATGTCTAACTCAAGTAAACTGGAACAAAAAATCTCTTCAGATCTATCCGGATGTCCAATGTGTTATAAAAACTCAGAACTTAGAAATCTAGTAGAAGCATATCATTCTGTTACTTCACAGGTGAGTTATGGTCGGATTGTCATAACCAAATATTTTTATATAGGCCTACCAAAATTATTTTCTTCCTCCTGGGATTTAACTAGTATCCCTTATTAATTGAGCACTATAATGTTATGCATATTACATAAAATAACATATATTATATTCATACCAAATATTTAAAATAGTTGATCATGAGACAACCTACTAGAAAAGAAATAGATGGAAATAATTGTAAGCTATTACACTCCCCTTACAGGTGATTAAAGTGTTTTTAATTAAAACCCGTTTCGGTGGACAAATGGTCTAACACGCTACTCTCGTGACAGACTAGACTACCAAAGACAGGGAGATTGGGGTTTGATCCCGATCGGGTGCACTGAGGTGGGTTTTTCCTTCAATGAATTTTCACTCTCTCCCCCCCTCTCTCTTTCTCTCTCTCTCTCTCTCTCCCCACAAATGTGGGTGTACTTCTTATAAATTAAATCCTTCTAGTCCCTAACACATTTGTTTATTTAGAACATAGGCGTATAAACCGAGCGGTTAGTAAGACGTTAAACAAAAACCATTATTATAAATAATAGCCTATATTTTTATAAAACAAAAATCTGGAATCTTATTGAAAGTAAACCTAACAACACCACACTCAAGCTTAGAGCCAGTTTCATTCAGAGTGAGTATGTCTCAAGTGTGGCGCTACAATAATACAGGATGACAACTACCTAGATCACAATGGAAAGGGCCAGTTTCTCTTCGCAAAAGTGAAAGGGCCTACCACTTTTACCAGGATAGGTATTCTCACACACCTTACAAAGTTCTTTAACATGCCACAATTGACGTGGGACTGACGACTTTATTTCCCCTCTAAATGATTTTTATCGCTTGTTTAAACCCACAAACATCAGGTCATGAGGCAAACACTATACTCCAAGATCACTGAGGAATCTTACTATGAAACTGGCCCAAAGTGTAAAATTGAACCATAGGTACTAACTTGGGTAGAAATACACTACTTGGTGACTTATATTGACAAAATAACAATGATAACCTATCTTTCATATAGCTGAACTCTGAAAGTCTAAAAATTTAGTTAAATTATTATCTTCCACTAACAGTCTATTTTTCATAGGAAAGCGCCTTTAGAAAATATAAACATATTTTTGCTGTGATTGACAATGATAACATTTTATTATATTACAGTATTATTGTCATTTTATGGGTATTTATAATATCTATCAAAAATGACAGCTGCACATGAATTTACCTATGAATATTTTAAAGTTGAAAAACTCTTAACTTTTCTAGTTGTCATATCTATATCTTCAATGAAAATGGAACTGTACTAATTGCTTGTGAAACATTGCTCTGTTTAGTTGACTATATTTACATAATTTACTTTATTGTTGATTTGTATAATATTATGTGTTAAATATTGGCCTTAAATGTTTCAAGTGTGTTTGGCACTCTGATGCTCTCGTCATTTTTGTCATGTGCTTACATAGGTTTCAAATCTTGGCTGCAACTGATTTGCTGACCCGCCAAAATAATAGTCATGTTCCCTTTGTCACAAAGTATCCCCACTTTACAGTTCATTTGTTGACAAAGTTTTAAGAATTTTAACACATTTTATTTCACTGGCAAGTAGTAAGGGTGTATGGTATGCAATTTTATGAACTGTTATTTATATCACTCACCAACCAAAGTTCGGCCGATAATTAATCACTGTGAAAGGGGAACCTCACATTTCACCAATAATAAATTTTTCAGCCATGCTGGTAATTGAAGCTGGGACCCTTAGCTCGTTAGAAAGAAACACTGAGTTTCAAGGCCAGACCTGATTAACCAGGAAATTCGATCTAAGATTACGCTTCAACCAGAAAACATATCAAAGTGCTGTTTTTTTGCCATCTTGATTTTTAATTTGATGTCAGAAAAATATTGGGATCAGCTTAATAGTTTTTTTTCATTTTTTTTTTCATTTTTTAAAATAAATATTTTTTTTTATTTAAATATTCTTTAACGGTTTCAGTGGTTTAAAGACCACTTTCTTCTAAAATAGACTACTAAAAACCACATTACAATGCGACATCTGGTTCGAAGTCAGGTGTTAGCGATCTGGTGGGATGGGCTCTTAAAGGGTCTAACTAAATTTCACTTAGATATTCAACTGTTGAAAAAGATTTTCTTTATTCTACATCAAACTTATGTAAAAAAGTAATTACTCCTTTCTTATTTTTAATTTTGTCAGAATGTGCCTGCCTTAGAGTAGCCCATGAATAAGATGCCATTGTATCTTTAAAAGTGTGTTATGATAGTTTGTCTTTTGTTACCATCATGGCTGTGTAAATCTTTTGTTCCATTTTGTGCCAATGTGCAGGGTCTTTTTGAGTTTTACTTATAAGCTAATTCAACAAAACAAGTAGGTTAAAGTTTTATTAAATGTGTTGGCATTAGTTTGGAGAGAGGATGAGAAACTATACCTTAATATTCTTACCCATGGACACAACTGACAGATTTAAAAAGTTTCTAAATCTACTTTAACATATTCTTATTTCAAATCATAAGATCTGCAGCTATCACTTTTGATAAAAATTATCAATACCCATAAAATAACACTAATGATATATAGAATATTCTCAATGTTGGCCACAAAATATATGTTTGTGTTTTCTAAAAGGTGCTCCAAATGAACATTCGTAAGAAATTCAAGATATACATTGTAGGAACATTTTCACATCCCTAGTGCTACTTGCTAGAATCGTGCCATCATCTCCTGAGGCAAAGTCCAAGGGTGGCAACCACTGATAGTTTATCTTATGGCTTAAGACAAAGTTACCTATGACTAAAAATAGATTTTTCATCCAAATTCATTAAAAATATAATTTCTAAGAAAATGATTATAAACTACTTTGTCAACAATAAACATTTTGGGCTATCCTCAATAAAATAAAAATGTAGATCATATATAGTGGTATATTTTTTATTAATAAAAACAACAATTTTCCTTAAATTATCTTTTGTTATATATTTTCAAAGGTGGCAGAAAGTGTTAAAGAATTGTCGAGTGTGTGTCCACAAATATTGCAAGACCCAATGAAAAAATATGTGAGCCTTTTTAATGGCATAGACGCAGGCTTCCACCGGCGTGAGCAATTAGTTCAAGAATGGAGAAATGTTGCCAATAAAGTCGCTAAGCTTGAGTCGCGTGACCGAACAGCCAGCAACTTCCTAAAGCTGGAACGGGAAAAACAATCTTTGGAGATAACTACTAATGAGCTATTGGCCTACCATGGTGCATTTCTTTCAGAACTCAATCAATTTTTTGAGAAAAGGGTCGAGTATTTCAATCCCTCACTCCAAGCGTTCATAAGAGCACAGTTGGATTACTATGGTAACATGACCCGCCTGTTCACCCATCTTGCTCCGGTAGCCGCTGAAAAAGGTGCTTCCCCATCTTCCGCTATGATACCTGAAGCTGAGTTTCAGCATCGAGTCCAAGACAAACTATCTCGTATTCAAGCCTTGACTATTGTAAAAAAGAAGAAATAATATATATTTAATATTCAATAAGTACTGTGATATGCTGTTATTCACTTTAGTTGATTCATTTTCATAATACTTCAAACATTTTGTTATTATTTTAACCAAAACAAAAAATTTTGAATGAATCATTAAATGAACAAACTAGTAAACATAGTTTATGTATATTTTAAAAGTATCATTTAACTGTGCTAGAGCGACTTAATGAGAGATATTTTAAATACCATATTTACTCAAAATAATTACAGTCATAAAAATGGATAAAATACTAAAAATTCAACATATGATGGAATGTGTTTGAAACTCTACATATTTAAATTTTTTGTATCAAAGCTCTTTTATAAAGTAGGCTATATCTATATGGTATATATTTATTTTACATAATTTAAGTAATGCTTCAAATCATAGCTATGGTGATCTGATCAAATATGAAAACATTTCAATGAGAATCTTTAATTGACTCCCATTTGCATATATAGTAGAAATAAGATTAATACTGTAACTGTGTTTAACATGTTTATGCAGCTCAAGTTAACATGGTCAAGTGTGTTCATTGTTTTTAAAAGGTTTGAGAATAGGTTTGCTTCTTTAAAAAAAAAAAAGCATTGAGTAATATGGAAAGTGTATTATACCTTTGACCTATTTTATCTATTTGAATCTTCTACACCCCATTTTTATCTCCATGAGTCTGACTTATCTTATGATAAATATTGTTTTTCAAAACTTAATTTTAACTTTAAATTCCCATTTTTGATCTTTAAGAAATTAATAAATTGCAATCAAAGGTACAATGTGAGGTTGTAACTTTGATTGATACCTAGTTGACAAATACTAAAAAAAAATCAAAATGTTTACAAAATTTGTTTGATAAACAAAAAATACAATAACATACTCTTAAATCATTAGAGTTATTTTACATTGTAGTTGGCTAGATCAACTTCAAATGATAAGACATAATTATTGTCATTGTTGAACAGATCCACCAGCTACTTACTGATGGATGAAAGAAGCTTTAATATGATATCGTCATGCTTAATGTCACAGAAATTGTCATCTTGTTGTATAGATCTATAATTGTTATTAATCTTTCGTTTCAAATATTTATTTTTGAAACTGTTGCCATCTTTTATGTCCACCTCAGTAACATAATAATATTTCAATATTTTCTGAAGGATGGACCACGCATTGGAGTTTTGAATTCCTTACATTATATTTAATGAGAGTGCATTCACTTATCCACATTGTATGCAACAGATGTCTGCAATGCCGATTAGAATTCCAGGAAACGGAATTAAAATCTGATCTGTGCGGTGCTGCATATGACGTTCATCTGGAATGCTGGGTAATACATTATTTGCACTATTCACATTCAGAATTACCAGCTTTATTCTCTTTATTTAGTTTAGAGATGGGCACAGTTGGGAACAATTCAAAGTGATTTAGTTCACTGAAAGAAATAGCTCATTTATCTAGTTCATTAGTTGTGGACTACATCTGGAAGTTCAGTCATTCACAAAATTCATTGTCTGTAACTGATAGAAATTCAGCCTGTAATTTAGTAGTT
This sequence comes from Timema podura, assembly GCA_033556935.1. NCBI lineage: Eukaryota > Metazoa > Arthropoda > Insecta > Phasmatodea > Timematidae > Timema > Timema podura. Next base: position 43,138,386 of record JAVRXN010000011.1, on the reverse strand, counting down.
TGCGACCGACCTATATGTTTCAGTCTAGTCCACCAGTTCAAGAACTACCGCAGTTATTATTTCTCTATCACATCACTACTTACATAGTAAAGGTCTGCCATCTTGGACATGATTTTAAAGTTCATTTAAGTGTGCTCACAAATCAAGTCTAGAACTGCTATTTTATCAAAATAACCTTGATAAGCTTAAAAGCAAAGCAAAAAAACTTTAAAAAAACATATTTTTGATCAGAAAAATAATACTTTAAAGTCAAATTAGATTAGTTACAACAGCAACAGACGTTAGATTAATGATAACTTTCTGGGGTGCAGCTAGAGTATTCCTCTTTTGTAGCCTAAATCCTAACGACCACCTGTGCCAGTGATGTGAGTAAAGATATTAGGACACACAAAAGACAACACAATAAAACTGAAGGATAGATGTTGAGAAACTCCTTCTTCAGACATTCGAATGCAGTGGACGCAGTTCACTAAATTAACCCGATTTGTGTGGTCCGTTTGATGCAGGCTAGTGGATGATTACCTTTACTTATTAGTTTTACAAGAATAAAACTACCCTTGACTATATCTTATTTTTAAACTGTACTTCCTCCTTAATTTCTTCAGTTCTTTCTTCAGATTGTCTTCCTTTTGGTAAGCTTTCTTCTTCAGATTATGTTCTTAATTTGTTTTTGTTTTCTTTGTTTATTCTAAACTTCTTTCTCTTCAACATAAGACAGACCAATTACTCAGTATAAAAAAATATGTAAATACTGAAATATGTTGAATATATACATTTTATTATAGTTCTTACTATAGTTGATTGTATTAGATTTGTATTAAAATCCATGCCAAATTGTGTGAGTGTGTGGAGGGAGGGAGGGTTAGGGGAGAGGGGTTTCTGGAGCTCTTATGGGTGAGTCACCAATACTGTTAAATCATTTCACTCATATAACATTTATTTACATTTGAACCAAACCAATGGCTGTTTGGCATTATTCTTGCTAAATAATGCTAATCCTTTTGGAAAATCAAATTGAAACTTTTTGGAACTATGAATGTTAAAGAGGCCAACAGTAAGGTTTTTTTTCTGGAAATACGATTATGACTGATCATTTTGTACTCACCTTAAATAATGTAAAGTATTTTTTTAAATTAGTTCTGACCCCCCTCTCCCTTTCACACACGTAGGAGATCATAAGATTTTCCATCGACCCCCCTATTCTCACCACATCCATCTTATGTATTTTTTATGACTTAATAAATTAGATTATTTCAATTGTTTAGTTATTTTTAGATATAAGGATTGGTAACAAAGCAAGTGATACACAATTTTAGAGTCCTTTAATTGCTGTAAGTAAACGAAATTAATATAAGTAATATTTTATAGTTAATATTATTTTCTTAAATATTTGATTCTGTTCTCTCCATAAAAACTGATAAAATCAAACCTTACATAAGATGGATTCTAACTCCCTCCCCTCTCCCCTTTCCCTGTTATAAAATGCAAAAAAAACTAGGCCCCTTTCTCTCACCTCACCGCCCCCCCCCCCCCCCCCCAAACCTATATTATTTAAGGATGACCCCTTTTTGATCTCACAAAGAAAGTTCATTTTATTTAAAGTAAACATCTTTAGATGAAAAAATCTTGAAAATAGTGCCAAATTAATGATTTTTTTGCATGTTACAGTTAAGGGGGGATTATAAGATTACAATAAGTTTCTGTTAATAGATTTTTTTAATGAAAGGTTAACTAAATCATTATTATTATGATTATAAAATGTATGTATTGTAAAAATATTATCAGGATAAATAAGCTCATGTAAAGTTTGTAATAGTGTAAGACCTTTAGTAAACACATATAACACTAACATGTAATTTACTAGCTTTCAAGAGGAACAGTCACTTTGTCAGGTTTTTAATATCAAAATTTATAATTTGGAAGACAAGCAACACTAGAAATCAACTGGTTGATGTCTGTGATCTGGCTAGAAACAAATATGCACAGTGATGATGAAAGCTGATAAATGGCAGCAATTATCTGTGTTTTACACAAACAATTCAAATATTCATGAATTATTCAAGGAATATTATAATTAAATTAGTGTGTATTTGAGCAGAAGAAATAAGAATTCAAATTATAATCTAAAAAATTAACACCTTTCTATATTTGTTGATGTATTGAATGGCAATTTCCATTTTAAAAGCTGTTATGGCTTGTAAATTTCTTTGCTAACCGACTTGAAAATCTTGAATGGATAAAAACTTTATTGCCATTGAACTAAGCTCAGTTTAAAGTCTTAATCTTTGACAATCCCCATCCTCCCTCTCTAAAGAAATTACATTATACCACTAGAGGCGCAGTAATAAACCCCTGAACACACCACTGCGGCAGTACTGGCCCACTCGCACAACTATAACACTACTACTCCATTCACACTGCACACTAATGATAAGTTTCATAGTCGGACTTAGTACGCCTCATGTGCAACGCTATACTAAATATAAGACGAGCTAAATAGAGTGAGCCAGTTTCATATGTGAAACTTGCCCATTCCATTCTGGTTTAGGTAGATGTCGTCTTGTATTTAGTACACTATCACACTTGAGACGTGCTAAGTATGACTATGAAACTGGCCCTAAGACTCCACTAACACTACTGGTCCACTCAGCTTTGTTCTTGCATACCATCTTTTGTGTTGTTTTGGCATTAGTGTACTAACTGTATAGCCCTAACTTGCCACAAAGCACTACTCACACTTTGACACCATTTCTTGGAGGAATGACTCTGCACTTCTATTAACAAGCAAATTTCACCACTAGATCTATTTCACTTATTCATATGTAAAGTCACATGAACTGCAGCTGTCATGTTTGATGAATATTATTAATAGATACCTATAAAATAATACTCAAAAATAGAAAAATGTTACCAACTTTGGCCAAAACAAATGTGATTGTATTTTCAAAAAGGCTGTTCATATGGAAATTCAATTTCACATACTTTCATACTGCCCTAAGACTATACTAACACTGCACTAACACTCCAACTGCACTTGCCTCTTTCCTTATGTTCCGATCTAAGTTTCATCATGTGAAACTTTCGGTTTTCGTTCTATGCTTGTGGGCAGAAAGCAAATATGGAAGCAGACCTTGCAATGTGTTTGTGTTATGTGCTACATTTTAATCTCTTTTTAACCTCAGCTTTACCATTTATTCACTCCACGGGTGATCAAACAATTTTTAAATGTATTATCATATACAATAGAAGTATTAATTATGATCTTTATTAAAACAAAGCAAACACTGGCTAGTATAGTTAATAATTCCATTTTTTTATTTTTAGCGAATATATATTTTTTTTACATTTGACTTGCAAACGCACTTTTGTGACTTTGATACTTAGCATTATTGATAGGAATTTGAAGGCTGTAATTACGCTATTCATGCAATCATGTAACCATCCTGTAATTTTCTTAACAGGCAAATATTGAAAAATTATATGAATATGTGCTATACTCAAACATGATTAAATATTTCAACATTATGATTTTTTACTTTACAATTTAGCAAGAAATTGTCTGACATTTTGAAAGTAATATTTACATCTAAGATTTTAAAAATGTGGGATAATTTATTGACAGCTATCATTTTCTTTTAGGGTCTTTCAAGTTACATATACATCAAATAAACTTTTTTTTTCAAGAAAGCCCTTTTTAAAAATATTTCAAAAATAAAATACATTATATACCAGATTCCTGATAGTTCAAATTAAAAGGGATTAGGAGCAGCTCAAACAATTGAAAACTCAAATTATGTGGAGGAGAAGGGAAAATGTAAAGACTTAATATTTTAAGAGTAAAGATACTTCATTATACCTTAATTACATAATAAAGAAAAAAAAAATTGTGAAGATAAATATCTGTACATATTATTACAATCAGGGGCGTTGCACGAAATATATTTGGGGGGGGAGGAGGGGGCGAACCAGTGTTTTTCTCAACTCTTAAGCATTTTGAAATTAGAAACATTCCCAAGTGGCAAAGGAGAGTAAACGAGGGGGAAGGGGGGCAGAGGCTCCCAGAATTATTTTTTTAAATTTGGGTTTGATAATCAAGCCTTGAACCGAGCTTTTAGGCAACTGTATTTTTTAATTTATTTGTATTTTAGACTAAAAAATTTAACTGACTTTACTACAGTGGTTTCCAACATTTTGTAGTTTATGACCACAACTTTTCTCTCTGTGGCCATCAAGAGCCTTTGATAACTTAAATGCGTTCAAATCCTAGTTTTTAAGTTTTTTTCACTGTGTATTACTACCATCCCGGACTATCTACAGTTAACTACACAAGTGGGATAGGTAAAATTTAGAGGAAATGTACCCTTATTTGCTTGGAGGGATATTAAGATAAACTACCCCTGTCCATAATTAAAATCTTTACTTCACCTTCACCAACAAACCAAACTAAAAGAGCATGACATTAAAACCGCATGTCCACTAATGCTTGCTTTAATTATTATAAATTGCTTATATTAATGATTATTTTTGACTAAATGTAGTAAAAGAGAATCAACAAGCTCAGGGTTGGGAGATGATTTTATATTATGCTAACAGCATTACAAGGCTGCCACACTAAACAAGTCAGCAAGAAGCTATCAGAATGAAATAGCCAAAAGGAACCTAAGCAGTAACTGGGTCTTTTTAGCACTTTAACAAATTACATTTCTATTAGAATTTTGCATCTTATAATCATTAAAATCTTTGAAAAAGTAAATATAAAGCTAAAACCTCTATATTGTGACCCCACCCAAAACACTCAATTTGACCATGTTTATTAAAAACATTTTTAACTGTAAGATAAAGCAATAAAAAATGGAATTTATCGATATTTCTACAGTATTTTGATACCTGTCTACCAATGTCATGCTTCATAACCTCATGTAAGTTGCTCTAAAATGTTAATACTGGTACATCAATAAACTATTCAAAACATATTGTAATTTAGCGTGTGAGGGTGAAGGGGCTTCCCTTGACATTTTATTAAATAACTTATGGCAAATTCGAAAATCAGCACGCTAAACAACATGGTTATACGAAATTTCATGCAAATCGAACACTAAATAACGAATCTAAAAATGTATCCCAAACTTGAAAATGTTAAAGGGTTAAAAAAAACTTTAATTTTTTTGTTTAATGTAGTCTACTTAATCAAATGAAAAATTATAAGGTTATATTATTATCCCTCTTCCTTTATTGTTGCTTTGAGCATAAATTACTTTAATGAAAGCCTATTTTAATAAACACTGAAATAAGATACATCAGTTCAATTCAAACTAGTATGGATACTTAAGAAAGAAAAATTAGTGTGTATTAATGAAGTCAACCACTAACCTCAATGTACTAATTTCATCAGTCAGGAGCTTTCGATGATAAAATAATAAAATGCTGCATAACATTCAATGCATTTATGCCTTCAAAATTTAAGACATTGGCTGTACAACATATGATTATTTAAATCATAAAACTGCGACAGTCTAGCAGCCACAAAAGTCACAACTAAAACAATAGCAAACAACATTGGCTGACAATGCTGCCACTTCAAGCATTGCTGGCTAATTGAAATTTTGCTACTGGGCAGCTCATGTTCCCTTATGATTGTTTCCATACCGCATTCGGCATACACTGATTGGCTGTTGTCTCTGCCTACTGACAACGGCACTACTAGACTACTTAATTAACTAAGCTTTCTATAATTTACTACAAAAGGAATTTACTTTCAATGTCTGATGATTTTTGAAGTTGGAATTTTTCGTACAATATAGATCAACAGTTGGGAAATTTTAAATTTGTCTGTACAAGTTTGTGGTTAAGGCTTTCATAATAGAAAGTAATGAGGTACAAAATAAATCTAGAATTTCCCAACTCCAGATCTCAAATCTCACAAAATTCCCAACTTTCAAGCTTTTAACCAACATTGGGGTGGAGGGAGGATACCATACCCTCCAGCACGACGCCCCTGATTACAATTTTAAAAAATTGTATCAAGTGTTTTATATACTTTTTACTAGCAATGATGGTTTTTCTGCGTGACCTCATATCATTCATTCCTCCTAAAACATTCTTGAATTTCCATCTATCCATCCATGTAAAAGGATGCCAGTCGGGCTCATCCCTACTTCGAACTATCGAGATTCAGCATAATCAATACTACTGTATTTCAAGTACTGATGTTAGTGTGAAGGGGGAGGGCGATGTTTTGTTAATTTTACTAAATCCAGATTTAACATTATCTTGGAGAAATTGATATTCAGCCTTATGAAATCAGGAAACACTTTAGCTATTTACACCAGTGATTACTTACCATAATAAGTGATGTTTACGCACTATCAATTTTTAACTTTCCATAATTCATTACAACAAGAATTTTCTTTTTTGTAAAATTGTTTTTGCATGTAAATATGTATTTATCTTAATCTTTATAGATAAAATAGTTAATAAAAATTACACTAAGCATATATAAATATATTTACATATAATAAGACTAAAACTGAAACCAATTTTTATTCATTTAACATCCATATTAACATGTCTCATGTATACATCTCTTGTATTCTTTATTAGAGGCCACCACAAAACTTATGTTTTTAGGATTAATACACACATGTTTTAAGGGTAGTTCACATTTTTTTGATTTATTTTGAAGTGGTCAGCAATTAAAGAAAAGTTGTAAACCACTTGAATACACAATACTTACACCCATATTACATGTCTTCTATTATTTTCTTAATTAGACTTAACCACAAGGGGTGGCTATACAGCTAAGATATGTTGACAGCTGTAATACTGCTTTAACTCTCTCTAAGTCACTTTTGATACGCATTTATAAATATTTTACTTGGGTATCTATAGTATTTTATATGTATAAAACATTTATATCTAATTGTAGAAATTAATTTTCTATTTATTAGTTTATGAATTATGATTTTAAAATGTATTTTGTATTAAAATAAAATTGTATTTTGGTATTTCATAATGTACTTTGGTCATTTTAAAATTAATAACCGTTATTTGCTAGGCTGCCATGCAGAGATTTCTTGTTGGTGGCTTTGTGCTACAGTATATCAATATTTCTCTTAGGCAGGGATGGCGAATCTATGGCACGCATGTACCCGGTGTTACACGTACACAATTATTTGAGTGGTATGTCAACATGAAAAGAATGAACACTGTTTAAACTTTTTTCCTTTTGTGGTATAATTGTCTGAATTCATTAATATTTTCGACAGCTGCGTTATTCACATGTCACAATGAACTTTGTGAAGTTAACTGTTAGAATTCATCTTGTGTGTTGTTGAAGACAAGTTATGAACTGAAGATAAATATCTTGGTTAGCAAACTACAACATATGGAAAAGGTTATGTAAGTTTTTTATTTTAATATTCATATAAATTTATTGTCTTTTCCCTCTGAAGGTGTTTTTCAATGTTTTAATTTTAATTTAATGAGATTATTATTGTCTAAGACACTTTGACAATTTAATCAATTTTCCTTCTTTAAAATTCAGGCATTAAGGTAGTATTTAAAATTTAATTTGAGTTATTCATTACATTTCATAATATTCAACAAATTTGTATTTTTAAATACCCATTAAAAATTTTTAAATAAAAGTTGGCACACTGGACTCGCTAAAATTCAGCCAATCATTAAGTGCCACACTTGTCGTAGAAGTTTTGCCATTCGTGCTCTAGGGAAAGATTTTCATAAGCCTCATGGGTAACATGAATAAGAACACAAAAAAATATTTTTCCTATTGTGTTTAATTTAATATTATGAAAGGGATTCTTCTGTTACATAATCATGTTAAACTATAATTATTGTTTAATTTGTTAAGCTCAGCTATAGTAGGATTCTGGCAGGAAGTAAGTTTTATAAAACACTTATTTTCCAGTTAACATTGATATCTTACGCCTTTTTTTCTAAGAGTACTATATATAATTATTGATAATATTTATCAATAAGTGACAGGTTCTCGGTGTACAACTATTTGAAATAATAAAGTAACTTTTGTAATTGTCATATACTCTCATTCCTACCATAATACTACAATATAAATTTTTGTAAACACTTTCATAAGGTTTATATATACTATATACTCAGCCATACAACCACTCATTAATTTTAATCTGTGCCTTAACTTATTGATTGTACTTAAGTATTAAATTGTACACAATAAATTAATAAGAGATGTAGAAAATACTAAAACATTAATTTCTCTTGAACATTAATATACTTTAAGTAATGATTTATTGAAGGCTTTATTGTGTTATTTTTATTTATTTTTTATGTGTGAAACTACAACTTTTTCTGAAAGTTAAAGTACTCATTTTACTTTAACTTTTTACTTGGTGGCTTAGAGAGAAAGATGCCTATTTATGTTTTATTGTGTCAACAAATTAATATATTATTTCAACTGTGCTTAATTATTTAGTTTTATTGATACAATTTAATCTCATTTTACTTAAAACAGTAAATATATCCATAATAAAAATTTTTATTGTGCATATTTTTATACATTTTATAAGATTTTAATAATTATTTACTTTGTTTGGAATTTTCTTTTGTATTTGCTTTTATTCTTGTGTGTTCAAGTGCATGCTTTTGTGTAGTGCAGTATTGTCACAATAGTTCAAGTTGACCGAGACCAGACCCACCTTTGAACTATCAAAAGTTTGAACTACATTATGTATAACAACAAAGAATGAAATAATCAAATGTTTTTCATTTTCTTTTTTTGAATATCTGTATGGGCGAAATCTTAACATCCAGGAAGTCAATTTTATAAAGGTCAAGTTTTCAACATAATTTCCTTTAGTGTCATCATTAGTACTTATAACGATGCTATGTAAAATGATGCGTATGAAACCTTAACTATTTATAACCTTGGAACATTTGAGACTACTCTAATTTGAACACTAATTTTTCCTCTTAAGCTGAATAAATCTAATTTCAAACACTAATACTATTCAAAAATTAATTCTTTGAACCACAGTATTTTTCACCTATTTAACCATTTAAAGAAACATTCTCAAAATAGGAGTAATGGTAGATGCCCATCTTTATGTGAAGATTCCTCATAGCTTTGCTATATAGTTTCACTAGTACCAGCCATTTTTAACAGTTTCAAATTTGTTTTGCATGTAAATATCACAATATCCTGTGTGTATGTGTGTGTAGCTTTGTGCCCTACTTTAATTGGTACATTGCATATCCAGGAAACCCCATTTAAAGTGGCAATGTCGTGGAACGTGTCCTATACCTTGTGTGGCTCTTTGGCAATCCACTACTATCGCTTGTGTGTGTGAGACATTGTTAGTTCACATGGGGTTAGTACGATTTTTGATACCTTGATTCTTAGCTCTCAAATCCCAGTGGGGGAAAGTTCTGTTGTTTAAATGAAGCAGCCAAGTTGTTAATTTCTCATTGCATTCATAACTAGTTTTTTAAATAAAGTTTAACTTAAGTACTGACAAATTGTGAATGTACTCAAAATGAACTTTGTGCTCTAGTAATCATGCGCTAATAAAACAAGCTTGGATAGGTATTTTCTTTACATTTACACTTTTTAGTGTTTTTTTTTTAATTTGTTTAAAAAGCATACATAGAAATAACTGTGAAACCTACAAGCTTAAATCTATAGTTCAAAACTGTGGCTAGCATGACTTCTTTATTTTTTATATCACTGTCAGTAATTCTTTTCGCTGCCTCATTAACAGCAGTTTGATACAGAAAAACATCCAGAACATATACACTTTTCTCAAATCAAATTTATCTTGACTTTTTAATGGCAAATCTTAGAAAAAACCTCTCAAAGGTTATATATAATATCAACAAATTTCTTAGAAGTGAAAAGTAATATGAGTAAAATAATTAGAGTTGGGTCGATTCCACTCTTTTACTAATCCGAATCTCCCATTTAATTTTGAATCTTGAGTCCTAATGTTGGAAAAAATTATGGACACAAGAAAAAATATAAATACAATTAAATAATATAAAATACAAATAATAACTAAGTGTTAACATTCTTTCTTTTAATCCATTCATTATAACATACATTTATTTAAGTGTTAAATTACTGATCTGGAGCCTGGTTGTTAAGCTCATCTTATAGCTATAACGGTTCTGAACCATCAATAAGCAATATTAGAGCTCTAAAACAAATTTCAAATAGAAATTTTAAAAAAAATCCTAAGGATTTGAGTTTCAAATATGAATATCCTTAAGGATTCAAGGGCCCATCCCTAAAAATAATACTCTGTATATATATATATATATATATATATATATGAAAATATTTAAAAAACTGAATTTACAAATTTTGATAGGCCTTCCATAAAATAAAACAAAAACTTTCTTGAAATATATATAACATTTGTTTTTCAGTAGCCACCTATCCCCTTTCTAATACCATGTAGAAATAATCTTAGTTTAATTGTCTTGTTTAATACTTTTAAATCTCTACAACAATTATATGTTAAGAACTAAAAAGGTTTTTACAACATTTTTGCTCAAGTTTGATCAAATCAAATAAAAGATAAGGCCATTAAGTTTAAAAATAGTTTTAATTCTTTGTATTTCTACAAACAGAATTCACATTCCTGAACAAACTTTGCGTTTATTACCTTATAAAAAAATTGCATCATTATTATATAAAATTATGTAACTAGATTTTTAATTCTAATAGAGAGCCATTTTTACCAACACAAATTGCACATGAATGTTTCACTTTATTTTATATCTGACAGGGGTTTGAAATGGGAATTCAAAACCAAGAGTAAGCCAGTATTAAGCATTTGTGTAGAGTTTCGGATTGGAAAATAACTAGTTTTGAAAGAATATCCCAAAATTTTCCTCTAGTGACTGTTTATAACCTCAATGTTTTTCATCAACTATGTTAATAATCTATTTCATTTGTAGAAAAAATTGGTACAGTACACCTCACAGACTACCTCTCTCTTTAATTTTAAAATAGAGATGTATACACTGTTACAGAAACATTAATCAAAGAGGGGTTGTCCATCAAAGAGCCTAACAATCAATTTCATATTTCTAAGTATTTCATGAAAAATGTATACATTTGTTAGTATTTATGAAAGGTACTTAAAAACCATTTAGTTATGGATAAAAGAAATTGGTATGATCTAGGCCTATTTACTCAATCATACAAACTTCATGTTTTCTGTAGGCTATTTTTGGGAAGATATGCTAGCTTGGTATGTTGTATTTATATCTCAGGCCTAGTCAAAATAAGCATCAATCGAGCTAGTAATAAAATTAAAAAGGGCATAATATGTCAATTTGCAGTTCAAATAGGTTTACATAAATTAACTTACCAGCTGTTATATTTACTCTACCCCAACGCCATTTTTGTTTATGAAAAAAAACCTCAGTCTTTTTCACACTTCACCTTGGTCAGAACCACTTGCTAACAACACTTGACACCAAAACGTAACCAAGTCAATCATGAAAACTTGCTTCATATAATATGCACACCAATAAAAAAAGTGATCAATTTAATTTATTCGATCTTAAATTTGAGCCATTACTATTCAAAAGCAAGATGTTATTATTCAAACCGAAACAAGAAATTTATTTAATGTATTTTGATTACCAATTTTTTTTATTGTTTAAATTATTTTAAATGTAATTATAGATATTTAAATATATATTTTTTATACATTTGCAGAATTAAATATGCGAAATTTGAGTAAGCACATACATTACAAACTACATTACAAATGATTACAATACACTACAATGTTAGCTAACTAGCTTTGGCATCAAACATTAACAATTATGAATTATGATTGTAATTATTACATTCTAATTATAAATAATTAGTTTTAGTAATTATTATTTTCTAATATACACTAATACACTTAGTAATGTCAAAATTTAGAAGGTACTTACAGTGTACACATTTAATAAAGTATACTTAGTATAAATAATATAGTCATGTATAATATATGAAACCACTTTTAATAAATTAGTATATAGCCTTTTTAACTATCTACACTTATTATTGGTTGATATAATTGACTTTTTATCTGGACTAATAAAATATTTTAAAATCCTCTACTTCCAACTTGATGAAATGTTATGATTTTGATGTTTGTCTGCAGAGAGGATTGAAGTTTTAATGCGTCAACACCAAACCGGATGAATTATATTTGAGTTTCATTTTTCAAGAGGGCACAGATTTATTTTTAGTAGCAGTTGGGGGAAGCCAGATTGGTTGATAGGCCTTGCTCTTTCCTCCACGTGGCGAGGCGATGTGTATACCAAGCCTAAAAACACACAGAATAGAAATTAATAATAGTTCCATCACTTTTTAAAACTTAATAAAGATTTTGTCACATCCAGTTAACTAGTGGACATGTGAACATGGTTAAGGTTTAACCAGACATCACATTGAAGGTTTTTTTTTTATTTTTTACATTTTCCTCCAAACAAAAGATACGCTATTATTTTTTTAAGCTCATCAGCTTCGTCTCATAATGGTCAAACACTTTGCTTCAGACAAAATCCATATAATAATTTGATTTTAAGACTAAAAAAAGGACAAAATTTAATCTTAACATGATATAAGGGCTTTTTTTTAGCACCATGTCTTATCCGTTCAGGTTGTACTAATTACACTAATGTATTAGGGACTAGTAAGGTTTATTTTAGAGGAAAAGTGGAAAGCCATTTAAGAAAAAAACCTCAATGCACCCGACTGGTATCGAATTTTAATCTCCCCCTCATTGATAGTCTAGTCCAGGACTGTCCAACTGGTGACCCACGACGCATTATAAAAGTTAAAAAAAAAATATAAAGTCATTCAGGAGTTTCTTAAACATGATCAGACTTAAATTGTGTAAAATTTACTCCAAGTATTATTTGCTGTACTGCACTGTATAGCAATTATTATAATACTTCTAATGTAATATATTATTTAAATTTAAAAAAAACCTTGTTAATACTGCATAGGCCTAATCTCTACATGTGCGGCCTGCACACTGTCTAGGAATATAAAATGAGGCTCTTAGCTAACTTCAAGTTGGACAGCCCTGGTCTAGTTCATTAGGATAGTAGCACCTTATACCATGCGGCCACTGAACCGGGTAAGAGCAAGCTTGGGTGAGAACTTATGAACTAGGCACATGCAAAGAGAATAATTAAAAATATATGCCTACTGTACAGGCTTAAATAATTTATTTTTGAAACTAACTTTACAGGTGTATTTTTCAGCTATTACTATTTTTCATGCCAATTTCTCTTTATTTAAATGAAGATTGCAGAAAATGCGCATTTCTTGGTTAGAGTTGGCTTAACTTTTTATCATATTCTGAAAATTTAAAAATGACACCTGGACACGGGAATCGAATCCGGGACCTTTGGCTTAGTACGCCAATGCTCTAACCACTGAGCTATCCAGGATTCGTCCCGTGCCCAGGGTCATTCTTCACTCATATTTTAAGGCAGAGCCAATGCTCTAACCACTGAGCTGACGATTTTCGCTTAGTCCATCATAGACTCTGCCTTAAAATATGAGTGAAAATTACCCTGGGCACAGGATGAATACTGGATAGTTCAGTGGTTAGAGCATTGGCGTACTAAGCCAAAGGTCCCGGGGTTCGATTCCCGTGTCCAGGTGTCATTTTTCAATTTTCAGAATATGATATCTAACTGAAGTAATTACCATTAATATAGCTCTGGCTATTTACTCTTAATTAACTTTTTATGTTTTATGGGCTTACAATCTTTAGGTAGAACAATACCTCTAAACCAAGTGATACAAAGGTCTTGTGGTTCACTTCCTGTAACCATGGTGTTTTTAACTTAGTTGAATTCTTATCCAATTTAAGTATTACAAATATTAAATCAAACAGAAAACCTAAAAATAAGACTTTATCAACAAACATAAATCCACACATTAAGGGATGTATGTATTCTGAAAGTTTTTCAAAGTTATAGTTTTTTCAAGCAACTCATTTAAATTCCGCTAGAGCCTATCACATCGGCCCTTACTAAGAAAATACACACAACCTATTTTTTAATAAAAGTCATCTAGTAAAAATCTAATTTTATTTCCATAGATTTAAGACCAAAAAAACCTTTGTTCTCATGTAACTTATTTTATAATTATTTTAAATTAAATTTAACCAAAAGGGTAACTGTTGATTAAGTAGGAGTAGGCCTACCAATTATTGACATTGTAGCTCCAGTAACAAAGGTGTCTATTTCTAAGTTTAATTTTAATGAAAATTAATATGGAAATAATTTTTTTTAAAAACATTGCGGCTTATCAAAAAATGTTGTATGGTAGGGTTTTTTTTACACTTTATATTGTCTAACAAAAATTAATATATTGCCAAACAATGTATAAAGTTGTCAATTTTTTTAACACATATCAACATATAAACTTTTAAGTTGAAAAAAAGATTAATATGTTTTCTAATAACACATTAAACTTGAAATCAAACATAATATTATACATATTTTACCAGGATTTTTTTTAATTATAAAGTTATTCAAAATATGCATATGCAAGAGTGTAGAATTCTAATTAGTCTAAGGGAGGAGTCCACTAGAAAATTGACTTAATATGTTGATTTTTTTATATAGCTATAAAGTTGCATCCACACCGCAGCAACATTGTTGGCAACATGCATTGTCAACAAAAATGTGAAAAATCAGCTCTAAATGTTGACAACATTCATGTTGGGAAGTGTTGGCAACATATTGACAGTTTCCCATCATTGAGCGGTAGACCTCAAAAAAATGTTGGCGGCACTTTTGAGGTGCATCTACACCGTAGCAACATTGTCGTCAACAAAACGGGAAAAAAAACAGTTCCAAGTGTTCACAACATTCATGTTGGGGAGTGTTTGCAACATGTTGACAGTTTCCCCGTCAGTGAGTGGTAGACATCAAAGAAATGTTGGTAACATGTTGGCGGCATCATTGAGGCACATCTACACTGGAGCAACAGTGTTGTCAACAAAGTAATCAGCATTTAGTTTTCTTAGAGGCTCCACCTGAGAAGGCTATAGATATATATTGTTTCTATATTTTGAAGAGATATGATAAACTTCGGTAAGAGTCTCCTGTAGCTAGAAATCTCAGGGTCAAGTCCTTCCTCCTTGTAGTTAGTGTTTTGCTTGCTTATTTTCCCTCCCAGTGTTCTTGAGAAGAAACTCAAAATCTGAACTAGACATTCTTGTGAAATTCTTAGAACTACCTGATAATCTTATTTCACCTATATAAATTCCATAGTCATCACATTTTAGATCCCGCAATAAATCTCGTCCAGCATATCTTTGGCAACTCTGGAGAGAAGGACGAACAGAAAATTGATGTCTAGCTGGAGGTACACTAAAAAATACATTTGCCGCAGTTCATATTCCTCTCTCAGCATCCTGTACTCGAATATGTTCTGACAAGAATGTTGATTTGGTCTAAACACCTTGTGGAAGAAAAATATTGTCAACATTCACACGATTTGTTGCCAACAATGTTGCTGTGGTGTGGACACACCTCAAGGAATCCCTAAAAACACCCTGGCCTTGACTATCACCTGCACATCCCGCTCGTCCAAGCCCGTCTCGGCGGCTAGTAGCACCAGGTCTGTAGGGTGTGGGTTCTTGACCCGGCTAAACTGCGCCTCCAGGGTTTGTTCTTGGTCCGGACTCATCCTGATGACTCTGCTACCAGCACCAGAGGGGAAAGCTGGGGCGACACTGACTTCAACATGGCGGACACCTGGTTAGGGACACAAAGAACATTCATATTGACTCAAGTTTACTCTTCTTTAGAGTTAGTAGAGCTCCCAACTGTGTAGGGCTAGACATATATGTTACAGAATTAAAAATATCAATGTTTTATAGTAAAAACAAATGATTTTCTTTAAAAATCAATGAAAGAAGCAGTGGTCTTCGAACAACGGATGTGGGGATAAATGTGCCCCCTCTAGATTTATTTCACATCTCTCTGAAATTCTTGGATACCAAGCTGAAATATGACCTTGCATCAAACACCAAATATCTTTCAGAATCATCCGATTCTCAAACATTTCTTATAAAGAAATATAATTGTTGATAAAATCCAGGGCAAGGACCCCCACTTCTTGAGATATTCATTTTTCTAAAATTTGCTGAATAGAACAACTCTAAATAGCTTCTAAACATATCCGAATTTTGAAATTTTGTCAAAATAGCTTGTAAAAAACCCGCTTTGGTTGTCGAATGGTTTATGGCGTCAGTTACTCTCGCAATTGCCTACTATGGAGATAACGAGGTTCGAATCACGGTCGGACGTGACGAGGGTGATTTTTTCCTGAACGATTTTAATCTCCGCGCAAATGCTAGTACATTTCATCTAAAGGTAACCTTTCTCAGCCCGAACGTGAAGTAAGACGCAATGCTAAAAAAAAAAGCTTCTAAAGGAGTATAATTTTTTCTAAAAAAAGTCTAGGGGACCTTTCTAAATAGCTCTTATGGACAACCAAATTAAAAAATATATATTGGTGAGTACCCTTCCAAAAGAGCTTGAAATTTTTTGCTAAATACCCTCCTGCTCCTCGACACAATAAATGGTACGGCGCACCACACAGACTTTCTCTCTCTTTCTATACACTCGTAAGATTTCTGAACGGAATAATGTACATTGAATCATCACCACTCCACATAAGAACACGCATAAAATAATATACAGTGATATATAATCAATGAGAAAAGAGGCGCATCTTTGTCCACCTAAGAACATTTCAAACAGTTTAATGTCTTCCACAAGGGTCAACACTTTGTATTAAAAATTCGATTTCTGGTTAAAATTTTAACATTTTATAAGGTGTTGCAGATCTTCAAGTCATCGCATTGATACTTAATTATTCATTTATACATTTTGACCAATAAAAAATGTAAATATTGACTATTGAGTCTAAAATGGAGATAGATCATTGCTGTGCAAACATTTCTCCTAAGAGCTTTAAGGAAAAATAACATACTTTTTTTAGATACTTACTTATATTTAATTACTCTATGGCATTGGAGAATTATTGCGTTAAGACTTAAGTAGTATATGTTTACGGGGACGCGGCAGTTGGCCTAAAAGGCATTTGGCCTAAAGGCATTTGGCCTAAAAATGAAACCAAAAGTCATTTGGCCTAAAGGCATTTGGCCTAAAGGCATTTGGCCTAAAAGGCATTTGGCCTAAAGGCGTTTGGCCTAAAGTCGTTTAGCCTAAAGGCGTTTGGCCTAAAGTCGTTTGGCCTAAAGGCATTTGGCCTAAAAGGCATTTGGCCTAAAAGCATTTGGCCTAAAATGTAAATTTAAAACCTTCGGCTATCTTCGGAAAGTAAAAAGTACTGTTAGTTGTTTCATCTGAATATAGATAGCACAACTGATGCAAGGTAGTTACAATATTTCTAAAAACATTGACACTATCCTACATACAACTAGATCAGTTCACAAAACACAATATCACCTTTTTTATGTATAGATTTCTGATATTATTTCCTTGTTAATATATCTCACGGTCATAAAGTTAACGAAAAAACAATAAGAAAACACCATTTTCGGGGACTTTTGACAACTTATTTCGAAAGGCAAAATGAAAGTGGAAGCCAATATTAATAATTAATATATATAATAGTGACGCATTAAATAAATTTTGCCAGTAAATATGTAGACGTCAAACGGAGATCATAACTTGTTTAGGTGGCCCAATTGTAATGAGCCCGTATATACACGTGTTTGTATATATATGTTGTAATGATATGGAATTATACATCTAAATAATTTATTATTCACTTCTATATTCAAAATTATGATATTATAAATACGAGCAGGTAGTAAGATTTATTTGTGTTAAGTTGCAAGGTATGGCGACATCTTTCTACGCCTCTGTTTTAAAGGCGAACTCAGTTTTGTAGACAGAGACGCACCTGGATGACCACACCTTTCTTTCTTTTGGGAAGTTTCGAGAAGGAGATGTCACTAGATATAACTATTTCAAAGTACGCATCTCTTCACTTGCAATCCTGACGAGGAGCCGTGTGGGTTGGGTCTATGATAAATTTCACGTGCCGGGAATTAACATACACATAATACAATAGTCGGGTTTTTAAATTAATATTTACAACGTGTGAAATATCTAGCAAAAACTGTTTATCTACTTAATATAAAAAACTATAAAAGACCAGAACTTTTAATTTATAAAATAAGACATTATCCCCTTTTTGATTACCATAATACAGGATAGCAAACTTAGACCCAATTCAATCATTATATCAAATATCACCCTAATGGTGGCGAACCAACATTAATATATCAGGCTAACTTTTATACGTTACAATAATGGCTTCCCAACGTGGAGGGCCTGATAAACTGAAATAATAACATTAAATCCAGTTCACAACCCGAGAAAGTGAGTGCTCAAAGAACAGTGAAAGTGCCGCAAACAACTTAAGTGCCTTATTACGCAAAAAAAAAAAGTGACTTAAGAAGAAGAAGCTCCAAACCAGGTGATTTTGGAAGAAGAAGCTCCAAATCAGGTGACTTCAGAGGGAAGAGTTCAAAACCCAGTAGATTCTGAATAAGGTCCAAAGCTTCTAGACTTCAGGTGGGGTACGCAAGGAAAATCTCACGTAAGTCATCAACAGCAAAACTTCATTAAATATGGAAGAGACAGACAGTAGTAGCAGTGAGGATAATCCTCCCCTAACGCAATATTCCCAACCAATGGTAGAAGAACATTCTTGTTTAGAACTATCTGATCAGGAACAAAGTGAACAACATGAGAAAGTAGTTGAACAAATAGTTCATAAAGAAGAAGACTCAAGGGGGGTGGAAAATGTTTCAAAGGTAGGAGGTGTAGCTCAACAAACATCAGCAAATGACCTAAATGCAATATTAATGCAGTTAGTGCAGAAAATGAAAGAGGGTAGTGAAAAGAGTGAAAAGTTAAGTCAGCAAATTAAAGAGAGTAGTGAAAAGAGTGAAATGTTAAATCAGAAAATAAATGAAAGGTTCGATAAAACTAGCCAGGAGCTACAAAAAACTAGACAAGAGCTACAAAAAGAATAGCCGGGAGTTAAAAGAAATCAAAGAAAAGAATCAAAATTTAAATACAAAGTTTGATGAAAAATTTAAGGGTGTAAATGAACAATTCAACAGGTTAGAACAAGAATTGCAGGGTAAATTTCAAGAAGTATAAAACGACTTTGACAAAAAATTACAGAAAATACAACAGACTGAAAGTGACCAAACGCAGGTAAGGGACGAACTACAGACGCTTAGGGAAGACTGTAATAAGTCAGAAAAACAGACGAATGAGCAGATAAAAAAACTTAAAAATGCAAAGGAAAACTTTAAGCTTAAACAGGACGATTTAAATTCCAAAGGAAAAACTACTCAGGAAAGTTGCGATAAAAATAAAAATGAAATTCTAGAACAGGTACACCATTTAACAGAACGATTTGCGACTGTTGAAAAAGAACAACAAAAATGTGGTGATAGCCTTAAATTCCAAAATGATTTCTTTGATGGACACACAGTACCAGATGTTTACTTACAGGAAATAGTTGACCAGCAATTGGACAAATTTAAGGACAACTTGACTGAAACTGTGGACAAGACGTTACAAACAGTCGAACAAATGCGACAACAACTAGAACAGGCTAAGTCAAAATATGACGAAGTAGTGGAAAAAGGGACGCTAATTACTGCTGGTGCCTTGGTATTACCTAGTACAAGCATCCAGAATCAATTAATGGACTATGTACCCACCTTCAGTGGAAATAATGTTAGGGTGCATGCTGTACAGTTTTTGAAAAAGATGGATAGACTTTTTGAAAATAGTAAACTCACCAAAGCACAAAAAATAGCATTTTTTAATTCAAAGTTAGTAGGTGAAGCTGAAGTGTGGATGAATAGTCACGAGGCTGACTATACATCCTATGAAGCAATAAAGATAAACTTTCGTAAAAGATTTGGTCCGTGTATAAGCAGGACAAGTTAGTAAATGATATTTTTACCATTGATCTCTATAGTATAACTGGATGGACATATGTGGCTGAAATTTTCGAGCTGTCGTCTGCATACCATTGTGTAAGAGAGAAATAAACTTTCGGGTATCTCATTCTTTCTTTTACCAATACAAGGCAATGTGTCATTTTAACATAGTTCATTAATCTGATTGAATATATGAGAAAAATCAATGTGTAAGTGGTTAAATTAAATAAATATGTTAGTTAAAGCTTTGAAGAGCATATAAAAGTTCAAAACTGGTTAGTTTTTCCTTTAAATAAGTTGATGTAGCCTAATATGTAAGATGATTTTTTAAGGAAGCTTACTTGTAAGGCTTTATCTCGTACCAGAATCCTACCCTATAGTTGTGTTTAGTTAGGATAAAAGACCTTACAGAAGGAAATTTCTACTTCTGTTCTAAATTGCCGTTCATCCTATTATTTTGGTACGAAATAAAGCCTTACAGATTGGGATTATTACTAAAATCAGGGTTTAGTAGATAATGTAATTCCTACAAGCCTATAACCTAAATTATCATTTGAACGTAAGACTTCTACACAAAGTGTGTCATTCAAACAAATGTAATACAGTTTTTAGCTGACTTGTTTCATTATAGTTATCGAAATTTCAACATAATATGGTTTCTGAAAGATATGAGCCAACTTAAAAAAACAGGTATTATTAAAATAATACTTTCCACAAGCCTATAACCTAAGTGATAGTTTGAATGCATGGCAACTATTCAAATTTTGTCATTCAAACAAATGTAATCAAGTTTTAAGATACCTTGTTCATTATATTTATAGAACTTTCAATATAATATGGTTTCTGAAACCAATATACAAGCTAATAATCAACTTTAAATATAAGTGTAGTCGTGCCAGACTGTAAACAACATTGATGATAAATACATAGAAATGGGAATATCTAAGGTTTTATTCATATCTGTACAGTATTACATGTAAAACTGGATTGTATATCCTTTAATGTAAATGTTTCTTCAGGAAAGTGTGGTATAATACTTCACTATTTTCAAACAATAACACTTTTATTCATCAGAGACATGTTTTCGCATAAGAACATTTAAAGAAACAGTTAAATCTGTCCCCCCCCCCCCTCTGTGTAGCAGATGATACACTTGAGCGTCACGCTTTTGTCCTTGGAATGTGCATGTGTATGTCCATCCAGTTATATCATAGAGATCAATGATTTTTACAGGCCGGTATGATCCAATTAAAGGGCCTATGTGTGAATATTAGAGAATAGAGAAATTATGATTGAGGAGGAGAAGGGAAAATTTTCAAAAACCAATAGAAACAATTACTAACAGAACAATTTATTTGATAAGCTGAGGTGCTTACTAGAGTGATTATTTCAAATTAATTCAAGTTTAATTAGTAAATTTAAACTATTTATTTTGGTGTTCATTTCAACAATGTCTTCGCGTAAGCGAGCAAATATTGATGCAAAGACTGCACATATATATAATTGATTTTACTTCTTATAGGTAGTAGTTAATTTGTTGCTTCATCAACATACAAAGTTCTCACCTCACACGTGTCTAAAATTGTATTTTTGGTAGTTTAGATCAGGGTTGCTCAAACTGCGAGGCGTGAGGGGATTTCCAATGAGGTGTGAACCAATTTTTCACTTCCTTTGACTTGCTAAATTATGATTGACTAAAAAATTAATATTCTGTTTGGCTTATGAAGCAATAAAATTAATTAATATATTACCAATCTTTACTATTCTTAATAAACTTCTACAAAGCTCTTATCAGAAAATAACGAAATAAATTAAATAATAAATGTCTCATTTTTGTATTTTAACGTAAAAAAGTTATCTTATTCTAAGAAAGAGAGTCTTAACAATTACTTTTAATGTTCATGTAAGGCTCAAGAGCATAGAGTTTGAGAAAACCTGGTTTAGATAATTTGCTAGAAATAAGATAATTTACCCAACTTAAATGTGAGCGAAGCCGTGGGCAAACTCGAGTAAGTTAATATGATTATAAAAAAAGAATGATTTATTAATTCATTTAGTAAAATTAATAAACAAATATACTTTGGTACTTAAAAAAATTCAAAATTCAAAATAAAACAAAATTATTAAAACGGTGTGTGTGACCACATGTATGTGCTAATTAATAGAAAACGGTACGTGTACAAAACTTTTTATTTCTGGTACAAAACGGTACAAAAACTAGTATAAAACCTTGGCAATGTAAAAAGTTCAACATATACAAAAGTGGTACTACAGGTTAATGGACGTGATGCTATACCTTGGGAAGTAGTAAATTGAGAAAAGACTTATGTATTTTGAAACGGTAGTATATACTAGTTAACTAAACACTACACACCTCGCCATCTATTAGCATCACTACAAATCATAACGAATGTTTCCGGAGACAGCCAAACACATTTTAATAAATGGTCTAAAAATTAAATTTACAAAAAGTCATTTGGCCTAAAGGCGTTTGGCCTAAAGGCATTTGGCCTAAAGGCATTTGGCCTAAAAGGCATTTGGCCTAAAGGCGTTTGGCCTAAAGGCGTTTGGCCTAAAGGCATTTGGCCTAAAAGGCATTTGGCCTACACTTTAGGCCAAATGCCTTTAGGCCAAATGACGGGTACCCTATGTTTACAACTAAAGCTCACAAAATTGTATTAATATATTTGCAAATATCTCAGAAACTGTTGCTTTTATAAAAATATATGTCAAATAAAAGTTTTTTATTTCTAATAGTCCTACAATTTTGCAATGGTAAGTTGTTTAGTTTGTCACACAGTTGTGGAGATACGGAAATTAACGCTTCTGTAAATTACCCTAAAAATCATTTTCATAGGAAAATGAAAATAGCCAGTATATTTATAATCTTAATCAACGCCTGGATACGAATTTTATTCAAAATTGTTTGAGCAGATTTTGAGAAAACTAATTTTTTCTCTTTTCACCCTTCAGTAAACTACCCTTAATTTTAAGTTTTTATAGACACACAGACAGACGGCATTGCAAAGACTATTTTTTAGGCTTGTGGGGGTCATGAGACGTCGACATCCATCAACATTTCAGGTTAGTTTTTTTTACGGTCGCAATACTTAAACTTTAATGTCCAAAAAGTTAAAAAATTCATATAATTGTTTATAGATTGAAAATTATTGATTTTATAAAAATATGTTTCGGATAAAATATTTGTATTATAAATAAATATACATATTTGTAATGCTAAGTAATTTCATATCTCAAATAGTTTCGGAGCTATTATAAAAAATGTTAATTAACGCTTCAGACCGGAGCCCTTAAATTCATTTTGCCGAAATATTGAGGGTAGCCATTTTGTTTGGAATATTTATAAATGTTTATAAATGAAATTTAATCTTAATCGTTAGAGCCGATTTTGAGAAAATCGACTTTTTCTCTTTTTGCCCTTCAGTAAACTACCCTTAACTTTAAGTTTTAATAGACACACAGACAGACGGTATTGCAAAGACTATTTTTTAGGGTTCGGGGGGTCATGAGACGTTGACATCCATCAATATTTCAGGTTAGTTTTTTTTACGGTCGCAATACTTAAGCTTTAATGTCCAAAAAGTTAAAAATATATATATATAATTGCGTATAGATTGAAAATTATTGATTTTATAAAAATATGTTTCGAATAAAATATTTGTATTATAAATACATATACATATTTGTAATGCTAAGTAATTTCATATCTCAAATAGTTTCGGAGCTATTATAAAAAATGTTAATTTACGCATCAGACCGGAGCCCTTAAAGCCATTTTGCCGAAATATTGATAGTAGCCATTTTGTTTGGAACATTTATTTATGTTCATAAATGAAATTTAATCAAAATCGTTAGAGCCGATTTTGAGAAAATCGACTTTTTCTCTTTTTTCCCTTCAGTAAACTACCCTTAATTTTAGGGGTAGATATCCAATTCCAAATACCCCTTGGGGCAACCCTATGAAAACCCTAGATATCAAGTTTCAGCTCAATCGGTAAAATAGTTTAGGCTCTAGTTGGAGGTACAGACAGACAGACAGAAAGACGGAAATTCAAAAACCACTTTTTCGGATTCAGGGAGTCATGAAACGTCAAGATTCATCAAAATCTCGAGTTCGATTTTTTTGACGATCACCATACTTTCTCTACCCGTAAGATAGAGAGAAAGTAAATATAATGCCACTGAACTGAAGTGCATTAAAAAAAAAATATATATATATATATATATATATAAAACATCAATATCAACTCAAACAAATTATATATATATATATATTTGTGTGTGTGTTTCATTGAAGCTCAAGCAATGAAAGTTAAAAATCATCGACCAACAAACATTGCTGGCAAAAACCTAAAGAAAAGCTTTTGGTAAATATTTTCTATTAATTCGTTTAGCACTATGGATATTAACGACTTAATTCAAAGAAAAGAGGTGGGCAGGTTTAGTTTAGAGGAAGTGCGTCCACATTAGTAGGTAGAGCGGATGAAAGACCGCAGTAATAACATCCGTACCATGCATCTTACTACCGATCCGCTTCTTGAGATAGATACTAGAAAGGTAAACTTAAAGAGGTAACGTACCCACATATTGTGGACGGAAAATGGGAAACCATTTTGGAAAGGCTACCTCAGTGACTGGGATCCGAACCCCGACCTTCCCGTAAACGGTGCGGTTATAAACGTGTTTAAAGAGAAAGCGTGTACGCTCTACAATATGTAAATGAAATATCAGCTGCTGACTTGTGTGTTGATGTGGTCACGGAACTGATGCTGCATACAAATAAGGTCGCGATGTCGGGACAGCCAATTTTTTTCCGCCTCGGTCTTCACGTTACAAACGTAATTATGATTTTCTTTTAAAGACGAAGATGGCAACGACTTGTTCCATCTACGTCATCTCGTCGCTCCGGACTGAAGATGACTATCTCCATAATGAGTTACGCAGGCCAGGCTGGGCGTGCGGTCAGCACGACTGGCGCTGGTTTTTTTTAAGGCCTGGGTTCGATTCCACCTAGTTTCACTAGGGATGTTTATTTCCTGTTTTCTTTTGTGCTATGTATATTATCGCCCATTCGAAACTTAAAACTAATTTTAAGGGCACAGGTTGATCGAGGTAAACTTTTAAGGAAACCTTTTTTTTAACACCTCCGTCTTACTACCCATCCGGACTATTTTCATTAATAAGATAGGGACGAGGAAATTATAATTTAAAACAGGTCTACTCAAGAGAAAGGTGGAAACCATTTAGATAAGGAAAAACTCCGTACACTCGAACAGGATTTGAACCCCGACCTCCTCGTCACCATCAGACCAGACGATATCGATGCATTGGTCTAAATGACCACTGGTTTGAGTTTAATAATGTTTTGCATTGCGTTATATTTCGTTTATAAAGCCATAATAAAATATTTGAGAAATTTTCCTGGATAGTGGATCTGACGCACCACCCGCTCCAGTGGCCGAATGGTCTAACTAAGCCCTAAGGCGTCACTCTAGTGTTAGACTAGCCTGCTGCTGACGGGGAGATCGGGGTTAGAGTCCCGGTCGGGTCTACTGAGGGTGATTTTCCATAAATGGTTTCCCACCCTCCTTCCACGTAAACGCTGTTAGATAACTTCTAAAATCAATTGGACCGCTTCAATTGATATTTCGTGTCCTAAATTCAAGCTATTAATAAACTTTATAAAAAAATTGTAACAAATATTTCGTCCTTCTCGACGACATATCGTCATCTCACGATAGCCTATATCAGGGGTCGGCAACCTTTTTTAGCCCCGATCAACTTACAAACTGGTCAAAAATCCCGTGATCTAGTTTGATTTTTTCCTTAATTTTTCTTATATTTATTCATTTAATTCAAGCTTTTATAAAATACTAATATCCTCAACTTTATAAAAAAAAAATCCTAGAGTAAATAAAATGTACATTTTCATATTGAACTATTTAATTTACTTATAACATTACTTATTATGACCGTTATCAAAGTTATTTTGTTCACACTCGAATATTATTTGATAGTACTTGATATATTTGTGGGTTTATAAGACTCAAAGATCGAATTGTGATGACAATGTATGTTTCTTACGTGATCGACTGAAAATTGCCGCGAGATGAACCGGTCCTGGTCTATATCGTACCACTTGGAGATACAGCGCCACACTAGGCGACGCATTGTATTTTCTACCAATAGTTGAATGCCGATGCAGCTTACAAACATGGCTTATAGTTGCTTGATTGATGGCAAGTTTTCTATAACCATGACCATTGTAAGTAAATAAATTCTTTTATTTACAATTTGAATTATTCCAAAGTATTATTAAGAATTTTAAACTAATAACTTGTAGCTGATTTATATGCACGAAAATTTGCAAAAATATACATGGTAACTATGCATTTAAAGCTGAAGAAATATGCAATAAAAATATGCACAAACAAAAAGAAAAGGATCACAATTAAAATGGTATTATAAAAAAAAATATTCAGCACTGCGTCTTACTATCTGTTCAGGTTATACGCCTATGTACTAATTACACTAATGGGTTAGGGATAATGAAGGCTTAATTTAGAGTAAATGTTCCCGCATTTGCGTGGAGGGAGAGTAAAAAACCACTTAGGAAAATCCCCTTCAGTGCACCCAACCGGGATCGAACCCCGATCTCCCAGTCTTCGGCAGTCTAGTACAACAACCAGATTAGCGCATTACACCACGCGGCCACCGAAGCGTAGAGTGTTATTATAAGTTACATCAGCTTACTGAGTGTGGTTCTGATTACAATAAACAGCTAGATATTTCTCAAATCAGGAGTGAATCGCTACCTGTTATTGCTTAAAATGCTCTTTTACGTTTAAAAGCTCCTCCCTACATCACACGTGGTGATGGGACAATATCTTGAAACTGGCCATCTCTTTCCTTTCCTCTGTGTTCCCCCTGAAGAAGTAGTTCGGTTACTCCCAAAACACTGAGGCCTGCATTAGTTGTCATTATGCCGTGGCTCACCCAGATTCACCCGTCACAGTACTATCTGATTATTTGTAGAGTGCGGTTCAAAATATTCAGAGAGCTGTAAAACTCTCGTTTCAAGTTTGATGATCATGATATGATGCCAGGAAAAGTTCCAAAGGCTGGCTGTATCATTCTGCAACTCATTTCCCCTCACAAGCGCTGATTGCAGATTTTAACCAAAGCTTGATTCACACGTTTGCCGAAAATATAAAACGGAATCTGCCTCAGTGGCGCAGAAATTCACACGCTGTATGTTGACCCATGATGCATTGCAACGCTAACTTTAAACAGCTGATTATCAACAGGGTGACCTGGTGGTCTAGGGGTAAGGTGTCAGACTTCTGTGCTGAGGGTCCGGGGTTCAATCCTCGGTCCCGGCACAGATTTATCTGATTGCCAAACCCTTCCTTCACCTCTGACAAGACGTGTATTAATCACAACTTGTGAATGTGAGGAATGCCAGGCCTCCACCGTGGTTTGGATTCCACGTTAAACTGTAGGTCCTCCATTTCATCTCACAATCACCCTACCATTACACATTAGCGTAAGTGCGTATAACCCGAACGGGTAGTAAGACACCGCGTATAGATTATCAACACATTTTATTTTCTAATCGATAAATATATATTTTAGATAATTTTCCCGATGGATGTTTTCAAATTATGTTGTGTCGTGGCACAATCCAATACATCGATTCACACGCTTTACATTAACGGGCTATCTCAAATCTCCTCACAAAGGCCAACGAAACTGTCTGCTTGCTTCTGACTGTAGAGCGCATGCGTTGTCAAATGCGCATGCGCACTGATTTGAGATGGTTGGTTCTGAGATTTGATTGGTATTACTGTGCCGAACATCTCAGGCAGAGAGGACGAAGTAGAAATGAGTTGAACTTTAGTGGAACAGCTGACACCGATGAGGCGGTAATCTTGTGATCGGATTAGAGCTTGTCACGTAACCACGTTTCTGTTCTGCCCTAGTTTTTCGGTGAACGTGTGAATTCACAGTAACTGGATCTACAGGGTTCATCAAACTCAAAATATACAGCCACCCAGTCTTCCTTTCCCTCCTGTCTCCAGTGCCGCTCTCAGATTCACCAATAATGGTGGTAAAAGTTGGACAGCTCGCCCAACGAGAATCGTTGTCCTTTTTACTACCTACTCGAATCTTTCGATATGGTCACTTTTATAAATAGCCTATATAAATGGAGTCAAACATATGCTAAGAGTTATAAACTTTTCTTGACAAATCAGGAAAATGTTTATTTAAATAGTTAAAATATGGCGTTTATGCATTGATATGCCTATTCCTTAAATTATGAATTTATATCTTAAATATGCACCATAAAACTGGGTAGGTTTGTTAAATTTTAGTTGTATAAAATAAAGGTCTTTAAAGTTGACATATCAATATCAACAAAGGAAAAATATAATATGCATACAATTATGCAAAATCCGCAGCCTACTAATAACAAATGAAAGTGGTTAACACATTATTGAGTCGCAAAGAATTACCAGGTTTTTTCCTCACTGTCGCAATCGCCCCGCCATTGTTAGACCTATAAATTTCTAGGTAGAAAGTTGAGTATAGATAAGCCTATTTAATGACATCCACTCTGTATCACCATTTACTCCGTATCTTATGAATAAGTACTTGCTCAGCAGCAGGAGTGACTCCTTTCTTATCTACCAACCACCACACATGTGGTAATATAAAAGCTGACATGAGGCCTTGGACGGTGGACACACATACATTTTGGGATGGGGGCAAGTAATACTGTTGTCAATGGTTTTGTTTCAACTATAGCAAGCAGTTAGTTCTCTAGAAGAAAGTTGTGCTAAGTCGCGGACAAATTTTGTTAATATTTTAAGGACCAATGTTGAACCCAGAAATTTTCTTTGGGAGGGACACCAGGTATTGAAATTACTATGCCTGTACCTTTTTCCGAATGTGAATTTTAGATATACTTTTGATATGCGTAGCAGTATAACTTTCGAGTAAAAGGTAATTTTGGTCTTAAAATTTAGTTTTATATATTCGAACATTTGCGTGGCTCTATATTATTATTTTACTGTACACGTTTTAATCTTTTATTAAAATTTTTTTTAGATTGATGAAGAAGAATGATTTAAAATTATATAAAATCAATTTCCTGCTCACAACCAAAATAAATTAATCGAGTAATTATAAAGCATAATTATTTGTTCTAAAATGAATCAATAAATTTATATACAACTAGATTAGGGCTTCAGATAGTGGGTGCCAGACAATCACTAAGATTAGTTTTTTTTAAATAATCATTTTTATCTTTGTTTGAATTTGTTTGTTATTTTGCTATTGCTATTTTGAGATTATAAGCTTAACAAAGATTTCTTCACTAAATACTACCCGAAAAAGCTCAAAAAAATTAAATTGCAATATTTCGTGAACGCGGTTTAACTTAGACGATATATCGCGATGATATAAAAATCATTCAATTTCCCAGCCCTAGTTAGTACCAGCTGTTAAAAAGGGGCGTTTGTTACGAGTAGATTGAGCGGACAGCTGCTGTATCACCGGTCAAGGAGTTGAACTACACTCAAAGGCTGGCTGAGCTTTGGGCCCCACTTTCGATTCCGGGAAAATATGTTTATATAGCTAGCTAAATTGAGCCCAAAAGACTGGATATTTGTAGTGGTCTCAAATTTAGTTTTCTATTTATATTTATTTTAGGTATTTAACGTGCAGTTTCTGAACCATTTGAGTATCAGCATACGACTTATAAAAATAACTTAAATCAAAAAAAACCACCCATTCCCCGACCGTCAATTAATCACTGGGAATCTAATCCAGGGCTCTTAATTTAATAAGCAGACACGCTACCGATTAATCTTAGGATGTCGAGGATTCCACAGTTTAGTTAGTTTGTTAGCTGTGTGCTGAGAAATAATTTACCTGGGTCCTGCACTGGTAGTAACAATGTCTAACGCATCAAGCTCACAATAGTTTTGGTTGTCAGTGACAAGGAGGTCGAGGTTCGAATTTTGGTTGGATGGTTTCCCGTTTGTAATTTAACATTATGGTTTTGCTATCTATTCACGCAAATTCTGGTACATTTCCTCTCTAACTTTCCTCCAGATTTCCACCCTAAAAATAGTAAAATGTTTGCTGTGCCCCGTGTGTTACCACGGGCCAATTTTCATAGGAAGAACTTTTTAGAAAATCCAAACATATTTTTCGGTCAACATTTATAACCTTTTGTTCTATTGTTAATTTTATTTTATAGATATTGATAATATTTGTCAAAAGCTACAGCTGCAATCTGCAGACAACATGACTTAATGTATAAATGTTGAAAGTGAATATAATAACTTTTTTACATGTCAAATAAGGCTCGTACTATAAAAATTGGAATTTACCCGTCGGTATCTGAACATTGGGTCCCGCGAGAATTTGCAAAAGCTTGCTTTATATTGATCTGCCCATAATCTTTGGACAATTGAAAATATGTTAAGAGAACTCGTGTATCCTTAAGAAGATCACGATAAGAGTGCCGGTAATAATGTTAAGAGTGAGGTAAGAAAGAAGACTATTGATAGGCCAAGTTCGAGTACCGAAGGACAGTATTAGTAAATAAAAATAGGCGATAAATACTCTCGAAAAATTGTATTCAAAGGTATGAGTTAGTTATTAATTACTTACCTTACTTATTTAACATATATATTTTGTAATTTACCCCTGTCGAACCTAATATGTGTCAGCCAGAGAGCCAGGTAGGGGTTCGCCGAGATTTTACCAAATATTTTTAGGGCTCCTCCAGACAAAAAAAGGTTTGGAATCCCTGGAGAAGATAATAGGAGGGTAGAGCTTATAATAAATAAACCCCAATTTTGTGGAAGGATAGTGTGAAATAATTTAGGGGAAAAAAACCCACCCACAGTACAACCAACTGAGATTCAAACATTGAACTCCTGCAAACCAGATTTGATGAGCTTGATGCCTTTGTCTACTTGCCCATAGATCTGGATTATAATCGGTCGATTTAGAAAGTGCGCATTTAGAAAGATCCCTTAGAAGGGCTGCCTTTAAGGGTGTGCTAACGGTGTAGCCGCACACTGGATAGGGGCTCACGCTTGCTTAGGCGACAGAAGGAAAAATACCATTCGGGGTGGGACTTTTTTTTAACACCTAGTCTTACTACCTGTCCAGGTTAAACGCCTATGTACAAATTGCACTAATGGGCTAGGAATTATGAGGGCTTAATTTAGATGAAGTGCACCCGCATTTGCTTGAAGGGAGAGGGAGAAACCGTTTAGGAAAAAACCTCTGTGAACCAGACCGGGATCGAGTCCCGATCTCCCCGTCTACGGCAGTCTAGTCCAACACGGTATTAGCACGTTAGACTACGCGGCCACCGAAGTGGGTGAGAATTTTAAATTGCATGTCGTTTAGTAGACTCTCTGGGGTGACCTGGTGGTCTAGGGGTAAGGTGTCGACTTCTGTGCTAGGGGTCCGGGGTTCAATCCTCGGTCCCGGCACAGATTTATCTGATTGCCAAACCCTTCCTTCACCTCTGCAAGATGTGTATTAATCACAACTTGTGGAAAGTGAGGAATGCCAGGCCTCCACCGTGGTTCGGATTCCACGTTAAACTGTAGGTCCTCCATTTCATCTCACAATCACCCTATCATTGCACATTAGCGTAAGTGCGTATAACCCGAACGGGTAGTAAGACGCGGTGCTAATAATAAATAATTAATATATAATAATAATAATAATAATTAATAATAAATAATAATAGTAGACTCTCTGCATAGGCGATCTAGAAAATATTGTCACAATATAAACAAGGACAAATAATAACATAATCATGTGGTTTGATTTATTTAACGAGTGAAGTGAGTTCTCGCTTCAGTGGCCGCATGGTCTAAGGCGTCACACTCGTTTTAAAGTAGACTGCCGATGACAAGGAGATAGGATTTCGAATCCTGGTTGGGTGTATTGAGGGGTGTTTTCCCAGAATAGTTTTCCACTACTCCTCCACGAAAATGCGAGTATACTTCATCTAAATTCAAGCTTCCTCAAGTCTAACTCATTGGCAAAATTAGTACCTACACATTCGTTTAACCTGAACAGGTAAAAAAAAGGAGTTCTCCGTTTTAACTCCACCGATTTGCATTTGCTTGTTTGTCTAAGGTGTAGGCTATATGTCTCACTATAACTTTTGAATGCATTAACTGATTTAATTCATACTTGACATAGTTGTTCTTTGTATCTCTATACAGATCAAGTTTGTTGGGAAAGATAATCGAATAAAGGGTTGGGGAGAAATCAACCCTTACGTGTATAAAAACACGGCTTCTAACATTAATTATTGCATGTATACCTTTTAGGGCATTTCCTGACACCCTTTACAACTGAAAATTGGTATAATTCATTAACGAGCTAAGTTTACTTGAATGACAGCTCAAAATGTTACTAGAAGTAGTCCCTAATATATCAATACGCCAACAGCTGACATCTATCACTTTGGATAACTGTAATGAAAACCGATGGTAATATATTATGAATGTGATAGTTAATCACAGTAATTTAGTCACTATTATTTATATATTTATTCGAGGTCGGACACAAAGCTTATTTATCGTTTTATTCCACTTAAAAAATTAATATTCACACCACTTTCACAAAAACTTCTAACGAACATATCTTCAAAATGGCGACCGACGAATTTAAACCATGTGTTTGAACATGACGGTAAACAAGTTTTTTACAATGATCCACCCACGCAGTTGATGAAAATATTTTATTCAGTTAAATATTTCCAAATACGATAAAACTAATCATAAAATCATTTATTATATAAACAAAAAATGACAAGTATTTTCTCTTTTCTAAGTAAAGCCAATGCCTGTATTAAAAGGTACTAATGTATGCACTCACTATATTGCACATAATCAATAACGTTCCAAAACTAAGAATAAGCACTTTTAATTATGTTTAAAAAATTGTTTTGAATTGGATAAAAATAAATTATTAAAAGTAATAAAATAGTATGAGAAAACTTAAGTTTACGTTATTTTAAATGTAAAATATAACAGGTAGTTAAAAAAAACTTTACATTTATAACGAAACAGTGATCTTTTACAAGTGTTGACAACCCAAAACCCAAACATATGATTTTCGAACTGTCATCCAGGTAAAAACTTATCGTGAACGGACTTTATATAGGTGTAAACTACCGTAATAATACTAAACAATAATCAAGTTTTTAACTATTTTGGGAGGGGATAGAGAGGAAGGGGAAAAAACCCTGCAAAACTACCCTGTTATTTCTAGAACCATATTACATCTTGTTAAGCGTTCGAACAGAAGAAAATAATCTGAACCACGCGTGGCGAGTGGAATTCCTCCATGAGCAAAGGACAAACAAACCGAGTGATACATTCCAGAGGCAGAAGAAAACAAACTGCAACGTGTGGAAGCACGTGGGGGATTCCAGTTAATATCCCATATCACGGCCGACCCAGTGGGAAAATGAGATACAAGATTACGTATCAACTAGAGAGTGCGATTTAATTATTGGTTCGACAACAGAGAATTGGGATTAGCATGATAGTTTTTTCATAAAATAAATATATATATATATATTTCAATTTTCTGGAATCTTTATTATTATTATTATTATTTTTATTTTATTATTATTATTATTATTATTATTATTATTATTGTTATTAGCACCCGCGTCTTACTACCTGTTCGGGTTATACGCACTTACGCTAATGTGCAATGGTAGGGTGATTGCGAGATGAAATGGAGGACCTACAGTTTAACGTGGAATCCGAACCACGGTGGAGGCCTGGCATTCCTCACATTCACAAGTTGTGATTAATACACGTCTTGTCAGAGGTGAAGGAAGGGTTTGGTGATCAGATAAATCTGTGTCCGGGACCGAGGATTAAACCCCGGACCCCAGCACAGAAGTCTGACACCTTACCCCTAGACCACCAGGTCACCAAACTGGAATCTTTAAAAATACAGTTAGTTGTGTCCCTATGCTATATCCCGAAACGTATTTCTGTGAAGTGCCCCAAGTTGTGGTTTAAAAATTAGCGTTATCATTATTCTACTTTAGGTCCTCATAATTTATTTGGATTCTCTCCGCTACTCATATACTGGATGTTTGGATATTGGATGATTATATTCAATTTAAAAAATAACTTTTTTATTTGTTATAGGTGAGAATTTTTCTTCTCTAAACATATATTGAACTTTACATGCAATAATTTCCGTATGGACACTCGTCTGTGCACTTTAACCAATTTATCTAGTAAAACACATTTAGCTTCCTTTAGATTGTCAGTATAAGAGAAAACACTTCGTCTATTAAGACATTTTCATAGCCAAGTCAGATACCAATATTGCTATTTTAACATTTTTTGGAGCGATCGAATACACATTTACAGCCTACTTCAAGATTTATAATCCAAAAAACCTAATCCAAGCAGTTATTTAAAAAAATAATAATAACAAAGTAAAAGTGAAATGAGTTTTACAGTTTGCCAAGGAAAATATTAAACATAAGAGTTTTTTTCACCATCCTTGATTAAGAGAAGACTAAGAAACGCTCTTGCTCCAAAACACCCACACCAAGCACTTAAGGTGAAGGTTATGCTATCAAATAATAATGATGAGGAAAATGCGTTGTTTTTTTGTAGCCCATATTTTGATATAAAGTCGAGGGGTATAGGATACTAAACTAAATGCCATAGCTACATATCGTTGTTGAAGATTGCATCGTTGTATTATTTGGGGGGGGGGGGTAGAGGGGGGGGAATCTTAAAAATACGTGCAAACATTTTGTTTGAGCAACGTAATAATATAACAAAAAATACCATTTTAAAATACTTGTAATTATTGTAAAATATGAGAATAAAAACTTGACTCAAATAACCACACATATTCCTAAAACTTAATTTACACTCAAACTAACTTATGTAAAACATTTTGTACTCTTTTTTTAAAAAAATAAAATTTTGACTAGCATAATTCAGAAGATATTATTTAACGTGTAAATATCGATGGATTAAATAGCCTCGCTATTATAGTGATGAAATAGGTTATAGCCTCATCTGAATATCATAGCTTATTCTTTAAATTGAAAAGTGACACATAGACACGGGAATACGATATTTATATGCGGATATATCCTATAATAGCCCCATATTGAGATGCGTATTCGTACAAATTGTCTTTATACTATTGGCAACACAAAGCCCTCCCGAGTCGAAGGTGGCTGCGTTATCTGATAGCTCATGATCTTGATTGATTGTTCTTGTGTAGCTGATTATTTCGGGAGGCGATCATCACAGACTCTGCATTAAAATATGAGTGAAGAATGACCCTGGGCATGGGACGACTCCTGGATAGCCCAGTGGTTAGACCATTGGCATACTAAGTCAAAGGTCCCAGGTCCGACTCCCGTGTCCGGATGTCTTTTTTCAATTTAAATAGGATGTATAAATATTGGCTGAATATTTTTTCGCAACCATACAAGAGTTGAAATAATCCAAACAGCCTACATTACCCTGCATAGTTTAGTAAATATTAAGTAGGATTCCAATATCAGATGAATTGAAGGAAAAAAGAAAATTCTGGGAGCTCAACAGGGTGCATTGGCGGTCTAAATTCACTGACAAAAGGAATGGACCCGTCGTAAGACAGGACACATAATGATAATTAAAATGAATTAATCACATAAATCAACGTAGGCATATTTATTTTGTTTGAAAGAGGACCCCCAAAATTCCACTGTCCCAGGCCCCATGAATACTCTGGAAGGGCCTGGTTGAGAAACTTTTCTCTCTCATAAAATACCGATATAATCTACTCGGCGCCAGCGTGCTAGACTGGAGTGCCTGACTCTTACTCGGGAAGTCTATACTTGCATTCTAACAGCCACCGGATTATCAAGGAGTAGGTTTCAATTCCCTCTCCAGGCGTATGCTTATGTATTTC
Source organism: Timema podura (assembly GCA_033556935.1). Lineage (NCBI taxonomy): Eukaryota > Metazoa > Arthropoda > Insecta > Phasmatodea > Timematidae > Timema > Timema podura. Next base: position 43,102,333 of record JAVRXN010000011.1, on the reverse strand, counting down.
CTATAAGTTACCCTATTATCTCCCCCACATTATTATACTATGCCTTTATTAGTATTTAACGCCACCGGCGGTCACACGTTCTAAAAGTATTATTATTATTATTTAGCACCGCGTCTTACTACCCGTTCGGGTTATACGCTTAAGTACTATTTACGCTAATGAGTTAGGATTTGAGAAGGTTGAATATAGAGGAAGTGAACCCGCATTTGCGTGGAGGGAGAGTGGAAAACCATTTAGAAAAAAACCTCAGTTCACCCGACCGAGATTCGAACCTCGATCTCCCCGTCCTCGGAAGTCGAGCTCAACACGACTAGCGCGTTAGCCAACCACGCCACCGAGGCGGGTTTCTAAAAGTAGACTGCGGTTTCGATGACCAGGAGGTAAGGAATTATGACCATGTGGTTTTATCTAAATGATTCCCCACTTTCCTGTCACACAAATTCACGAACATCTCTAAATTCTACCTTTATGATCCTTACCCCATTAATGTAGTTAACTGTGGATAGCCTGGACAAGAAAGAAGACGTGGTGCAAAAAAAAAAACTGTCACACAATCGACAGTCACAATAGGCTACATCTCTTATCATTAGTAGCTATCATATAAAGGCAAGAAAAAAGTAACATAGATTCGAATTTTCCCACGAAGTACTTTATCTGGTCGATCTCTGTGATTTTAGGGTAAAGTGTTTGCCTCATGATCCGATGTTCGTGGGTTTAAATCCAGCTGAGGTCGAAGGATTTTCCTTGAGTGATAAAAAGCACGTAGCACAACTTCCTTCAGAGTGGAACTAAAGCGGTTCCATATCGATTGTGGCATGTAAAATAATCCTGGAAGGTATGTGAAAATTACTTTCCCGGTAAAATTGGTACAACCTTCCACTCTCGCTCATAGAAATTCTCATGTGTTGATATAATCAGTCAGTTCATAAAGTGCGCGTTATATACCTTAAATAAGTAAATTAAATTAAATAAATACTTATCTAACTACTAGAGAAGCTACTAGATCTACTTTCACGCTTGGAACTGTATTCTGCTGCTGTTACTTTTGATCAATATTTTCAATACCTCTATAATAGTAAAATGTTATCAATGTTTACCGCAAAAATAATGTTTTTTTATTTCGTTTAAGGTCATTACTATGAAAACTATTGGAATTCTCGTTATGTTTTTATTGCTATAAAAAGCCGTGTGCTTGTGAAATTAGGATGTCACATCCTGACTTTAAGACTTTCAGAGCTTGGGCGTGATCTTGGACTCAAGCCCAGAAATACATCCTACGTTAGCCTGTATTTAAAACCACTTTCTGGGTCAATAAAAATAAAACGAATTAAACGGTCATTTGACTGCTTAAAGGTTATTGCAGCGTTTCAGACATTTAATGACCTTGAAACTAAGTATCACAACAAACCAGTTTGTGGCGTATAAAAAGCTAGGTATCCAGAGCGGTAGCCGAATGGTTTAAGGCGTTAGACTCACAATGCACTTGGTCATCACCAAGGGCGTAGAAAATGGGGTGTCTGGGGGTCCGACCCCACCCCTAGAATTTAATGGAACCCCTTAGGGAAAGTGTAATAAGGTATACAAAATGTTATTGATACAATGTATATAGACATTTATAGTTGAACCCCCCCCCCCCCTTGACGAAGAGCTTGAGTTTCGAATCCTGGCAGATATGGTTTTACAGGTGTAATTTTCACTGCTGTTTTTGTATTCACTCTCAAGTTGTTGCGGGTGCATTTCCTATAAGCTACCACCATTATCCCTACCACCTATATCACTGGCGACACGTAGGTGTCTAGTCTATCTGCTTTGCCGGTGATAAGGAAGTCAGGGTTTGAATCACGGACAGTTTTATTGAGGTTGTTTTCCCCAGATGGTTTCCCACTCTTTCACACACAAATTTGGGTACACTTTCTCTAAATTTTCACTTTTTATCTTATACTCCATTTGTGTAAATATGCGAATAGACCAGACAAGTTTTTTTTTTGGTGCGACACGTCTTATTACCCGTTCGGGCTATCCGCATATTTACACTGGCAGGGTATGGATGAAGTAGGTTGAATTTAGATTAAATATACCCGCATTTACGTGGAGGAAGAGTGGGAAGCCATGTAGGAAAAACACCATCAGTACCTCAGACTTGGATTAGAAACCTAAATCTCCCCGTTTTCCACAATCCAGTCTATCGCAAAAATAACGCTTTAGACTGTGCGACCACCGAAGCAGCTCATGGCCGCGTATTTAGACGCTGGTATCGACTGAATAATTTTCAAATGAAATAAAACATTTGATTTTTGATTGCGACAGTAAGATCATTGCTTAAAGTCTTTGAACCAAATGTAAATTAACTTATGTTTCAGGATGTAGGAGACTGAAGAATGACTTGAAGAAAGCAGGATCGAATCGACCGACACAAACAGATCAACGATCTAAAAACGTGATCAACAAATTGTATTCTTCGGCTGTGTTCCCAAGAAATTGCAAGTCATTCCCTCTAGTTCAAAGCAAGTTACACTGCAAGAGTGTGGTCCCAAATGTAGCATGTGGAGCTCTTCATTTGTGGGTTGGGAGCGGAGGTGTATGATAATAAAATTAGAACAAACACACGCTTGCTCGCTTCTGTCTTTCATTAAGGTTTAAATGGACATAATACATATTGTAGCTATTATAATTAACCATTAATTTATTTTAACATCGTGTCTTACTACCCGTGCGGGTTATACGCTTATGTAATAGTTACGCTAATGGTTTTATGGACTAGGAAGGCTATATTTAAAGAAAGTGTACCCACATTTGATTGAGGGAGAGTGGAAAACCCACCCTCAGTACACCCAACGAGATTCAAACCTCAATCTCCCTGTCATCAGCAGTCCTGTCTACTACGTGAGAAGTGCGTTATACTATGCGGCCACCGAAGCAGGTAACTATCGTTAATTGAAAAGACAAGTTCCACACTTAAAGACAAATAAGTCTAATTTCCAGAGAAAATGGTATTTTATGCTGATAATCAGCCAGAGCGCGCTCAACCCTCAAAACCAGTGACGGAGCGTCGCGTCTCCCACTCCAGCTTCATTACACCCCTGAGTTACAGCTATTTTGTAGGAAACACGTCTTTGTTGATAATTCGATACTCTTTCAGAACATAGAACAAAGGTTCCCAAACTTTCTCGGTTCACGGCGCCCTTAGTATCTTAGTAATTCATACGTGGCTTCCTTAGAGCAAAATAAATACCTAACGGCTCCATTTATTATTAGTTCGAAGCAAACGAAATTTCCAAGAATTTAGTAGGCGTTTGAAAATATTATACATAAATTGAAAGAAAAAAAATAGCCTATTTTTATATCATTCATAAAATAACCACAATTACTTACCCCCGTTGGCATATGTACTTATTACCTAGTAGGGATAGGGAAGGTTGCATTTTGAGCAATTACGTGCATTTGCGTGAAGGCAGGAAAAAAACCGTAGTAGCTACACCCGACCGGGATTCGAACTCGAAACTCCCATATTCAGCATTCTAGATATTGCGAGAGTGACGCCTTAGACCATGCGGACACCGAAGTGGGTAGTCGTTTACTAATGTGGTGGTTTCAAATCTAGGGGTCGCAGCTGTTTCGGGTGGGGTCACAATGCTTGTTGAAGTTTATACACTTTTTAAAGTTAATATAATGTTTATAGCAGGGTATAAAATACACGTAATAATGTAAGGTTAGTACTGTTCAGGTTACTTTTAATCATTGAACTATGACAGTTGCTTGCTGACTCGTTTTCTTTAAGATCATTTGACAGCGAAAATTTGATTGCACAATCTTTACAAGTGTATTTCTTTCACCACCGCATCTTACTATCCGTTCGGATTGTACGCAAAGTTTGTAATAATAAGCTAAAATAAGCATAACCCGCTTCAGTAGCCAAATGATCTAAGGCATCACTCTCGTTTTAAACTGAACATGCTGAAGACCGTGAGATCGGGGTTTGGATCCCGGTGTGGTATACTGAAGTGGTATTTCACTCTTCTTCCACGCAGATTCTGGTAGATTAACTCTAAAATGTTTTCCTCCTCACACCTACCCCATTAGAGTAATTATCATAATATGCGTATGACCTGAACAGATAGTAAGACGTGGGCTTGAAAAAAAAGCTATAAATATTGATTCAGTGATCTCAAATAATTACAGTTCACGAGTTAAAGGGGTTTAACTTGCTATTTTATGCTTTTTGCATACCATTGTTAAGGTAGTCCCTGCGCTGAACTCTATCAATATAATGGTCATGACGTAATTTGAGGAAAGTCTGTTGTAGTTTTCGGTACACGTTTTTTTTTTGCTGTAGATTTTATGCAATGTCTGTATTATTTGTACCATTGATAAGGGAGGTAAAATATGTTAAAAATAAAGATATTATTTACATGTAAGGAAACTTGGAAATTATCAAAATGGAAAGAGGCGATTGAAAGTTTAAGACTCGTAGTTGCGCATTATTTCAGATTTAACACCATAATGGAAACAGCTGATGTGGGCAATAGGTTTTACGTTTCCAATGGCCGAATGTTGAGTAGGGCGTCGTTTCATAATCGGAAACAGCTGATGATGGGCAATAGGTTTTACGTTTCCAATGGCCGAATGTTGAGTATGGCGTCGTTTCATAATCGGAAACAGCTGATGTATGGGCAATAGGTTTTACGTTTCCAATGGCCGAATGTTGAGTATGGCGTCGTTTCATAATCGGAAACAGCTGATGTTGGGCAATAGGTTTTACGTTTCCAATGGCCGAATGTTGAGTATGGCGTCGTTTCATAATCGGAAACAGCTGATGTTGGGCAATAGGTTTTACGTTTCCATGGTCCGAATGTTAGTATGGCCTTGCATATAACGGGTACAGTGATGTTGGGACATAATCACGGTTTTTTTTCAAGTGTCCGAATCTTTGATAGTATGTGCTCGATTTTCAATATCGATAACAACGATGTTGCGGGCAAATGTTTTTTTTTCCAATTTGAGTATGGCGTCGCATCATAATCGGAAACAGCTGATGTTGGGCAATAGGTTTTACGTTTCCAATGGCCGAATGTTGAGTATGTCGTCGCATCATAATCGGAAACAGCTGATGTTGGGCAATAGGTTTTACGTTTCCAATGGCCGAATGTTGAGTATGGCGTCGCTTGGTTGAACAGGCGTACATAGAATTGAATTTTTCATTTTGTATCTTGGCCAAGACCACTACCGATCACACCTGACAGCTTTTTTACAAGTGTTGAATCAATTTAAAACTATATTTATCGCAAAATTATGCTCAACATTTTCACAGCCTACAGTCCGAACGGGTAATACGCACGCGGTACTAAAATGTTATTTTTTTCCCTAATTTAAAATAAATAACAAAATAAACAAATATTTTTACCACTTAATTCAATCAAGCCTTTTACTGAACATTTAAACCAAAAAATGTTTTGTCTTTAAACAAACTAACAACCACCATTCAATGTTAGCTCATGCGCAGAAACAAAAAATCAACCTACTATTTCCTATTTTGTTTATAAATTTGACAGGGTCGTAATGGGCTAGTATGTTGTGAGTGATCTGTGCGGAGTATAAAGACTGTGACCGTTTGGTGCAATCATCCAATTAGCTCAATTGACCGTTTAATAAGGATGTGATAAATGGGGCATTCCTTTTAGTTTGCTGTGCGAAATTAAAAAAAAAACAGCTTGATGTAACAATTCATAGATACTTTAGAGGCCAGTTTGAAACTCACATCAACTATTAGTTTCTATTACTAATTACCAATAGAATACACACACGTTTTTCATGTGTATATGTGTTTGTAAGATAGATATACATTTTAAACCTATAATGTAGACCTAATTGCTTGAGTTAATGTTTTGGTTGATAGCTCGGTACAAAACCAAAACAATGTCAAAAAATTACTTTTCGATGTATTTTTTTTAGCACCGTGTCTTACTACTCGTTTGGGTTATACGCTTAAGTACAATTACTCTAGTGGTTTTAGAGATAAGAAAGGTTATAGTTATAGAAAGTGTACCCACGTTTGCGCGGAGAGGAGTGGAAAACCATGTTTGAACAGACACCTTCAGTACAGTCGGGCCTCGATCTTCCCGTCATGGTCATTCTACTGCGAGAGTAGCGCGTCAGACAACGCGGCCACAGAATGGGTTACGATATGTTTAAATGTCTCTAAAATTCATGAGTTAGTAATATTAGAACCCAACAAATTTGGTAAAAATTTGTTGAGAGTGATGTTTTCACTGCGGTGCCTTTAGGAGAAGCATGATAACCTTTGACCTCTTGTTTGTATAGAATGTTGCACTTAACATCCCATTGTTTTTTCTTCTTCAAAATATCAACCCCCCTGGTAGCGGATTTTATGAGCTGCAGTAACAAAATATAAGTACCTATACTTAAGTCCTATATTAACCATGTTTAATCAAAATTGGTTGTATTTTTGTTTTCAATTTTTGGAACTTTATTGTAATATACTATTTTTAAAGTATACCACTTGTTAAATGAGAGCATTGATTTTTTTTTAAATGAATTAAGTACTTAATACTTTATGATATTTTTTGACACCATACATCATGGATATTTTTAATTAATTTTATTGCCAGTAACAAATTAATCTTAATTTGCCTAAGATACATAAGTCCTTTGGGAGGTCTACGTGTCTCTTAGTTTGGTTGAAATATATGTTTGTTTATTGGGACGTAAATATTACAAAAACATATTTTAGTACAGTTACAAAAAATGTTAACTTTTCGTCTAAATTTTTTTTAAGGGTGATAAAGTGATGCGAGTCCTGTAATGGACACTAGTGTCAGTCGTGTATCAAACATTCCCCCTTAAATTTACTGTTATGTTTCTATTATGCTCTCATTCCTGAAAAATCCGACAAAGTCCGTGTGAACACTTTGTTTGAAGTTCGAATGCGTGACTGTCCATTCCCAGCATGAAGGGCAATCTTCTCGCAAGGTGGCACATTGTCTACAGAAGTATAGTAAAAGGAGACAGTGCAGCCGAATGATAATTACAAGTACACTCCGTTTAGGGAAAATATCTTAGATAGCTTGAATGTAAATTAATTTAGAACCTGAAAACGGAAAATTTAAAACCCTAGTTGACTCTAGAAGTTGTTTGAATGGCTTTAATTCTCTTTACTTTCTCGCTATCTTACAGGTAGAGAAAGTGTTGTGATCGTCAAAAAAAATCTAACTTGAGATTTTGATGAATGTTGATGTTTCATGACCCCCCGAATCCAAAAAATTAGTTTTTGAATTTCCTTCTGTCTGTCTATCTGTCTGTAAATCGGACTAGAGCCTAAACTATTTTACCGATTGGGTTAAAACCTGGTATCTAGGGGTTTTATAGGGTTACCCCGAGGTTTTTTTTTTTTTAGATTTGGACATCTAACCCTAAAAATAAGGTAGTTTACTGAAGGGCAAAAAGAGAAGAAATCGAGTTTCTCAAAATCGGCTCTATCGATTTTGATTAAATTTCATTTAAAAACATTTATAAATATTCCAAACCAAATGGTTACTCTCAATTTTTAGTCAAAATGACTGTAAGGTTTCTGGTCTGATGCATAAATTCTAATTTTTAATTCTATCTCCGTAAGTTTTGAGATATGAAATTACTTATCATTGCATACATGTAGATATATTAATAATAAATATATTTTTATAAAATCAATAGTTTTCAAGCTATACGCAAAATATATATATATATATGTATATATACATTTTTCCAACACTTTAAGGTAAAGTATTACGACCGTCAAAAAAATCTAACCCGAAACGTTGATGGATGTCAACGTTTCATGACCCCCAGAACCCTAAAAAATTGTTTTTGTAACGCCGTCTGTCTAACCCTTAAATTAAGAGCAGTTTAGAAAGGATGAAAAGAGAAAAATTCCATTTTCTCAAATCGACTATAACGATTTTGATTAAAATTCGTATCTAGGCTTGATTATGATTATAAACAAAATTGCTTTTTTCATTTTCCCATGAAAATTACTTTTAGGGTTCTTAACAGAAGCAAAACTTTCTATATTTCCGCAACTATTTGAGATACTAAATAACTTATCATTGTAACATTTTAGGAACATTAAAAATAAAAAACTTTTATTTGAAATATGTTCTTATAAAACCAATGGTTTCTGAGATATTGGCAAATATATTGATACGATTTTATGAGCTTTAGTTGTAAAGAGATATTACTTAAGTTTAAACGCAATAATTCTCTAATGCCATAGAGTAAGCAAAAGTAAGTAAGTAAGTCTTTCAAGAAGTTGATGTTGTTTTTCCTTTAACCTCTTAGGGGAAATGTTTGTACAACAATGATCTATCTCCTTCATTTTATATTCAATAGTCAATAAATACATTTTTTACTGGACAAAATTTATAAAGGAGGAATTTAATAGCAATGAGATGACTTGAAGATGTGCAACACCTAATATTATTTTAAAATTTAAACGGAAAGTCGAAATTTTAATACGTAGTGTTGAACCTTGTGGACCCAATATCAATCGTTTTTATTGGTCCAAACAAAAATGAGGACATTATTTCTCTAATTTATTAATTAGTATCTCAAATAGTTGCGGAGATATGGAAATTTCCGCTTCTGTAAAGTACCCTTAATTTATTTTCATGTGAAAATGAAAATAGCCATTTTATTTCTAATCTTAATCAACGCCTAGATACGAATTTTAATCAAAATCGTTATAGCCAATTTTCAGAAAATCGATTTTTTCTCTTTTTGCTTTTTATTAAACTACTCTTAGGGTTAACATACGTCATTGCAAAAATCACTATTTAGGGTTCATAAATTCATGAGACGTCGATATCCATCAACATTTTGGGTTAGATTTTTAATTACGGTCGCAATAGTGTTCGAAAAGTTAAAACATATGCATATTTGCGTATAGCTTGAAAGTTATTGGTTTTATAAAAATATGTTTTAAATAAAAGATTTGTATTATAAATAGACCTACATATTTGTAATGATAAGTAATTTCATATCTCAAATAGTTTCAGAGATATGATCAAAAAAAGAATTTACGCATCAGACCGGAACCCTTAAAGTCATTTTGCTGAAATATTGAGAGTAGCCATTTTATTTGTAATATTTATAGATGTTTTGAAATGAAATTTATTCAAAATCATTGGAGCCGATTTTGAGTAAATTGATTTTTTCCCTTTTTGTCCTTCAATAAACTACCCTTAATTTTAGAGTTAGATATCCAATTTAAAAAAAAAACCTTGAGGCTACCCTGTGAAAACTCTAGATACCAAGTTTTAGCCGATCGGTAAAATAATTTAGGCTCTAGTCCAAGGTATAGACAGACAGATGGAAATTCGAAAACAACTTTTTTTTTTATTCGGGGGCTCATGAAACGTCAACATTCATCAAAATCTTGAGTTCAATTTTTTTGACGATTACAATACTTTCTCCACCTATAAGATAGTGAGAAAGTCAAAATGAAATCTGGTTAGAGATATAGTATTACGTGACAATAAAACTTGTAGTGACTTTAACATTGATTTAATTGGATTAATTTCTTGAAGGGGGACGCGCGCCCTCACGCCTCCTTCCTGGATCCGCCCTTGCTACACCAATGATCTCTCTCATTTTAGAATCAATAGTAAATAATTACCTGATTTATTGATCTAAATTTATAAAAGATAAATTTAATAGCAACGCGATAAACATAAGATGTGCATCTCCTAATAAAATACAGAAAATTTTAACCAGAAGTCGAAATTTTAATTCGAAGTGTTGACCTTTTGGGAGCCAATATCGATATTTTTTATTGGTCCAAATATACAAATGAAGACGTCAATTATTTAAAAAATTAAATTATAAAATTTAAAACCGTGAGTCAAAAAATGTTTTACGTATGTATAACGCAATTTTTTCCTCGGGTTCTCTAGTGTGTATTATATAACGAATCTTGAGTAAATATCTCAATTTTTAAACAATAGAGCGAGAAAGTTCTTGTCTAGTACTGTACAATTTTTTTTTTCTTATAGTACTTTTATCAACGTCTTTCTTTGCAACCCGCCTCGGTGGCGTAGTTGGCTAACGCGCCAGTCGTGTTGAGCTAGATCGCAGAGGACGGGGAGATCGAGGTTTGAATCTCGGTCGGGTGAACTGGGGGTGGTTTTTCCTAAATGGTTTTCCACTCTCTCTCTCTCTCCCCATGCAAATGCGGGTTCACTTCCTTTAAATTCAACCTTCCCAATTCCTACTCCATTAGTGTAATTAGTACTTAAGCGTATAACCCGAACGGGTAGTAAGACGCGGTGCTATTATTATTATTATTATTATTATCATCTTTCTTTGCAGGCGTGGAGTGGGCTGCCGGGAGATGTCTTGGTGGACCAGTCCCCCACAACTACTTTAAACTAAAATAGAGCATTAAATTCCAAATGAGTGATTTATACAATTTTAGTTGACCGTGGTGGTCTTGAGGTAAAATGCTCCCATCAGGACTCGATGTTCATGGGTTCAAACCCAGCTGAGGCGTCGAATTTTTTTTTAGTGATAAAATCAGTAGCACATCTTCCTTTGGAGGGGAAGTAAAGCCCTTGGTCCCATGTCGATTGAAGCTTGTAAAAGAATCCGGGAAGGTTTGTGAAAATAACTTTCCCGACTAAATTGGTAGCCCCTTTCATTCTCACTCATAGAAATTCTCGTGTGCTGATATATCCCGTCGGCTTTATCGAACTGGAAAATTGCGTTAACTTCTATCCCACTTTAATGGGACGTTCCGTTGGTCCTCCGACAAGACGCTGCACAGATAATAATGTTTTGGCGCGCAGCCTTGATATCCATCACACCGTGAAACAAACTTCACTGAACGTGGCATTTAGATTCGATTCTAATTAACGGCGAACTGGTTTCATGGCTTAAAGAGAAACTAGAATCTTAATGGCTGTAAGATTTATCCTTTACGCAAACTTTGTGGAATATTTTAACTAAATGAATTAGAGATATAGTCAAGAACAACACTTATTGTTTCGTTTCGGCCAACGACGCCAACTAAATACCTTATAGCATCAATATTATAAAGTCTTACCCACCTCGGTGGCGTAGTTGGCTAACGCGCTAGTCGTGTTGAGCTCGACTGCCGAGGACGGGGAGATTGAGGTTTGAATCTCGGTCGGGTGAACTGGGGGTGGTTTTTCCTAAATGGTTTTCCACTCTCCCTCCACGCAAATGCGGGTTCACTTCCTTTAAATTCAACCCTCCCAATTCCAAATCCATTAGCGTAATTAGTACTTAAGCGTATAATCCGAACGGGTAGTAAGACGCGGTGCTAAATAATAATAATAATAATAATAATAATAATAATAATAATATAAAGTCTTCTGGATCTATTATATACCATTCAAAAGAAACGTAGTGAGTCAGCTAAATGAAGTATTTGCTATTTTCACAATGATGTGGCTCGTACCAGTGGTCAAACAGTTTAAGACGTCAAGCTCTCAATATAATGAATTTCCGGTGACGGGAAGGTCGAGTTTCGAATATCGGCATGTGATTCACCCCTGTATAATCACCATCCTCTTTTTACACTAGTGTGGGTGCAATTCCTCTATAACAGATTTCTAGTCTTAAGGCCCACTTCACCACAATTTTCGAGTTAGGGGCACATAAAACGTTTAGATCTATAATACATTTGACGTCTAAAATTATCACGATTACAGTATTTTCTCTGTGAGAAAGAAGAAAATTTTTAAAAAATAATAAAAGTCATGATTTTTTAAATACATGTATTGCATTATTCGTATGTGCTTAAGAATGACAATTTAGTATGTTGGCACGAGTGAATTGTTTTAAATTATTGGGTTGTCCAGTGTTCGATACCCTCCAGCTCTTTCAAAACATAAACTAATCCGTGTTTTCACCTTACTTTCTATTCATTATCATAAAGCTAAACCCCTCAACCAAGTAATGTGTGATATAATGACCCTAAACTTGGACCGCTATACGAATAATGTTATCTGACAGTTCAAAAAAAAGTTACTTTCATGAATTCTTACGTCAGGTCTTGTGATTTGTTAACAGGCTTTGATCCACAGAGTCGGGGACGATACCTCGCCTCCCACCTTCCAACCTTGACAAAATTAAACATTTTTTTTTTCTATCGCATAGTAAATGATGACTAATGGGTAATCCTTTCTTGTTCGATTAAATTCTGTTGTTGATTTGACTTTACACGGCTAGCGAGCTGATTCATCTTGTCATTCTACTGCTACCCTTCCCTTCGTTCGTGCGCAACGAGAGCTTTTTTTTTCCTTTTCTCAGTGCGTCTTACACCCAATATCATTGCTGAGAAAACTGCAAGTCTTATAGTGGAATGGAAGGGGACCCAAGAAACAGCCAGTGTTTTTGCAATTTTTATGGCAAAACATTATTTTTTGGCCAAAATAAATAAAATATTCTCTAGTACAAACATAGAATTTAATTTTCTTCTCATGGTGATCTCAAAATTTCTTGGTTATCTGTAGAGGTGCTCTCAAATTTAATGACAACTTTTTTAATATATTTAAAAAGTTTGTTAGATAATGCCGCTATGCTCATAACCGATATTGAAGAAATGTTGATGTCAACAAGTCATGTGAACAAAATTATACTCTATGTTTGTACTGGAGCAATATTCTATTTATTTTGACAAAAAAAAAAAGTTTTGCCATAAAAACTGCAAAAATACTGACCTTTTCTCGCGTACCCTTCCATCCCACCTCAAGGACCTCTCTCTCAGTCAACTGTTGCCAAATCTACTCGCTTTCAGTTATGTCCTGAAGGTGGTGTGCTGTGGTAAGAAGGAGCTACTGGCAACCTCGACTAACCAACGTTGCGAAACTTGTCTTATATTTGAGAAGAGATTGTCTACACAAAAACTAGAGAATGACAACGTTGTTTCCCAATAGTAGGTAGCCATGTAGTTTCCTCAGCGATGATATTCAGTGTAGTAACGTTAAAATAAAAAAAGTATGCCTGATATATTTTTTTCCGGAACTACAAAATTTCTTTTCGAAACCTGTAAGTTTGACCTGGAAATAGATTGTCCATAGGAGTGAGTACCGGTGGTCGATATAATTCCAATCTCCAAGCCCAAAGAAGTCTTGAGAAGTTGGATGTAGCAAAGGGAAAGCAGGTCTGACCGGATTTTGTCTCTTGGTATTTTAGATCGCGTCGACAATACCCAATATGGTGACCTTGAGGTAGGTTGACCTTGCCCGGCGGGTAGGCGTGGTTACGGATCTGTATTTAACTTTGCAAACAAGTGTGTTTTTTTGTAAACAAAAATAAAGTTTCTGGCACGATACACCTACGCCTTGTTGAAACTTCACACTTTTTTGTTTTGTTTATCTCACGATAGTGGCTTTTTGTTTTTAGTACTAGTTTTCTCGTCGTAGAATTTACGAGGTTTTTACACTGTGTGTTTGGCACGCGGAGTTAATTACAAAATAGTGCAAACAAATAAATGTAGGAAGTTGGGTACGTTTACTTTGCGTCATAAAGTACTGTTTCATGACGCACTAAAATAATTTGTATTGGATTTCCCCCCTAGGCGATATTAGGTGAATCCACACACACGACAAACAATAACTTACGATTAACATGTAAAGTGCGAATACAAGGAATATTGTTTGTAAGTTTCTCAAAAGTTTAATCTCCGTGATATTTGTCTCCATACCAGAGCCGACCTTTCGGAGGTGAAAGGGTAGGTAGGTTAGGCAGTTGTCTAGGGCGGCAAAAATGATATACATAGATAAGGATGTAGGTCATCTCAAAAATGGGTAATCTCAAAAATATGTGTTTAGAAAATCAATCATATTTCTTAAAAATATATTATGCTTAGTAAATACTCAGATTTTGCTTTTAATGTGAACGTGTATTTTCATATTACATTTTTATTTTTTTATTATATAAAATTTTCAAAAAAGTTATATTTATTAGAAGACTGCCTATGAGAGATATACATTCGTACACTACTATCAAAATACGTGATTCAAGGACCGTGGTTTAAGACTCGGTGATTTTAGTTCTTAAATTTATTGATCTTGAAGTAACTGAAGAATTATATGTTTTTATTAAAATTTCAAGAACTAATGATTTGAGAAAAAAAAAGTTGGTGCTATCGTGTTTTACAGCACAGTATGATTATTAAAAAATAATAATACATAATTAATTAGACTAATCGGTGATTGATAAAACATTATAGAATTTAAATTTATAGCTTTATAATTATATTTTGAGTTTAAAAGAGTTAAAACTGTCCCATTTTTAAATAGCTTTATTTTATTAAATGTCTTGAGATGGGGGTGGCATTTCAATGCTTTGCCTAGGGCACAAACAAGAAGACACCAGATCCTCAGCCGTACGGGAGGTTCGCTGCGCTCCTTCAACACTGGGTTTCGCTAGTGTCAATGTTCAGTGATAAAAGCACTTCCAAATCTATAGTTGTTAAACGACTCACTTTTAACATGTTCATCATAAAGAGAATATTGTAATCGTAATGTGCAGTGTGCCTAAGCGCTTTGTGAGGAAGAATTATGTGAAAAGACAGTTGGGTCTCCACCTGAACCTAGCTTTGTGGAAGCCGGCCAGTTAATTCTAGATGGATATTTGGGTTTACTCTCTAGTGAAGGATGCTTAAAATGAGCTTTTTTTTTAAAAAAAAAATACCCTTGATAGCACCTAGCAATCTCCGTATTGAAGGGCTCATGCTCTTCCAAGGAGTGCAGTCATTTTAACCTGGAGGCTGAGGGTCTGGTGTATGTGGTGTATGGTGTTTGTGGCCAGTCCTGCTCACTACACATCCAACTACTCGCATCCCCGTCCCCCGGCGAACCAGACAAGACGAGAAAGGCACCTCTATCATGTGTTCTTTGCAAACCCTACCTTTCTGAACCCTGTCTCATTAGTAAAATATATTAATAGCCCTATGTGCACAAACACAGCTGGGATCAATGACCAAGGTGTCAAGCTCATCTTGTTTGGTTTGCCGGGGACAGGGAGGTCACAGCTTGACCAGACGTGATGAGGTTAGTTTTTCTTAAACTATTTTTTACTCTCCCCCTTGCCGATGCAGGTACATTTATTCTAAAATATACCTCCTCAACTTTACTCATAAGTGTTAAAATTAGGATAGCTGAAACAGCATTATATTTTCTTTTAAGTGGACAACCGAAGGTTGGTTTGATGTAATTTCAATCCATCAGGAGCTGAGCATGCAATCAGCTATTCGGCTGGTTAGTGCTTCCTGCGCCATCTGGTAGAAATCCAATGTACTGGGGGAATCCAAAAAGTGTGGTGGATCCACGTTGCCTTCCGCACTGAATTCTATGAACGAGAGTAAAAGGGCAAACAATTTTGCCGGGATTTTTTTTTTTACAGGATTCTTTTACATGCCACAATCGAAATGTGACTGATAGCTTTACTTCCCCCTCCAAAGGAAGTTGTGCTACAGATTTTTATCGCTCAAGAAAAATCCGTTGACCTTGGCTTGGTTTTAACCCACGGGCATTGGGTCCTGAGGCGAAAACTTTATCCCAAGACCATCGCTATTGCTATGATTTTGGTTAATATTCATAATAATTATTGTAGTAAGGAGAAATATGTGAAATTAATAATATAAAGAACGCAATGTAATATCTAAGTGCTTTTCCTTAAATTATTAATTTAATTTATTACTATATATATATATATATATATATATATATATGTATATAGTTCGATTATGTAAGGAAAAAGCTTTTTTACCAGTCAAAAAATGTACTAACAAATTTTCATCTACGTACGGCTTACGTCAAATAATGTGATCATCAACTTCACTTCTATAGATATAATCAATTTACCTATAAAATAATACTAATATTATAATAAACAAATATCAATGTTGACCAAAAACAAATTGTTTGTGTTTTCTGAAACGTTATTACTTCCACCCGCTTCGGTGCCTTAATGGACTAAGGCGTCACCTCGCAATAGACTAGAGATTTCCGATGATGGGGAGATAGGGCCTTGAATCCCGTTTGGTGTATTGAGGGTGTTTTTAAAAAATTGTTAGCCACTCCTCCTTCCTCGCAAATGCGGGTACACTTCATTTAAAATTAAACCTTCCTCATTCCTAGCACATCAGCATAATTGGTAAATATGTGTATAATCAGAACGGGTAGTAAGACATTACTAAAAAAGAGAGAATCTTTCCAGAAGCCAATAGTAAGATCGCGGATCATTGTTCCTTGGGATCATTGGGACACAAGTCATTCAGAATGTGTTACAACTGGTGCGCTTGTCCAGCCGCATGCTGTAGGACCGTCGTGGGAGCGTCTTATTGAGGTTGTCATGGTGACCTACTTCGAGACAGAGACCTCATCTCCTCTGCCTACGTTTCTCTCGAATTGTGCGTAAACAACAACACGCCATTACGCACTCTCTTGATCCTGCCGCGACCTTGGATACCTTCAAATTAAAGAACGCGGCGTCAATCACGTTGCGTCACGTCAGTTAGTCGATTATCTCGAACACAAATTTGGTCCATAAAATACTGCCTAAGTCACGTGATGTATACTTATATAACAAATGACTATCGGTAAGAAAGACAGATCTTGTCCGTAAAACGTTACCCAAGTCACGTGATATAAAAAAATCGATTATCTCGAAGTGAGAAATATTTAGCGCTTAAATCTTTGTTAAAGTCATGGGAAACAAACAATATCTCATATTAAGGCAGATTTAACCCATAAAACGTTGTCATAGTCAAATGGTATATAACAATTGACTATCTCGAAGTAAGATAGATTTGGTCCATAAAATGTTATCAAAGTCAAATGTTATCAAACAATCGATATCTCGAAGAAAGCCAAACCCACACCTATTGGCATTAGGATAAATATTTAAATTTCGTCTAGTTATGTTAGACGATAACAGGGAAGACAATGGTTCAAATCCAGGCTATAGATGTACTGAAGTTTTTTATTTTTATAAACGGTTTTCCACTCTCGTTCCAGGCATATCTTGTATATTTCCTCTCAGCCACATCTCTACACCTTTAGTGTCAATATACGAATACCCAAGACGGATAATAGGACACGCGGTACGAATACGAATAAAAAGGTACGGTAGATAACAAAGTAGAATGTTTTATTTTACAGTCACACAAAACAACAAACAATTTGTAACACACAATGACCTTCGTTTTATTCGAATATTTAGATTTGCAAAACTTACCAACGAATGCGATTGCTAAATCCCAAAAGTTTGGGAAAACTACGTGGAATGACGTAACCCTATGAAGTGATGTAACGTGGAATTTTTAAAAAGTTTTTTTTTTCACTTTAGAAAATACAGCTACTTGGCAAAGGTATCGCTTTTGAATGGCAACATGTCAAAAAAGTTATTTCAAGTTTAACGTCATATGGTTGCGCTCGATTATTGTACAAGAGACTTGAAAATGTGTTGAGGTGTCAGAACTTATTGCTCGAAAGATATATTACCTCAAGCTTGAATCCAGTTACATTCATAGATATTAATCTTTATGAGTGTTTCAGTTTTCATTCCAACTTTGATGTGTGTGTGTGTTTAAAAAAAAGTTTTCATTAAATTGTGAGTCATTTTTAGCTTAGTATATTTTAATATTTTTTGTTGATATATAATAATGGAAATTAATACTACATATATAAATTCATAAATACATAGATACATACATACATACATACATACATACATACATACATACATACATACATACATACATACATACATACATACATACATACAATATATATACATACATAAATACATACACACACATACATACATACA
Source organism: Timema podura (assembly GCA_033556935.1). NCBI lineage: Eukaryota > Metazoa > Arthropoda > Insecta > Phasmatodea > Timematidae > Timema > Timema podura. Next base: position 43,084,480 of record JAVRXN010000011.1, on the reverse strand, counting down.
TAAATAAATACATACATATATACATACTACATAGGTACATACATACATAAATACATACACACATACATATATACCTACATACATAAATAAATACATACATATATACATACTACATAGGTACATACATACATAAATACATACACACATACATATATACCTACATACATACATACATACATACATACATACATACATACATACATACATACATACATACATACATACATACATACATACATACATACATACATACATACACACATACAGGGGAGGCAAGAAACTATGCATATAGCTCAAAAAACAACTCCGTACTTAATCCATCCTCACTAACTTATAACGTTTGCTTTCGTTATGTTATTGTTCTTTTGTGGAAGGTGTTATTAGTTACGTATCAAGTTTAATATTGTGTCGCCACTTGTTATAATATCCTTTTATAGCATGTTAAATGCACCCCGTTGGAACGCCATTTGTTATATTATCCTTTTATAGCTCCTCGGTTGGATATAATTTTTTATAGTTTATATTATGCCCCACAGTAAGTCGTCATTTCTATTGCGCAACAGTGCACTTTACTTATGATGCCTCCTTTGTCTTATCACTTAACCAAAAGAAATGATAACACTTTGCATAAAATTTAATATTACTTTATTCCGTTAAAAGAAACAACATGTTTATGTTTTTATTTGAATTGAAATGCGATCATGTTGAGGGCCTAGCGACTAATTATCACCGAGCGCTTAAAATATGTCCATTTATGACCGAACACACGTCCGTCTGTAATCACGACTGATTTCACAGTGAAGAGAAATTTCAAAACCACTGTATATATCCCAGCTCAATAGAAGCTTCTAGAAGGGACATTTTCTAACGGTGAATACACACCTACAAACTAAAAAAAAATACTTCCTGCGTGGAGAACATTCTTCCAAAACAGTAAATTACTTTAAAAGGTCTTAACTTGGTTAGAGGGGGAAAAAGACATTAACTGAGGTTGTCCATTAAGTGCTGCCATCTTACCTCAGGGTGAAACAAACTAATAAATTATTTAGAGGAAGACGTGATTTAAGCGCCAAATAATAGATTACGAAATTTAAATAAAGTAAAATATGTTTAATTATATGTAAAATTAGAATAATAAAAAAATATGTTTTGAATATATAAATAATTAGAACGATAATATGGTCAATGCTTTCAAATACTCCTTATGGTCAAATCATTTACATTACAATTACCCCCCAAAGTGTATCTGAAAGTAGAGACTAGTCGTATACTTATTGATACGCTTTGCCAAAATAAAATAAAAGAAGACATGATCACTTTTCGCACACTCTGTATAAGTTTCACAATTTTTACAAAGATTTCAATATTTTGAAACATCCTGTATAATTTCATAAAATTTACTAAAAGTCCAATATTTTTAAACATCCTGTATAAAATTAACAAAATTGTTTAAAGTTCAATATTTTGAAGTGGAAGTTATATGAATTAAACAATAAGATAAAAATTATTAGTCATAATTATGATTAATTAAAATAAAATAATCTAATTAAAATATCAAGTATAATTATGATTAAATGAAATAAAATATCTAAGTAAAATGTCAGCCTAATTATAATTACTGACATAAAATGGTCTAAGTTTATTATATCAAGAAAATTTAATTCAATCGTCCAAATCTAAGTGTCTTTTCATTAATTTTTTTTTTTTATAATTTTCTTTAAATATTTGTTGCACTTAGTTTCGTGATCCTTCACGAATCCACTTTTGTGATTTCACACACTTAACAAGGCTCTTAACACTTTGTTACACTTACTCTTAAAAGTCTCTTGACCAAAATTGCTATATGAGCACAAACATTTGCAACTTTATGTACCAAACGGTTAACTAAAATTTGCTATATGAGCACAACCACATTTGCTGAGAATAGCATAACTTAATATAATTAATTTTTTTTTAATATAAACACAATTAACTGGTAAAACACATGAGTACATTGTTTAAATATAGAAATGGCAATATCATACACATATCATTGTCTAATAACAGAAAAATATTATTATCATACACATATCATTGATTTAATTAGGAGGACACTTAACCCCTAGTAAAACAAAATTAAAAATAACTCAATGCTTAATCTCTCTACAGTACAGAGAACCCTAGTATACACAATCTCTAACAAGACCTTAGTGGTTTAATACAAGCTCACATTTTGAAATATTCTTTAAAAAAATTGTTATTTATTATTATTCCTTTAAAAAAACATTTATTTAGAGGAAAAAACATTTATTTAGAGAAAGTAACTTTAAACTTGTGGCATAATATTGATTTATTTTTATAACAGGCTCAATAAAGGCTAACTCCCAAAAACTGGAACGTATCCTCATAATACTTCCCGGCATACAGTGACCGACAATCTCATTTCTCAGGCCATCTAAACACACAAGAGGTGTTCTCTTAACGGTCCAAACCTCGTTCAAATGTCTGGTAACCACAGGCGGTCCAGAACTCTGCTGACCCCTTGGCCCAGAAAAACTCTCAAAACTCTAATACGGGTGGCCCAGGTTCAATTCCTGCCCCCTAAAACTCACAATACTTAACTCGGGTGGCCCAGGTTCAATGCCTGCCCCCTAACACAAAATTCCCATAACTCGGGTGGCCCAGGTTCAATTCCTGCCCCCTAAACTTACAAGGTAGTCAGACCTCTGCGACAAAACTACTCTCTTGCCAAATGTCGAAGAGTCCAAGTCCTGACATCACAACATGCCACTGTATAGCAGAAATTACCTGCCTCAACTCAATTTTTATTATAAGCTTGCCTTAGATTACCTGTCTCAACTCAATTTTTATTATAAGCTTGCCTTAGATTACCTGTCTCAACCCAATTTTTATTATAAGTTTGTCTTAAAATACTTGTCTCAGCCCAATTTTTATTATAAGCTTGTCTTAAATTACTTGTCTGACCTGGTGCTTTCCGGGTACACCCCCACCCCCAACTGACTATACTTTGTCATAAATCCATTCCTACTCCTTCCTTCACCAAGCACTTCAGAGGATGCTTCCCTCCTACTCGTCTGACCTGGTGCTTTCCGGGTACACCCCCACCCCCAACTGACTATACTTTGTAATAAATCCATTCCTACTCCTTCCTTCACCAAGCACTTCAGAGGATGCTTCCCTCCTCCTGGTGCTTTCCGGGTACACCCCCACCCCCAAACTGACTATACTTTGTAATAAATCCATTCCTACTCCTTCCTTCACCAAGCACTTCAGAGGATGCTTCCCTCCTCCTGGTGCTTTCCGGGTACACCCCCACCCCCAAACTGACTATACTTTGTAATAAATCCATTCCTACTCCTTCCTTCACCAAGCACTTCAGAGGATGCTTCCCTCTTACTGGTGCTTTTCGGGTACACCCCCACCCCCAACTGACTATACTTTGTAATAAATCCATTCCTACTCCTTCCTTCACCAAGCACTTCAGAGGATGCTTCCCTCTTCCTGGTGCTTTCCGGGTACACCCCCACCCCCTAACTGACTATACTTTGTAATAAATCCATTCCTACTCCTTCCTTCACCAAGCACTTCAGAGGATGCTTCCCTCCTCCTGGTGCTTTCCGGGTACACCCCCACCCCCAAACTGACTATACTTTGTAATAAATCCATTCCTACTCCTTCCTTCACCAAGCACTTCAGAGGATGCTTCCCTCCTCCTGGTGCTTTCCGGGTACACCCCCACCCCCAAACTGACTATACTTTGTAATAAATCCATTCCTACTCCTTCCTTCACCAAGCACTTCAGAGGATGCTTCCCTCTTACTGGTGCTTTTCGGGTACACCCCCACCCCCAACTGACTATACTTTGTAATAAATCCATTCCTACTCCTTCCTTCACCAAGCACTTCAGAGGATGCTTCCCTCTTACTGGTGCTTTTCGGGTACACCCCCACCCCAACTGACTATACTTTGTAATAAATCCATTCCTACTCCTTCCTTCACCAAGCACTTCAGAGGATGCTTCCCTCCTCCTGGTGCTTTCCGGGTACACCCCCACCCCCAAACTGACTATACTTTGTAATAAATCCATTCCTACTCCTTCCTTCACCAAGCACTTCAGAGGATGCTTCCCTCTTACTGGTGCTTTTCGGGTACACCCCCACCCCCAACTGACTATACTTTGTAATAAATCCATTCCTACTCCTTCCTTCACCAAGCACTTCAGAGGATGCTTCCCTCCTCCTGGTGCTTTCCTCCTCCTGGTGCTTTCCCTAAATTTGTCATTATTAATGAAAACAAAATAAAGTACTTGTCCTTACTTTCTAGAGTTGGATTTTATTGAAATATTAAGGAGGTGGTTCTCTTTCCACACTAATCTTTATAATGAAATGGCCCTTATTTACAAGGTTAAAAAGATAAAATTACATAATATATTAAGAGCTTGTCGCTTAATAATTTTAATTACATTATTTTTATTTCTTACCCCCTCTTTTTCTATCTCTCTCTCTTTCTTTCATCCTTTAGTTAGCCTAACCTGGAATTTTACTTTCCAGAGTTGGACTGTATTGAAGTGTAAAGGAGGTGGGTTACTTTCCACACCTATCCTTACAATAAAAAAAATGACTCCCATTTACAAGGTTAAAAAGATAAAATTACATAATATACTGAGAGCCCCAGCGCTTCACAATTCTCTTTACATTTTTCTCTTATTTATATTCACTTCTCTCTCTGATCCCTTAGCTAGCCTAACTTGAAAGGACCGTTTCCCTGATCTGCACCGCGATGGAGACTTACTGATCCTTACTTTAGCCCTTTCAAGTTCTGAGAGCTATCCATATTGCACTGCAGCCTCATGATTTTCACAACTTCCTAACATAATCTATCATGATAGGATACAGGTTGCTTTAAGATTGTGTTTCTGTAACATACATTCCTACTGATCTACTAATTGATGATAGGGCTTTAATTCAGTTACATTGTAGGTTCCCTTTACCTGTCTAGTCTCCTGGTCTTCAATTAGGTACACATTATGACCTATTATTCTTTTTACCTGATAGGGACCTTCATAAAGTAAAAAGAATTTCTTTATCTCTTTATTTAAGACTGATGATAGTTTGTGATTTTTTACCAGAACTGACTGTCCAACAACATAGCTTACAGGTTTTTGGATGTTTTTATCATGATAATGGGATCTTTTTTTGGCTACATCTTTTAGTCGCTTCACGGCAATGTGTAATTTAGCTTGTTGATCCTTTTCTATTCTAGGTGGGAAATCAAAAAGTTTCTCTAGGTTCCTACAGGGTCTCCTCCCTTTCATGAGCTCTATAGGTGTAAAACCTGTACTCTCGTGAGTAGTGGAGTTTAAGCAAAATTCTATTTTTTCTACTTGGTTCGCCCAGGAAGCATGCTTGTTGTGACAATACAACCTCATAAATCTGCCTATCTCTCGATTTACTCTCTCAACACTGTTACTCTGAGGATGATATATTGATGTATATTTTGCTTTTATGCTATGGGCTTCAAGGGTTTTCCTCCAGAATTTGGATATGAACTGCTTCCCATGATCCGAAACAATAACCTGTGGAACTCCTACGTCATTAATGTAATTTTGAACAATTTTATTCGTGACTGCTCTGGCAGTAGCCCTCCTAATAGTATATAACTTCACAAACTTGGTACAGATGTCTAATACTGCAAAGATATATTGGACACCCCTTATACTAGATGGAAGTGGGCCATATATATCTACGAAGACTAATTGTAATGGGTTTTCTGCTATTACATTTTTCATGAGTCCTTCATATTTTACATTGGGAATTTTGGTTTTCTGACATATGTCACATGTTCTTAATACTTTAGCTATAGTTTTGTTCATTTTAGGAAAGTTGCATGATTCTTGTAAAATTTTGTAGCATTTTTTTACTCCTACATGGCCATAGTGTTCATGGCAACTATTGATTACTGGAATAATAAGTTCCTTAGGAATACATATAGTCCAAACCTTGTCAACAGAAGTTTTTTTGAAAAGTAATTCTCCATAAATTTGATAATTAGCACTAATTTCCGGCTTAGAGTTTTTCTTTTCTAATTCTGTAAAAATTTTGCTTAATTTAAGGTCATTTCTTTGAGATTTAGGTAATTCCTGTTTAATATGCTTATCAGTTTCATTCATTACTTCCCTTTTATGTGCCAATACCCTGAATTCTGTGTCAATGGTTCTTTCAACTACACCCTCAGGAGGATATCTAGACAGAGTGTCAGCTACCACCTGTTCTTTACCTGGGATATACTTAATGTCTAAATCATATTCTTGTAGTAACAAAATCCATCTGGTGAGCCTGCCATGAAGTAGCTTACATTTGTTAATAAAAGTAAGTGCTCTGTGGTCTGTATACAAAACAGTGGTTTTTCCTATAATGAAAATACGAAATTGAATACAACTGAACACTATAGCAAGTAATTCTTTTTCAGTTATTGTATAGTTGATTTCTGGTCCATGTAACACCCTGCTGGCAAAAGCTATTGGTCTACGTTCTCCCTGTTCGTCAATTTGAAATAATTCTGCACCTATCGCTTGGCCTGATGCATCACAAGAAATGCACATGGGTTTACTAAAATCTGGATGTTTTAACATGACTGTACTCACAAATTGCTCCTTGATTTGTTTCATAGCTGTCTCCTCTACTATACCCCAGCTCCATTCCTCACCTTTTCTAGTTAGTCGAAGTAGTGGGAGTACCAGGTTCGAATGATACTTGATGAACTTCCTGTAATAGTTAATCAAACCTAAAAAAGCTTGAAGTTGCTTCTTATTTTTAGGGATAGGAAATTCCCTAATGGCCCTAGTTTTTTCTTCATCAGCTGATACACCTTCAGGAGAAATTATGTGTCCCAAAAACTTTATTTTATTGGATAAAAAAGCTGATTTTTCTAAGTTCACCGTCATGCCACCTAATTTTAATTTTTTCAGTACTAGTCCCACTTGTTCCACATGTTCCTTGAAAGTACTTGATGCTATAACTATGTCATCGACATACAGAGTAACGAAGCTTAATACTTCTGGCCCCAATACTTTTTCTAGACCTCTAATGAACTTGCTAGTAGAAACCGATAAACCGAATGGCATTCTTTTAAAACAGTAGGTTCGTCCATTATATATGAATGAAGTATACTTTCTAGAGTCTTTGTGCAGCCCTATCTGCCAAAATGAACTTACCAAGTCCAAGGACGTTAAATATTTACAACCCTCAAATTTTTGTATGAGCTCATTAGCTGGTGGAGTGGTCTCCTCATCTCTGACCAATATCTGATTTATCTTTCGTGCATCAAGGCACAGTCGAATTCCCTTGTTTTTCTTACCAACTACAACTAGTGGATTAACAATATCAGAACTACTTTCTATAATGTCCCACTCTAACATGTGAGCTAATACCTCTTCAACAGCTGGTCTCTGACTATATGGTACTGGGTACGACTTACAATTGAATGGTGATTGATCTGTTACCTGGAGTTCACACTCGTAAAATTTGTTCAACCCAGGTTTTCTAGAAAATACTTCTCTATTTTCCCACATGGTTTCTAGTAGGTCCTGAGTTTGTTCCCCATCTAAGTCCATTTTATTGACTTTATTTTCAATTTCTTCCCATGGTATGTTTGACTCATAATTAGAAGTTAATTGCTGCATTTTGATATTTTCAGTATTTTTTGCTTCGATACAACCTACTTTACTTATATGTAATTGCACCCTATTCACATGTGATTTTTCAATGAATGAAACTTGTAGTTTTACTGGATTTTTGTTTATAGATAGTTTTCTGCTTTTATAATCAATATTAACCTCAAAACCTGTTAACCAATCTGATCCTAATATTACAGGTACATTAAGATTTTCCACCACAAGAAAAATAATAGTAATTTTTATCTCATTAATCACTACATCTAGCAACACTTGTTTCTTTACTTTTTTGTTCCTTGAGCCTGTAGCGGCTATTAAGGTTACATTGGTAACTGGCAATACAGGAATAGCCTCATCTGGGTTTTGCTTTTTTATTTCTTCAAAACACTCCTGGGAAATAGCCGTTATCTCAGATCCAGTGTCTACCAACAATTTTAACTTAAGGTTACCTACCTTTCCTTCTATCTCTGGGGATATTGCCTTACAGAACTCATTTTTACTATTATTTTCCTGCAATAGATCCTCTATGGGATCACCCTGTAAAATTACATATTGTTTAACATATTCTTTAACAAAGTCCAAATAATTAAGCTGTTCATTAGTCCTATTTCTTACTACTTTGTTGACCTCATGTGGACTGCCATGGGCCCTAGCAATCAGTTTCCCTGATTTTCATTTCTAGAGACTGTGTGACCCACTGTAAATGGTAAAATGTCATCAAAATTAGGTGCAGAGTGTACTTCTGCTGTTATTCTTCTAGTCTGACTATTATCTACCTGTTTATTGTAATTGTCTCGGCTCTCTGGTCTGGGTTTTTCCCTCACCCCCTCTCGGTGTCCTATCATGTGATTGTTGGAACTTTGCCTATTTTGCCCTTGGTTAACAAAATAGTTAGGTCTGTTGGGCCTGTTTTCTTCTTGATTCCTTGAATTCTGGAATTGGTTTGGTGGCCTATTTTGTTTATCATCACGACTAGGTGGATTGTAGGTCTGTCTATTCCTATCAAAATTGGGTGTCTCATTTCTTCCTTCCCTCTCCCCATTCCTTTTCCACCTATTGTCAAATCCTATCAATACTCTTTCCATCTCCTTCACATTTTGGGCACTAACACTCAACAATACATTTTGTACCTGAAATGGAAAGTGATTTGTTAGATGTTTCACCAACCTGTGTTCTTCCAATGGATAATTTAAATACCTAGCCTGAGAAACAAAACCATGAAAATACTCATTCATTGTGCCTTTCTTGGAATCATATCTACTATTAAATATTAACTGCAGAAAGTCGTCTTGCATCTCTTGAGACCAAAAGTGATCCAAAAATGTGCGCTTAGCCTGGTCATAGGTTTCCCACTCATCCTCTAAATAGCTGGCCCAGTTCCTAGCCTCCCCTTCTAAACATGACAAAAAAATTTCAATTTTGTTCCTTTCCCTTAAATCCTCTTCTTTCCAAACTCTCTCAATTTTTTGCAAATACTGAGCCGCAGATATTTTACCCTTTGCTCCCCTATACCTAGGAATGAGTGACAAAGTAAGATCATTGACATTTTTGGTTACTAGATTGTGACTACACACAATTTTGCTATCTGTCCCCTTACCTTTATTAAGTTGTACTTGATCAGCTAAGTTGTTTATTTTCTGATCTAAGGTGCCAACCGTTTTTTTGTTTTCATTTACAATTTCTTTTATCTCTACAATTTCTTTACTTTTTATTTGAATCTCCTCATTAATATTTTCCTTAATAAATTGCCTATTAGCATCCTCTTGCCCTTCAATTTCTAACCTCACCTTTTTTATTTGAATTTCCAAATTGGATTGCACTACCTGAACAGCTGATTTGTTGTGTTCTATCTGTATATCATGTGTTTGTATTTGTTTTTCTAATTTACTGGTTTCCTTATCTAATTTTTTTTTAAAACCCTCTGTTTTGGTTGTCACTGAAGATATTTGATCAATTAACTTAAACTGTTCCTCTCTTAGATCTTCCTGCCTAACCTCTAAATTTCCTTGCCTTTTTTCTCCTTCTGAAACCCTGTCATTAGTTTCATTAATTTGTTTGATAAAATTTTGATTAATCAATTCTAAATTCTCAAATTTTTTATTTATATTCTTTGATTGTTCTTCCATCTTTTGGTTGAGTTTAGTTTCTAAATTTTGTCCCATAGTTTCTAAATTTTGTCCCATATTTTTTAAATCCTTTTTATTTTCCTGTCCCATATTTTCCAAATCCTTTTTTAAATCCTTTTTATTTTCTTGTGTAATTCGCCTGAGTTCTTTCATATTTTCTAATAAAGCATTTAAAATGTCTACCTGTTCTATTGGTTGTGCCACCCTCTCTTCCACTAAGGTTATAGTTCCCCCTTCACTTTGATTCAGCGTTTGCAGGATTACTTCTTTCCTTGCTACCTCCTCAGAGCTAGCCCCTGCTTCCTCATCACTCTCTTCTTGTTCCCCCTCAACATTTGCCCTCTTTTTTAATTGACCTGCCCTTTCATCCTCCTCATGAATAAATGGCATTGTGTCATCAGCATCATACTCTTCAGGTTCTCTTATCACCTTGTCTGCCATGTTGATAATTTAAATAAATTTTTCTTAAGTTAACCTATGAATTAATTTTGTGTTAGGCCTTGACAAAATTCAAGTACTATAAATCTAAGAATTACTTTCTTATAGTGATAAATTTAATTTAAAATTAGGCCTATACACTTTTATATTGTTGCTTTTAATTTAATTTGTATCATTATTTGAAACCCCAACATCTAGAAAAAAATTTACTACCCCCAAAATACACAATTGAAATTAGATAATTTTTTTTAAATTATGGTTACAGTTTCTGTTGACCACTTATCTGTCCTCGACATTGTTTCTTGGCTGCATGCCGTCTCCAAAAGGTCCTCAGCACCGTTCCTTGAAGTGTGCCGTCGGTGTGCCGTCTCTTGTAGGTGTGCCGTCGGTGTGCCGTCTCCAACAGTCCTTTGCGCTGTTTCTTGAATGTGCCGTCTCCTTGGTATGCAGTCTCTTGGTGTGCCGTCTCCTGGTGTGCCGTCTCCTGGTGTGCCGTCCCGTCCCTTTAGCTCCGTTGACGCACTCTGTCTCAGTTCGCGGTATTCGTGCCCCTAAGTTGTAGCGCCATTTTATAACGTTTGCTTTCGTTATGTTATTGTTCTTTTGTGGAAGGTGTTATTAGTTACGTATCAAGTTTAATATTGTGTCGCCACTTGTTATAATATCCTTTTATAGCATGTTAAATGCACCCCGTTGGAACGCCATTTGTTATATTATCCTTTTATAGCTCCTCGGTTGGATATAATTTTTTATAGTTTATATTATGCCCCACAGTAAGTCGTCATTTCTATTGCGCAACAGTGCACTTTACTTATGATGCCTCCTTTGTCTTATCACTTAACCAAAAGAAATGATAACACTTTGCATAAAATTTAATATTACTTTATTCCGTTAAAAGAAACAACATGTTTATGTTTTTATTTGAATTGAAATGCGATCATGTTGAGGGCCTAGCGACTAATTATCACCGAGCGCTTAAAATATGTCCATTTATGACCGAACACACGTCCGTCTGTAATCACGACTGATTTCACAGTGAAGAGAAATTTCAAAACCACTGTATATATCCCAGCTCAATAGAAGCTTCTAGAAGGGACATTTTCTAACGGTGAATACACACCTACAAACTAAAAAAAAATACTTCCTGCGTGGAGAACATTCTTCCAAAACAGTAAATTACTTTAAAAGGTCTTAACTTGGTTAGAGGGGGAAAAAGACATTAACTGAGGTTGTCCATTAAGTGCTGCCATCTTACCTCAGGGTGAAACAAACTAATAAATTATTTAGAGGAAGACGTGATTTAAGCGCCAAATAATAGATTACGAAATTTAAATAAAGTAAAATATGTTTAATTATATGTAAAATTAGAATAATAAAAAAATATGTTTTGAATATATAAATAATTAGAACGATAATATGGTCAATGCTTTCAAATACTCCTTATGGTCAAATCATTTACATTACAAACTTTCTCCATACTTCCATATCCTTGTATACTCCCTTCGCTTCAACAACATCCATACATTCAGTCATACATGATTTTTTATTCTTAAAACTTTCACACATTCGTCTACCACATTTAGCCACGTTTTACATGGCCTAACCCTTCCTTTTGATCAACACACTCTACCTTCATATATTTACTTCGTGACTCGATCCAAACTCATCCTCTCAACATGCCCAAACCAACGTTAAGACGCTTCTTTCAAATTGACCAATTGGATTCCCTTTCAAATCGCATTCATTCAGCACCTATTCATTACTGATATCAAACGATTATAATAATACATTCATACGGATTACTGTATAATTAACTTTTTCGTAATTTATTGAAAAAGCAAAATATTAATAAATCTAATATTAGCTATTGTTAATTATAATTAGTATTAATAAAATTCTTGTTTCGTGGTTGTGGCACACTTGTATCTTCTAACTGGCCGGTGGACACCCAAAGTAAATAAATTGGAGAAAAAGTCATACAAAATAATAGTTTAAAAAAGTATGTCTTTTGTGAACACATGTGCATTATGAATACAACCGAACACCGTTTGTATGACGTCATCAACGCCCTTCGTTTCGTTTAGTTCACCGTATTAATTTATGAGTCGTTTTAGAAGCTCTCGTTTGTAAAGCATTTTCAAGTGAGGCACAGACACCACTTCCACAAAAAAAGAAACATCCAAAAGGTTATTTACATAAGTTTGTGTTTCAATAATGTAAACATAGTTAAAAAGAAAAAAATATATAATTAAAAACATATTATTGTTTGTTATAAAAGTTTTTTGTCTGTCCAAAGTAACAACTCAACATATGGTCATGCTGATAGTGTGGTTTGGGTAATGGATGTATGAGAGTAGATCTGGGAGCGTTTTCTGTCTGTCACCAGCCCTCCAGTGGCGAATGGACTTCACAACAATGACCAAACAAGTTGGATGCTGCATGGTAGAGAGTTGAGACGAGTTGCAGACGTTTGGAGACCTCGCTTTATTTAATAAGTATTTTGTTATTTTTAATATAGTTTTTTTTAATATGGGTTAAAATTATCAGCAGGTTCCTGACCAGTTCTAAAAGTTTAAAATTTGAACTTAAAATTAAAAAGATTAAGGACGCCTTAAGCGAAAATTTGTATTTATGGGATTAAAGAAAAAAGTTAGAAACCTCAAATAAAGTCATGTTTTGATAGATAATGTGGGTTTGTTTTATAAGGTTTTGTGTAAGCTATCACACATTTTTTAAGATACTTTAAACTTAAGATTTTAATTTTCAAACTAGTTAGAACTTTCTCCTACATTTTGTTGGAAACCGGTATTAAAAATAATCAAACAACTTTAAAATAATCTGGGATTTCTAAACGTCTGCAACGCTTATAAGTTATCTCTTTGTAACGACCTTAAGGCGTCCACTTTGTATTGTTTGGTTTGCTTGTGGTTAGAAGGCTAGAAATAGCATCTTTACTGGTTTTTAATTCTCTTTCCACAAAAAATTCGGGTATATTTCCTCTAAAATTCTACCTTTATCATCCCTACGCCATCTATATATTTAAAGCCTTAAGCAATTCATTACGACAATGATTCATGGAGTTCTATAGTCTAAGGTGTCATTCCTGCAATAGACTATACTTCCGATGATGAGGAGGTCAATGATAGAATCCCGGTCGGGTGTTCTGAGGATAGTTTTCCTAAATCATTTCCCAAGCTTCCTTTCTCGCTAACGTGGGTACACTTTCTCTAAATTCAAGCTTATTCATCCCTAGAACATTAGCGGAATTAGTACATAGTTATGCGTACAGCCCTAACGAGTAGTAGGATGCACTAAAAAATGTGTGACCAGGCGTCATCCGTCTCCCGCATACGTGTCCTGCGAGACACGTTGAGTTCCTCCCTTTATGTACGGGACTGTAGGTTGTTTTTTTTATCAGTCCACTAAACTAATATTTACCCGTGTGACAAGCTCGATCGATAATATTTTCTCTGGCGTTTAAACCACTCCTATATCCTATAAGATTCCTCGAAGCAAAGGAAATAAACAGAATCTTTCACGTACGCGCCAGAGACGTTGACCAAAGAAGGACAAGGAAGAGAAGGGGAAAACGGAGTGTAACGAAGTTACGACCAAAGAATAGACGGCAGATATAATAAACACACAGGTGGTCTCACTGTATATATATTATCTATAGTAATAAAAGGAAGTGTTTGTGTGTGTGTTTGTTTGTGTGCGATGCCCAGCTAAATCTACGGCACGCAGAGATCTGAAATTTTTAACATAGATGGACGGAAGGGGGCCCGAATGCATCTCAAAGCCGGATTTTTAAATTTTTTATTAGCTTTTTAATTAGGCTATTTTTAATAAATTTTTGAAGAAAATATTTTTAATCTGGTTTAGAATTACGTTTCAGAGATAACGTTTCAAAATGAAATTGGGCCCCAAGGGTGGGGGGGGGGCGCGGAGGGGCTTATATAATTCTTGTACCACAGTGGGTCACAGGCAGCGCGATTAATTATATCAACACACGGTAATTTCTATGAGAGAGATTGAAAGGGCCTACCAATTTTGCCGGGTCTTACTTGAACGCCCTTAATTATAGATGTTGGTGTGTTTTGCCCGTAGTGATGGATAATCTCATATTTGTATCACATTGATTTTTTTTTACAAACATTGTAGGTAGCCTAATTCATCAAAACACAGGATATCAAAAAAATATTAATAAATATTATTTTTCCATCCCCTCTTAAGTTCACCATAAAGATTTATAAAGTTCCACTTAAGTACACCCCAATTTTCCTAAGAATTGAAATTTTTACGGCTATAAAAAGAACAGCTTCAGACAACCCCTTCGGAGATCGAAACAAGATCTACCGAGATGGAGAGATTCAAATTAGTGCACGCGTATAGTATATAAGCCATTAAAATAAACTTTTTAATCAGACAATATACAGCGGATACATTTAGTGTGTTTGACACCATCTGTCAAAATTGACAGCTGTTGTATTATTATTATTATTATTTTAGCACCGCGTCTTACTACCCGTTCGGGTTATACGCTTAAGTACTAATTACGCTAATGGATTAGGAATTGGGAAGGTTGAATAGAGGAAGTGAACCCGCATTTGCGTGGAGGGAGAGTGGAAAACCATTTAGGAAAAACCACCCCCAGTTCACCCAACCGAGATTCGAACCTCGATCTTCCCGTCCTCGGCGGTAGAGCTCAACACGACTAGCGCGTTAGCCAACTACGCCACCGAGGCGGGTGACAGCTGTTGTAGATCACATCACTGTGCTCGCCTTAGGACCCGATGTTCGTGAGCTCAAACGCAGCTGAGGTTGACGGATTTTCCTCAAGCGATAAAAATCCGTAGCAAAACTTACTTGAGAGGGGAATTAAATCCATCGCTCTCATGTCGATTGTGGCATGTGAAAGAAACCTGGAATAAATTTAAAAAATAACTTTCTGGCAAACTTGCTTGTTTGTATAAATTCAGTGTGGAAGGCAGCAGGAGAACACCACACTACCTGAAATCCCCTGTTACATGGGATTTCTACCAGATGTTGCAGGCAACAATAACCATCAGAAAGATGCATTCCCAGCTACGGCTGGATATAAATAAAATACGAGTAAAACCAACCTTCGGGCAGTTAACACGGGAAGAATATATATTATATATATATTATATTAAATATATTATATATATATATAATTTAATATAATATATAAATATATTATATTAAATATTAACTGTAATTGTTGTTGTTGTGGCATAGCACGCTATAGCCAAAGTCCTTTATATATATATATATATATATATATATATATATATATATAAAGGACTTTGGCTATAGCGTGCTATGCCACAACAACAACAATTACATTTAATATTTAATGTGTTCCTATACTTCCTTAGAGAGAGATGCAAACATATTTGTATGTATTTCTAGCAACTGAAAGAATGTATCAAATTAGGACACAAAATATGGCTGTTTAGGCTAATGAATTAATGATTTTTTTAAGCTTGGATATCAATATTTAGGAATGACTATTTTATGGAGATCAACATTGAGAAGACAAAAGTGATGGTGATTTCAAAAAATTAAACAGCCATCGAAAATCAAAATTGTAAACCAGGAGTGAGAAAACATAGAGCAGTTCAAGTACCTGGAAGTCTGCTGACAAAGGATCCTTACTGCACCAAAGAAATGATGTCGAGGATCGCCTGGGCCAAGGAAGATTTCAACCAGAATAGGTTATTGCTGACCAGCAAGTTGAGTTTGGAACTGAGAAATAAACTGATGAAATACTATATTTGGAACATCGCGTTGTATAGAGCAGAGACTTGGGCTCTTAGGACGATGGAAAATAAATACTTGGAGCGCTTTGAAATGTGGTGCTGGAGAAGACTTGAGAAAATCAGGTTGACAGAGAGGTTGACAAATGAAGAAGTCCTAAGTAGAGTGGGTGAGAAGAAAATAATTTTGGATGTGTTTCTTGGGTACAAAGCAAACTGGATCTGACACATCCTTAGGAGGAATTGTCTTCTGAATGACGTCATAGAAGGACAGGTTGAGGGAAAGCGAAGCTTAGGAAGAAGGAGAATTCAAATATTGGATGACTTGAAGGAAATAAGAAAATTCTGGGAGCTGAAGGAGGGAGGGTACAGGACAGGGTGCACTGGCGGTTTAAGTTCACTGACAAAAGGAATGGACCTGTTTTAAAACTGAACACAAAATATAGATATATATTTTTTTCATCTATATCCAGCAATATTTATTAATGAAATATTTTTTTTATTTTACACACACACACACACACACGCATATTTAGAGAGAGCGAGAGAGGAAAGAATGAAAAGAGAAGGGGTATGGAGAGGAGGGGAGATATAGTTCTTCATTAATTACTACGTCAAAAACTAATATTAAAAACGCTATAATCCAAGGATTTGGATGAGGAAGGTTGTCTAAAGGAAGTGCACCCGCATTAACGTGGAGGATGCGAGAACAACAGTGATAATTCACATGTGGAGAGTTTTCCATTACGTGGATCTGTCCGAGATTCGTAATCCCACCACCATCAATTCAGTTCATTGTTGAGCCCAGATCCTAGAGCTGCCACATAAGGTCGGACCGACTCTTTATCTCGTGAAATGTGAGAGCGAGAGTGCGCGCCCTGCGGTCACGACCGGTGTAAAACTACCAGTTCCAACAAAGCGTGCGTGCGTGCTAGACTTTGTTTCCCACATTATACATTTCCGGTTAAACTACGAAGGAATATAAGTGGTTCCGCTAAGTGAGACCCGTGGGACATAGTTTCCCTTAAATATACTCCGTCTACCACTTCCGGGGAACCTTTCTGAGCAACTGTTTCTATACGCACCACCTAAATTATTAACTGGCTCCTTATCGTAGTGGCTAAGGAAGGATGTGGTATCGAAAGAAAAGTATCGATAACATTAAGTATCGGTATCGAAATTTTAATCTGGAAAAAAAGGTTTTTTTTATCTAGTAATAATAATTTAAACTCTTACATCATGATTGTATTTCCATATTTAATTAAGACAATGAAAATAATAATGGTTTTTAATACTTTAAATTAAATTTTATAAGATGCTTTTTCGCTATCCAAGTTCCTTATAAAAAAGTTACATAATTCACTTCTGGGAGGTGCCATTTATTAACTACACTCTTCGTTTATAGACTATTTCAAGATAGATTATTAACTATTGAAAAACAATATAAGAATGGACGCCCTTTTATGCTTAGTCTGCTTGGGACGCCCTTGAGGTGACTGAGTTAATTAAACTCTACAAAAGATTATTTTGTTTAGTTTTTGATGACCATGCTCATCGATAAAGGAAGGGGACTGGTCGCCAATTGCACCGTCATTTGTTCTTCCTTTTCCTCCTAAGTCCACCCTAGTAAGTATTTAGTCCCGGACTCCCAACATGAGTGAAATTAACAAAAAAAAAGTAGCGTATTTCAATACCGATCCGATACCAGAATGTGAGTACTAATATCAGTAAAAAAAATGTAAAAAATTATCGAGTTAAAAAACACTTGTATCGAAAGGAAAAATATCGATATTAGTAAAGTATCGATACTTTTTTCACATGCCCAGTAGTGGCTACGACCCTAGGGTTCCCGGGTTCGATTTCCAGCTGGTACCATGAACATTTTTCCCGAAAGGCGAGTTACCCCCAAGATCACCAGGGTTTGGTTAGTTAGACCTAAGCTAGTACACTAGTACTGTCTAATCTTTCAACAAACTGGGCTGCGGGTGATGTAGCCCAGACGCGCAATATATATTATTACCGCAATTACTGACTGGTTGGGGCTATTAGTGTCCAATTTTTATATAAAAGATCTTATCTGACAGCCATAACAGTTACTAGATCTACTTTCACGTAATTATACGTCAAATCATGTGTTCTGAAGCTATCGCTTTTGATAGATATTATCAAAATAATATTAAATAATATGGTAAAGTGTTATCAATGTTGCCGCAAAAAAAAAAGTTATTTCTAAATGACCCTTCCTATGAAAACAGCTGTATTCTTACGTTTAGTTCTACAAAAAATAAAGGTCCAACAAGTCTTGGATTTTTTTTTTAGAGATATAGTCGTTTCACGCTAACGTTGGCCTATTTTGACAGTTCAAGGGTTAATCTAAATAAACTCTGTTTTCATCCATTTCGCAATATTTATTGTAAATTTGAACAGCTAATTCAAAATATATCACTTGTAATAGTGGAAGAAAATATCTATAAGGTGGATTAATCTGAAGCTGTGTTTAGAAACTTCCCAACTTGTAGAAAAAGTTAGTCATCGTGAATAGATAATGCAAGTAACAGTTGGAAAATATCAACTATAGTAGGATTCTGTTAAGAAGATCCTACAAACACATTTTTTGCGGCCAATATTGATGGATTATTTTACCACACTATTGGTGTTATTTTTACTACTTCTGTGCTCAGTGGTTAGAGTTCATGGCTACAGATCCAAAGGTCCCGGGTTCAATCCTCGCCGCTTCAAAAAAAAATGTGAAGCAGTGGGTCTGCAACAGGTTAAAATTCAGCTTCGTGAGGACAAATTAGGAGCTACTTAAATAAAGAAGTAACAGCTCCGGTTTAGAAAACTGAGATTAACGTCCGGAGGGTTTGTTGTGCTGACCATATGACACCCTCTATCCGCAAGTGTTGGCACTATCATCGCTAACGGTGGCAGCCACTCGGTCGCGGGCTCATGCCATGGAGTTTATTGTTATTTTATAATAATTGATACTATCTCTCAAAAGTGACCGTTGCATACCTATCACATGCCATGATTATATTAAAGTTTTTTTTTCTACAGTTTGATCGACGTAGTAAGACTCACTTAGAAAACAAGTAAAGTTGATCAAAATTCAAAGTATCTGACATTACATAGAGGTCAAAGTTGACACTATCTATCAAAAATTACAACTATGGAAATGTCTTAGAGCACAATATAAATGATTAGTGACGTGATGAACTGTCAGATAAGTTCTTATCACGTACCAACAATATATGCCTTGATATGACGTACTATATAATATCATATCAAGTACTTGAACCCAATTGTATAGGTGGAAGTTAGTATTTCTGACCTTTCTTGGAGGCCGGGGTTCGATCTTTTTATTTATCGACTGAACTTCAACAGTTTTGTCCAGTAATATTATTTCATCCTACATTCAGGCTAGTGATGGTACATTCTATTAACAAAATGTACAGGAATTTCCCCAAAATTCTCTGATAGGTTGGTATCTTAAGAAGTTTGTTTTAAGTTAGAGAAAGCCATTTTCAATCTATTTTAAAATATGTTACTTAAAATATGATAAGGAAATAAGAAAATAATCAAACAAAGGAAAAAAATAGAAATGTAAAAAAAACGAGGCGTCGAGTTTTATAAGAAAATATTGTGTCGTAATATTTGTTAACGTATTTTAAATACGTGAAATAAATACATTTAAACACAATTTTATAAACAGTACTACACTTTGTTGTTTATAAGTTCCTTTATAAATTAATACAGCCAAAGGAACTATAAACCCTAATTAAATTTCATTATCAAAATACTAAATCTTTCTATGTCAAATTCAAAACAAATCACCAGTGTATTTTAAATTTAAATTAAAAAGATTTTGTTTTATTCTAGTGCATAAGTACGTGTTCGAGTTAAAGAGTTAGGGTTTGTTTTGTATAGTAAAATATAATAGTATTACGTTTATTAAAAAATGAACACCATTAATTTTAGTAAAATTAAATACTGGCACAATCTGTAAATCTGTCATTTTAGGTTATAGTATGTAAACATTTTGACAGGTAACTATTGATCTTGAACGTAACGGAACGTTAGTTTTACAAATAAACTATTTTTTAGAAGTTCTCAAATATTAAGTTCACTTAAATTAGAAAAGAATAACAGTTAATGGTAAATACTGCGAAAACTCAACTATAGGGCCTACTTATTGTTTTGGATGGATGTGTTTTGTCTGGTGCTTTTTAGCATAGCTTTACGTTTATTTTTATAAAAATTTGTTTCACTGGCATAATCTAAAAAACACACATTTTTACTCACTATTTATTACTAAAATTTAATTTGATTACATAATAAAAGTTAAAACAAAATGCGAATGTTTCCTTTACCTTGAAATAATTCTCTGTGTTCCAACAATAGACACACTTCACAACAGCCGACGGGAGTAGCAACAGTAATACTGAGGCGAAGTGGCGGGTCTTCGCGCCAACTGGACAGAAAACTTGAAACGCCAGACTCAAGTCTGTACGCATGCGCATAGTATAAAACGACCAGCTGATGGAAACTTTCTGTATCGCATTGCGGGTTTCATTCAAGTGACCCCGGCGGAGGTGAAATTAATTCAAGCGCATTTAAAAGTCGTTCAATTCCTCATCTACTTTGATACCATACGTTACAGCTCTACTTCATGGTGTCAATTTATTCCCACGAACGTTCGAGTAATTTGTCTTCAGACTTTTAAGAAAACACTGTCCATTCCTGCCATTCAAAGACAACAAGACCCCAGACAGTTTGTTAATATGTAGAAAGGAATAAATATTATTTTTAATATTTTACCTTCATCAGAAATTAAAGTCGATTCCAATCTATCAGTAGACAGGCGTTCTACTGGTTGAGCTAATGCCTTGAAATTATGAATATTTATTACTTCACCCAACGCTGGAGACCGAGTGGCTGGAATGACTGAATAATTCAATTAGATTCTCTTAACGGGTGACCTGGTGGTCTAGGGGTAAGGTGTCAGACTTCTGTGCTGAGGGTCCAGGGTTCAATCCTCGGTCCCGACACAAATTTATCTGATTGCCAAACCCTTCCTTCACCTCTGATAAGACGTGTATTAATCACAACTTGTGAATGTGAGGAATGCCAGGCCTCTACCGTGGTTCGGATTCCACGTTAAACTGTAGGTCCTCCATTTCATCTCACAATCACCCTACCATTACACATTAGCGTAAGTGCGTATAACCCAAACGGGTAGTAAGACGCGGTGCTAATAATAATAATAATAATAATAATATTAAATAATAATAATAATAATAATAATAATAATAATAATATTAGATTCTCTTTGACACCTTAGCTCAGTTGATAGCGAGAATGGGCCGTCCAACATTTTAAAAATACACGGTTTTGGACATATTTGGCACTCAAAAATATAATCATTTAGTTGCACTTATAAAAGTTGGTAGGTCTATGCCTTTAATCTGGATTCCACACCATAAAAATGCAAATTTATAAAAAACTAAACTATTTTAGAATCAAACCAATACCGGGTAGTGTGTTCAAAGTTGGGCTAAAAGCAAGGCCGTAGCCAGCCAATAATTTCGGGGGGGGGTTTGGTGGGCCCATCCCCCAATTGATGGAGGCTAGAAAAAATTCTAAATAAAAAAACTGTTCTAGAAGCTATCGGAGGCTAGGACAAATTCTAATTATTAAACGGCTCTAGAAGCTCTCTAAAGTGTTTTTTATGGTCACATAACACCATAACTGCCAAAGACTAGAAAAAATTCTAAATAATAAACACCTCTGGTAGCTTTCTGAAGTGCTTTTTATGGTAACACAGCCCCCTAATTTGTACTTGTACCTTAATTTTGATATTGTTTGAACCATAAATAAAGCCATATATATTTTGTTCATAAAATTTCGGGGGGGGGGGGGGGGGGGGTTGAACCCCGAAACCCCCCCCCCCCCGACTACGGCATTGGCTAAAAGTTAAAACACATTTTTTTTTATCGATAAGGGCCAAACTTGGGATAGTCTTTGACCTTTCTAATATCATTGTTGTAGGCTCATATCGTTTTTGTGGCCATATTGTTTTAGCATTTTTGAACGAAATGGGTACAAATTGAGCTAGCAACACTTACCAAAACTGTTAAGCGGTTTAAATTAGGTGCTATACTATCTAAATAAAACAAAAAGTTGTAACCAAGAAAAAATATTTTGAGATGATTTAATTTTGAGTAAGACTCGTTCTGCTTATTAATTATTATTTTTTTGGCACCGCGTCTTGCTACCCGTTCGGGTTAATACGCTCATGTACTAATTGTGCTAAGGGTTTTAGGGATTCTGAAGGTTATATTTATAGAAAGTGTGCCCATATTTGCGTGGAGGAGAGTGGAAAACCATTTGGGAAAAACCACCGTATATTCACGCAACCGAGATTCGAACCTCGATCTCCCCGTCATTGCAATCTAGTTAATTGCGATAGTAGCGCGTTGGACCATGCGGCTACAAAAGCGGGTTATATTAATTATTTTTTTATTATTATTAGATATCTAAACACTGGGTGTGTACTATTAGATGCACTGTCCAAGGTTAAATAATTGTAAGTCATGTGATTATATACATATACACGTTAAATGCCTCAAAAAGTATAAAACCAATAATCCCGGTACTGCGAACTACACAAGAGCCTACTGTTATTACCTATTTCACCGTCACAGCGTAGGGAGGCAACCCTTCGTACATGCTTGTGTGGCTGGTAAGCGACCTTCTATTACGGTCAATCTACATAGCATTGCTGTGCAAAGGTTTGCCTAACAAACTGGGGCTTGGGTATTTACGAGACAGAAAGCAGGCCTCTACAGATATTTGGCGTTAAATCCTACTGTCTGCATAGCTGTTTTATGCATAAGCACGAGCACACATTTATTTTATTACAATTAAAATATAAAAAAAACCAAATTAGCTGTATATAATGCATTATTTTATCAAACCTAGTAGTTTATATCTAAAGTATACAAGGGTAAAATACAACTTCAAAAATATATTTTGTTGGCCAGTTATTGATGTCTCGATAAAATATTTAAGTTTTGGGTGTTTCAAAGATTTCTTTTAGAGTTTATTAGTTGTATACACATTAAATAATTTAAACCAAGTTTTCTTGGAATATTTTAAATATGACTGAGGTTAAGTTAATGGGTCATTTATATTTTCATTTTCTTTTGACTATTTATTTTATCATGTACTTAAGGGAAAATTAAAAATGACTAGACCTAAAATAATTGATAAATATAAATATTACAGGAACTAAAAGTTATCAATTAGGTATTTTAAAAGTAAATACAACTAAGGTATTAAGTATTATAAAACAAATACACATTTGGAGAAATATAGTGAAAAGTATTGCGTTGAATTTTGTCTTGTGGAAATAGTAAATATTCCACCGTGCCTTATTCATTATAATGGTCAGTCATAAGTTTGGGGGTGCCGATGAAGATATTTACTTTCTTATTAAGAAATATCAAAGCACTAGGAGTATGTGTGTGTGTGTGTGTGTGTGTGATATTTAGTGTGCTTTGTCATCAAGCCATTATTTTTTTATCACCGCATATCCTTACCTGTTTAAGCTAAACATATAAATACTAATTACTCTAATGTTTTGGGGATGAGAAAGGTTGAATTTAGCTGAACTCTATCTACATTTGCGTGAAGGATTCGTGAACAACAGTTGTATCAAAATCCATCCTTAGTATACCGGGATTTAAATCCCAACAACCCTGTCAACAGCAGTCCTGTCTATTGCTAGAATACACCTTAAGACCATTCAATCACTGAATCACCTCAGATAGGTTAGTCAGTCAGATTCTGATGTGTTTTGAGACTTCGTTTTAAAATTCCAAAGAAAAATAGGATTCAAACGCTGATCTCCATGTCAAAGTCATCCGAGTGTAATGTGAGCGTAACGCCCTAGGCTGCTTGTTCACTAAAGCTGGTGAGAAGAATTTTTTTTATTGTTGAAACAAAAATTGAGGTCAACTACTAATTCAATTTTTAATACACATTTAAACCTAGAGATTTTGTGTTCAAATCCTTGTTCAGAAATACTAATTATTTTTTTAAATATAATATGTTTTGACTTTTTGGAGTCAAAACTTTCGATTTTCTTACATGATGTTCTGACAGCTTTAATATTTACTTCTTTTTCCTGCAAAGGAAGATCCGGTTAATTTATCTCTCTGAGAGTTCATTAAACCATCTGAATTGCTTAGAAACACTCGTGTTCTTCAAAGGTGTGAACATGCAAAGCAATGTTTAGAAAGTTTTCACTTTTAGTGTAACCTATAGTGGTTAAAAAGAGATAATATTTTGTCACAAAGAAGCTCAAAATAAACTGTATACATGTAGCTTTAGCAGTGAATAGTGGTAGAAAAAACTCGGCATATTGATTGTTAAATTAACACTGAAGAATTATCCTCAAAATAATTTTCAAAATTCTCATTTATATATGTTTTCAGATATGTTTTTAAGTCCTTAATAATTAAATTATTTCAAGATGCGTTTAAAATTGGTTTGAACTAAATATTTTGGTTTCTTTCTAAAATAATAATGGAATGGTCCATATATATATATATATATATATATATATATATATATATATTTTACACTAAGTTGTCCATGCGAGACAAACTTGGAGTGGAGATTAACGCCTGCCACCTTCAGGGTTTGTCCTTGCGCTGTGTTGGTCATTGCATGGCAAACCTTGATAGGAAATTACATGCATTTAAACTGGAAGGTCAGGTCTGATGGAATCATGGGTATTCTTGGTATCACGACCCATTTCCCGTTGTACAAACTTTCATGACAGTCGACTCTATGATGAGATTTTGCAGACTGTTTACCTGTCAGCGGGTCCCATTACATAGTCTGGATGGGTTCAAATTAAACAGCAAAATAATGGGTGCTTAAATTTTAATTGAAGAGCGTGAATGGGTAATCCGAATGGATTAAGGGAGTTAAAAAATTCGACAGGGTAGTGCCTATAGGAATATACGTACGGTACGAAGCGGCGCTCCAAACTGGTCTAAAATACAGTCGTTGATTTTATCAGTCAACTCATTTTTATAGATAGAATAGCTAGCTCCTGGAACCACGAAAGAAGCTTGTTTTGCAGAATAAGTATATCGGTATAAATAAAATATACTCATATCTGGGTGTTATTCAAGAACACCCTGCCCTCGTGTCTTGAGAAGACTCCATTGACGACCGAGTTTCAGCATTGTATCGACATTAAGTCTAGTTTTTGTCTTTTAACAGGCGTACGCACATGTTGATTGACAGGGAAGTTCTCACAACGTCCGGACATGTGTAGGATCATTTCAGGCAGGCGTTTCGTCAGTGGTAGTGACTCGGAATGACCGATAGAGTTTATCTGGTTTCTCCTGGGAACAATACGGTGACACCTCCTAGGAGCACATTGTTGCCTCTGAGTTCTATTTAGCTCTTCAATATTGATATTTTATGCGACATTCTACTATAATTCTATAATTTTTGATGTGAAACTTTACTTCAATATGTTACGCACGGTATTTGGTCGTTAGAAAAATGCAAAGGTAATTTAAAAGTCGCGCATACTGTTCTGCCCCCTTTTAACAAAGTAGCCGCTATACCCGATGAAGCCACAACAAAGGCAGCATATCCCTCAAACCTGAGCTTATCCAAGAATAAATAATTAACTACAAAAGTATTTCCCTTATTTTCTGTAACATCTTTAAAGAACACTTTTCCTACAGGATCTTGAATACTTTATGATGATTTTATGTCTACGATTAAGTTGTTCTGTGTTCAATAGAGGTTCAACCACTTCGTTGGCCCCGTGGTCTACCGCGCTACTCTCGCAGTAGACTATACTGCCGATGACTGGGAAATCGAGGTTCGAGTTCCGGTCGGGTGTACTGAGGGTGGCTTTTCCAAAATGGTTTTCCACTTTCCCTACACTTCCTCTAAATAAAACCTTCAAAATCCCTAAAGCCATTAGCTTAATTACTACATAAGCGTTACCTGAATGGGGAGTAAAATGCGATGCTAAAAACATAATAATATTGAGGTTCCTTTTTTTCTAAGTTTGTAATAAAATTGGCTGTCATCTTTCCCAAATAGTCTCAATAGAAAATAAATCCGTGTGAATTTTCAGTTAGAAGACCCCAAGTCCTTCAAGCTTCAAGGTCTTGTCCAAGAGATACCTTACAAATTGATTTGTTTGGTCTAAGCTGCATTAAAACTATCTTAATTGAAGTCAAAATTTATACCGATTGATCTGTTCTAATTCTATGTTTAATAACTTCCGCCATGCTTTGCCCGTGGGCGAGCCAAATTGCAGCGGATCTGTCTAGTAAAAATATTAATATGGTGTAGAGCAAATATCAGAGTGAAGAGAAGCTACACAAAGCAGATTTTCATGAAGTACCCCTCTAGTGTGAGTCATCCTCTAATAAGAGTACCAGTGCTTTGCAAACTAATAGGATGTGTGGGTTACGTCAAACACGAAAAGTACATTTTCAAATGAAGATGGACCTTTGATGACATGGAGCAGCATTCTCAAATAATAAGTGTTAATAGGGTGTACGGCATATACCCATCATTACTTCGAGGGGTTCCTCGACAGAAACACCTTGCTTTCTGCACAGGAAATTCTTACTTTTCCAAACATAACATTAGATAGAGCAACCTCATTGTAAGTAAGCCTCATAGCAAACGGATCTTCAGAGCACAGTTGGAAGAAGATTGTTGATGGTTTGTTGTATGGGTTACTAGTGACGCCAATGACATTACTTGTAAAATATAATCACTGTCCATTTTCTAGATAGACAGTTAAATGCATAAGACCTTGAATAATACCTACTGAAATGATCCCCCTCATTGCTCAAGTTAATACTAAACGTTCCTCGATCAGTGCCGTTATTGTTTTACTTGCATATTTAATGGAGTTGATGAAAGAACATTAATGTGAACCAATCTATTGTCTGGCTTTAACACTCAAGAACGGATTGTTGCTGAGCGACTTCTATAATCGGGATATTCGACATGCCCGTCAATGTAACTCTTTGACTAGTTTTTGCTGTATGTATGTAGACCAGGGGTTTTCAACCTTTTTAAGGTCCTAGGGCCAAAGTTTATGTCTCTTGTTGGCTCGCGGGCTGCAATACTATATCGAAAATATTAGGAATGAACACCGACTATGTTCGAACACACCCAAAATAGTACTCTCTCTCCCTTGTTTACTAGAGTAGTCATTTGCCGGTTCAAGGTCAATTTGTACAAAAACGTAATAATTTTATTCATGTATGAAGTATAAATAGTTTATAAAATAGCTTAAAATACATATTTATTTTGTTATTTAATTATGTAAATTATAAATCTGTGTTTTGTCATTTTTTTCCCTTGAAATAATTATATATATTTCATGACATGAGACATGGACTTGTGGACCACAAATTGAAAACCCTGACGTACACGATCTATTCAAAACCTTCCCGCTAAAAATCTATACAGGAATCTATGTAGGAATAGATTACGATAGATTTACTTTATAAAATTTCTAATTTTAATGCGTTTTAATTAGTAAACCTAAGCTAAATTAGTAAGTGATACTTTTATATCAAGTGAACTAAATGTAGAAATAGATTACGGTAGATTTACTTTATAAAATATCTAATTTTAATGTGTTTTAATTAGTAAAAGTAAGCTAAAATGATTCCATCTTTCAGAATAGTGAATCTGTCATTGTTTACATAAATGAGCCGATTTTTCTTTAGGTCAGCTATTTTTAAGGCAGTATTTGCACAAAAAAAAAAGTTTTATTATATGGGTTTTAAATAACTTTGTACGCTTTAAAAACTTAGAAACACCTATTTTCAATTATATACTGGTTAATGATTAGTAAAAACCAATCAAAACCACATTTGTATTTTTCAAATGCATAGTTAAGAATTAAGTTTTCTTGTATAAATTGAATGGGTGTTTTTTTTAAACTACATATTTGTAAATATTTTAAGACAATATTTTTACAAAATACTTTATCATGCGTGGATTCTGACAGAAGAGTGCAATTTGTTGGCTTGCAAACATTGTTCATGTTGATATTTAGTTTGTTTTGATGTATTAAATAAAAATCGATAATGAAAGCACACTACCTACTATATAAACAAACTTACATGCAAATTATCTTCATGCTTCATTTGGTAGTTGTCAACGAGGAGGTCTGATTTTGAATGCTAAACAGTTGTGGTTTTCCATACATTATTTGGCCATTCTCTTTCCACACCAATGCGGGTGTATTTTCAGTTATTCTTCTCATTTCTACCCATTTTATTAGGTTTATGAACCTTATGTTGAAATTTTTAATAATAATAATAATAATCCAACACCTTATCTCGGTAGCCTGTCCGCCTACTGAACTAAGGGTCCTGGGTTCAATTCCCGGCATGGTCAAAACATTTATCATTGGTGAAATGTGGGTTTACCCTTTCATGTTGATAAATTAACGGCCGGGGACTGGATGTTTTGCCTGCCCTAGTCTTAAGTTAAATCATAAGGCATATGAAGCTAAGGCAGGCCTAGCAAGCCGGTAGTGGAAAAAATATGACTTGAATAAAAAACTTACCCAGGCCATAGTAATGGAAACAGTAATGGATGTAAAGTAATAATAATCCTGGACAAAATATGTATGTAATCATTCCAAAGTATCTAGCCTATTAATATTCAACAAGCACACATTGAATTAATCAACGAGTATATAAATGTGTAAGTTAAAACCCTAGGCTCACAAATAAACTGCAATATCAAACTTAGCAAATCAATGACCCCGAAACTACTTCACTGTATTATTAAACAAATTAATAAACTATCTTAAAAAGCTATGCCATAAATGTGCTTGATTTTATAACTACCAAACATAGTCTAATTTGAAATAAATATAAATAAATATTATTACGAACATTCCATAGGATATGCTTTTTAATATAGTTAAATATAATTTTTAAACTCAATAAGTAAAAATGTTGTTAACAACACCTAATGATTATTAGTTCCAGTCAAAATAATACTTGTTAATTTTATTTTCCTATAGAAGGAGGTCCAGGAGGGATCGGTACAAATAAACGGGAATTTATTCCATTTTTTCTTCCCTGTACTTTCTTCCTTGTATAACCAACCAAATGCGGCTCAGAAAAAGTAAAAAAAGGTTTTTACTAAAGTTATATTTTATAATATTTAAATTATACTAATAAAAGGTTCAATTTATGTAGGTTTTTTTAAAAATATTTACAAAGTCACTTTAATATTAAGAGTAAGTTTACAGAGAAAAAAGGGAGTAAGTCCAATTTTAACAAAAACTGTTAGTGCTACCATCTGTTAGACAATCATGAGACCTTTCTAATGCACTTTAGATTATGGTTAAAAGAGGTTTCTTGTTATATTTAAATTAAATTAAAAGGATATTTGCTGGAGTATTTATGGTGTCTGAGATATAAAAGTCATTGTCCAGGGAAATGTGTACAATGTGACTTACCACCTTTTTTCCCCCCTGTACTCTTTATATATTATAAATGAATAAAATTCTATATTCAAGCTGTTTTAAACCAAATTAATAATGAAACAGGTTAACATAAGCATATAGAAATATTGGAACAATATGATCCTGATTTAACGATAGGGTGGTTTGGTTCTTCAGTACCTTCAATACTGGTTGTTAACTTAGAGGAGAAACCAGATTGTCTTCCTAGAAAGTCAACTCTTGGTTTTTAGTTTTAAGTTTAAAAAAAAAATCTTAATGAATATATAAATAAAATGAAATGACTATAATGGATATCAAAATATTTTCTAACTTTCAGTATAAACATTCTTTGCACGTTTTATGTGTATTGTGCAGATAGATGACAAATTTTGTAGCTTCCCTTAACACAAAAGGAGGAAAATAATGGAGACCAGTTGGGTCAGATTAGTTTGTACAATTAAGTGGCATTTGGAACTGATAACTAAAACAAAAAAACCAAAATATGAGTTGGCATGATGTTAGTATGATGGAAATAATACAAATAAATGTTTATAGTAAAATAGTTCATTTTTTAAAACAACATAAAAAAGGAATGCTAATATGCTACAAAAATTTCATCAGTTTGTCTTTACATATTGATATATATATGCATTAAAAACTTAAAACATTTAAATAATAAATAACAAAATATTCAGCAAACATTTTTAAGCATTTGGGCCATTAGACTATTTCACATTTGAAAAATAATAACCTATTTAAATACACACGAAAATAACCGCAGTAGCATATAGAAGACCGCACATAAATATAAATTCCAAACCAAACCTTCTTATATTACAAATCAGCATTTTTTTTAACCATAAATTATGACACTATAGGGGTTTGTTAAAAATGTAGGGCAAGTACAATAGTTGCGAAAATTGAAAAAGCCCACCGAGAGTATTTAAAATTAAAACCCTTCTTTTATACAACGTTCTTTAATGAAAACTTATATTAAAGAATTTATAACATGGAATATCACTTACATGCACAAATTAAGTCAAATCACAAAAAAAAAAAAAATTACTTGATTTACCTTAAGCAGTGTTTTTCCAGTGAAATAAAATTGAACAAAAAAATTTTCATTTTAATATATAATTAAAAGTGGTTATTT
Organism: Timema podura; assembly: GCA_033556935.1. Taxonomy (NCBI): domain Eukaryota; kingdom Metazoa; phylum Arthropoda; class Insecta; order Phasmatodea; family Timematidae; genus Timema; species Timema podura. Next base: position 43,053,777 of record JAVRXN010000011.1, on the reverse strand, counting down.
AGATAGCGAGTTTGAGAGAAGAATAGAGTTTGAATAATATTGGTTTATAATTTTATATATTAATTCGTTGGTTAGACCAGTCTCATCTCGGTGAGTCGGGTAACCGGTCGGGATGTAATAAAACATTCTGGTTGGTCCTTGAACGCAATACCCTTTCATCAGAATCATTGATTTCGGTTGTGGTGCCATTTTCAGAGTTCCCCCTAATAGTTCTGAATTCTCACCTATTGGATCAACTGCAATATCTTCCACCATATTGTCAACAATACTGCTTCCATTTGGTTGTTCTGGCTCTATCTTGTAGAGAATGTCATGACAGAGGGGGCAGCGATCTTGAACGTACAGCCACTTGCGAAGACACACACCATGAAAATAATGATTGCAGCGCGTAATCTTGGCGCTCTTCATCTCCTGGTAGCATATGGCACACACGTCATCTAGACGATGTAGTTGTTCTGCATTAGCTTCTGGCAGTGAGTTGATTTTATTCACAGCTGTGCGTCGTTTCATAAACACACTCCACCCGGCTCGTGCTTCGCACCATATATTGAAGTACGCATGTATGCACATCATGATTGCTCGAATGGCTCCTCCAGACTCAAAAACCAAAATCCATGCTCCATTAAAGAAAAGGAAAATTCCAAACAAAACTCCACGGTGTTTCCAAAAGCACGAATATAATAAACATAATCATCCAACTTCTCCCAAAATGTGGTTCTGTAAGCATCAATCAGGAAAAGCGAGTAAATCATGAGTGAAACAACTACTTTGACAATGACTTCAATACTGAAGGCAGACACCGCAAGTAGCCAGGTGCTCATGGAATATTGAGACCAAAGATAGACGAGTAATGAGACAGGGAATAGGATCAAGAAGGCACACACGCACAGAGCTCGTACGTGACGATGGAAGGACGGATTGTGCGATGCACTAAGAGACATTAACAACGGGTTAACTATATTGTGGATGAAATGTAATAGTGCTGTGAACAAAAGGCAAAAGTTTCGACCAAGCCTAATAAACCTCTTTTCAGGGTCAAGAGTGGTTAGCCCCGTTTGAAGTGCAAGAATGTAAAACAAAATGGCAGACACAGTCCCAATACTTTTGTCATCGTCGTCTTCTGTCAACAAAACCCATTGAAAAAAGCATCCAATATAGTGGCAAATGTAAGACACAATGCTAGTCATTCCTAACACAGCCGTCACAGTTTCACATCCGCTGACAAGAAGAGTTTTCGTCACGGTCCACAAATTACCACTGCAACTAAACTGTAAAGACTGTGGTTACCTTGAACCCCATGGTGTTCGGCAAGGAAACCCAAGAAGTGCTCCAATACCCTCAGTATCCAAAATGTTCTTAAGACTGTTGGGACATTGAGCCTTACCCACTCAGTCTCGACAAGAGCAGAGAGTCCATAATTGCTGACAAAATTTCGAGCGTGTTGGTAGCCTCCAAATATGGTTTGTATCACAGTGACTGTGCTGCACCACAACATAAACTTGACAAGAGCCAAGGGTAAAAGTGCCGAAAATACCGGGGCATGATGTAAAATTGGTGTATACAATGGCAGAAGAGCTAACACAGATGGTCCCATAAAACTGGCGGGCAACAGCTTCTGTACCAATGAGTACCTTGGCCCAAGTGTACATACATAAACAAGAAAGCAAGGATACATTGAAGAGCATAGTTCTGAAGAACGACGAATCCATAGCTGTTGGGATCGAAAAGTCGATTAAGATTTAGTGACAAGACATCCTCAAGGATGCTTGCTTGGGTTGTAGCTATACCATCTTGAGTGTGGTCGGTCATAGCAGCGATGGCAGCCTTCATTGTGCTTACATTGGCCCAGTATGACACAAATACTATTCCCACTGACATGAGGTACATGTATACGATGACTAGCTGTTTTGTCCATAGCATAAATATACATGTAGCCCCTATCACACCTAAAACAAAAAACAATAATATAGCTTATTAGACAGCTGAAATTGAATCAAAAATCTAGTTCAAATTAAACTTACAAATAAAAATTTGTTTTACAAAGGCAGGGATTGAGACATACACTCATCAAACTACTTAGATGCGAATGAATCAAAATTTGTAATAAGAGTCAGCCATTGTAAAACCATTAAAAGTGATATTGGCACATCTTAGTGTTAATATTTTACCAACATTCAATGTCAAATAACTTGTACTTAATAATGTGGTCTGGTCATAATATTTTTGTTCAAGGCATCAAAATTAAGGATTTCATTAGTCTAGTGGTGACAACGCTTTCAACCAAAGTACATTATTTTTCACGCTAATTTATTGAAAATGAAAACCAATATGTGTATTTAAATTAAATTCCAATATGTTGTTTTAAGGTACATATAGACTATTATAGTTTATATTGGGCCATAACTTGTGGTGTACTGTGCATGTTTAACAAAAGAATACATTTTATTATGTTGGGTTAAAGGGTTTTTAACTAACCTGTAGTGTATTAATAACTTAGCAAGACCTCATCTTATTTTTTCCCCACCGAATGTATCAATTTTCCGTCTTCCTAGCAAAATGTCACAGGTGAAAATACATTAAAACTTTTTCTGCTAACAACACTATGACTAAGCCCCCATTGGTAAATTAAAAAAATAACATAGTATGGTAAGAAGATGCAAATACTTTATCACGAGACCTTATTACTTTTTTTCCCACCATATTCCAATAACCGTCTCAGCTATATACATTTTAATTATGCTAATGTTAGAAAAAAAAACCTCTCAGCTAAGCTTCAAACGTCAACCTATTTGCCACTGACAAACTAAACTATATGAGCCTGACACTTAGTTTGTGTGTCTATCGATGAGGGTAACCCATGAGCTAAAACTAGATTGCCTCAATTATAATAATAATAATAATAATATATAATATTATTAATAATATATAAAATAATAATAATATAATAATAATAATAATAATAATATATAATAATATTATTATATTATTATAATTAATATAATTAATTATATAAATAATATAATTAATAATAATAATTATTATTATTATTATTATTATGATTATTAATGATTTGTTCAATTTTAGAACATGTTCGAGGAATTAACTTTAGCAAAAAAGGGTTAATTCTAACATAATAATTGGATCCTCATGGAAATAACCTTTTAAAATTAAAAATAATTTGAATACATTCTAAGTTACTACCTTAATTTATAGATTATTATATTCGAGTTGTGGAAATATGACAATCTGTCAAGTGTTGAAGTTGCTTTAGGCCCTATGTGAAAATATATTTAGCATTGTAATATTTAAAGTGAAATAAAGTGACTATAGAAGTAGTTGGTTCTCAATTACTTGTAAACAAGGGCCACAATTTTATTTTTTTCATGGATTGGATCATATGGTGTGAAAACTTAAGGCATGGTAAATTATACTACTAGAACTACAGATGGCTGACTCACTCACTCAATGACATTAATGTTTACCCACTTCCGGATGAGCCAGAAACTTGAAATTTGTCAAACTTATAGCTTCTAGCCTGTAACCAATGGGAAAATTCCAAAAAGTTAAAAATTTAATACCCCAAAAATAATTCAAAATGGCGGAGCAACTTTAAAGTCGGTGCAGACCTTTCTTTGGAGGTCTCTTGTGGCTAAACGGTAAAACCTATCAAAAAAACGGATAGCACCAGCAGCTACTGGATTTGGCGAGATCCACAAGTTTAGTCCTACTATTTTTGTCGTGTCTCCATTGGTTATACCTTAGATAGAGCTAGATTTTTTGATTGTAGGTAAATTTTGCACATTTTCCACACTTTTTTAATTATCTGACATTTATGGGACAGCTAGAATCATAAAATTTGGCAGGCATATTGGCACATCCAATTGCCATAACATGCCAAATTTGGTAATTCTAGCTGCCCTATAAGTATGGAGAAACTAAAATAATGTGTGGGAAAAAAAATACAAGACCGGTAACTTTAAGTTGTTACGTTCAAAACAACACTGGAATTACATTAGTTTACATCCGCTTGCAAAGAAAATTACTGGGGGTTTTGGGGGCGGAGCCCCCAATGAGCAAAGTGAATTTACATATTACTCAAAACTAAATAAGGTAGGCTCTACCTCAAAGTATTAAAATCATTATTTTTATCTTACTGATAAGAAATCACATTTTTAAAAATCATTTATTTAAGTTTTAAATATAATATTTGAGAAGCATATTAAAAGTAGGCCCTAAATTTTCCTAATTTATAAAATTAAATTAGTAATTGTTGGCAAGGTAGGTATAAAAAATAAATTTGAAATAGGGGTTTACATGGTTTTTAATAACATTATCATGCTAAATTAACCTGATATTAATTAAACTTGTGTGGGGTCCAGTATGCCTCTGTTGAATATCAGAGGTATATTTTTTATCTAAGATATTTAATGTGAACTTTTCTGAACCGACTAAGTATATCAGCGCACGAGAATTACTATGAGCGAGAGCGAAATGGAATACAAATTTTTGCAAGAAAGGTATTTTCACATAATTTCCAGGGTGTTTTTACACGACACAATCGCAGGACCAAGAGCTTTAATCCCATAAGCATGCTAAGATTTATCGACAGTTATTTCACATACTTTCCAGGTGTTTACTGACACAATCGCAGGCCAACACTTTACTCCCCGAAGGAGGTTGTGCTAAAGAAAGATTTTTTATCACTCAAGAAAAATTCCACTGACCTTGGCTTTATTTGAACCCCAAACATCAGGTCCTGAGGCTAGCACTTTACGACAAGACCAAGGGAGGTCGAATAAAGTAGCGTAAATGTTAAAAAAGACTATTAACCATGTAAATATTTTAGGGATTTTTTTTTCCTGTGTCTGTCATTTGTCAAGAAAAAAATAAATACAACTAATAAATAATCTTAATATTGTTATGTCTCAATTGATTGGAAATAAGTTAATAATGCATCTTGAGTGTCGTGTTACAAAGAAGGCATGTTTATGAAATTCATGAAGCATTTTAAACACCTCTCATATGTTAAAGATTAAAATGTTTTATTGAACACAAATTTGCCATTTTAATACTAACACAAAAGATATCTCAATTATTGTGTTAGAGATATTTTAGCATTTGATTTTTTTTCTTGTGCACAATATTAAAGTTAGACGTATAACTCTTGCACTGTCACTACCATTCGGATTATACACTATGTATCATTACTAAGGTTGGAATAAAGAAGACTATATTTAGGGAAGTGTACCCAAATTTGTATGGAGGGGAAGTGAAAAACCCATTTTTGAATAACCGCCCTCAGTACCCCCAACCAAGACTCAAACCTCAATTTCCTGTCATAGACAGTCTAGTCTATTGCAAGAAAGACACCTTAGACCAGTGTTTCCCGTGGCCCTATATATATTTTCCCAGCCTGGCGACTCAAAGACCATAACATGTAGTTTTTTAATTTATGATGAATTTAATTGAAATAAATTTAAATATCAAAGTCATCAATTATTTCAAACTTTCTGGCCTAATCAAACGAAATGTAAAGAAACATTTTTAATGAAAATGTGACTGTTATAATGTTCAGTACGTTACCAAAAAATACTATTTTTGTGGCTACTATAATAATGTTTCATTCTTGGGGAGAGTTCTTTGGAGTTTTTATTTTGTATTGATAGATGTTATCAAGCAAATTGAATAAATGTCAGTAACTTTTTAATTGTATGGATAAAAAATTATACAATAAGTTCCTGTGAAAAAAATTGTAGCAAAACAAACTTTTTCAGTGACACCCATGATTCTATTTCCTTTTAAAGGTGATCTTTTCGAGGTTTGAGTCCTATGTTGATGGGCTGAGTACAACGAATCATTCTGAGGATCTTGATCGTTACAAGACCTTAAAATCTTTGTTGACAGAGGTAGGCTATGTTGTCAGAATTGGGAATAGCCTTTCAAGTTTTTAGAGTCAGAAGGGGCACATCCTTTAGCTGAATCCAAAATTCATAGTACAGTTTGGTTTCAAAACTTCAACACTGTTGCTATTGTAAGTATCGCAGTAACTCTTCATAATGCCCCAGTTTAATGAAGTATTTGTAAATTTTATGAAAAGGAATTGAAAATCAAAACAACCTAATAGAATAAGAATCTATTGGCATAAGGTATGACCATGAATATGATATGTTGAGCGTGTTTGGGAATATAGAGCAACATATTTAAGAATTCTGGAATTTAATTATAAATATGTTGATGACGACGACGATGACAAATGAAATGTTAGGTTTTGTTCGTTTAAGATAGTTTAGGGCCTATAATAATAAAAATGTGAACTAAGTCATCTGGTATTAAAATGCTTTTGGTACCATGTTATGACATTCTTTAAATAGGCCCCTAGGCCTATTTATGTTCTTATAGGTCTGGTCTGATTTGAACTGTACCACAACTTTTTTGACGTGGTAAATAATAAAGCAAGTAGTAGGCTACATGTAAACCAAATCAAAAGAGGTTATCCAGAGATTGGTTTGAATCTTAGGTGGTGAATAAATATAAATAGATGTTAATAGCTATCAATATAATAATTATGTTAAATTTGTTAGCCTAATTAGCTTAGGACTCGTGTGAAATGGCTTAAAACAAATGAAAAAATGATTTAACTTACCAACACATGACAAAATACATTTGAATAGAGTAATAAGAAAAACTCTGTAAAACTGAGCGTCATAATTATCTTCAGTTTCAACAAATGATAAATTATCTTCTGGTGTAAGTCCAACATTGGTTGAATTTTGATAGATTGTTTGATTGTCACCCTGTGGGAGACCTAGTCCAAACCTCAATAACTCATCTATTATAAATATTGGAGGAACACGTAATATTACATCAACAAAACCTAGAACTTTCCTACGCAAAGACATGATGCTCATAATGCAGAGAGATCAATTACAAATACAAAACAACAAAGAACATTTTACATATATTTACTGATATTGAAATTTTTTACAATAATTTTAGAAAAATAGCAGTGCGCGATAGTCTTGTTAACAAAAAGTAAGCGCTTAAAACAACTATAGGCTGCGCTAGTGTTTGCTCCGTCACGATAATAGATGACAATCGATTCTTCTACTTAGTTATGTTTATAACCGCTACGCCACGCTACTCATGTCGTTCGTAAATAGTTTCATACATCTGTCGTAAGATGGCGATTTTGTTAATTTTAATTTTCATTGTGAGCTAGACATACAAAAATTACCCATTCCAACGACTTTCCAACCATTTTGTAGTTTTGTGCAAAACTTCACCTCAAGACATTTTTAAAGAACTCAACCAGTATTTTAAATAAGCTCTGATATTCACAGGTATAGATATATTTTATTGTGATACATTTCTCTTGGAAACATGATTTGATTTTTAATTTCTTATAAACTTATTTAAACTTTTTTTAAGCCATGAAACTATCAAAATTAAAATTAATTTTAACTCTACAAAAATCAATGTTTACAATAACTGAACCTCTGTAGGCCTATATAAAGAAAAGCCATAGCTAATCTTTAAGTGGCCCACTAACTCAATTTTGAGGCTAAAATGAAATATATATGGTAGTAAAAAAATATATAGATATTATTTTAATACAATAATTTATTTTTACGTGTAACATAAGTGTTCTAACGACTATATCCAAGCATTAAGAGGAAAAGCAGAGCATTTAGGAACTCCACCTACATTAGTGTGAGCAGAGTATGGGAAAACCACAGTGAATATTATAATTAGTTGAAAATTTGGTTCTCTTTCAATTCACGTGGCCTAGATTTGAACGGTGTCTCCATGCTTTAACTGAAAACCAGTGCAACGCAAGTCTAACGCTTCATTCCGCTCGACTACCGTTTCGTGTTTAAATGTTGGAATAAAATAAAATATAGGCCTACATGTTTGACTAAGTTAAGAATACAAAATATTAACCTATGGATACATAAAAAATAGAGATAATACAATATAGGATTTACAATACATTTTAATCACGTCGTTCCTTACCAAGGTAGGCAAGAAACTGTGCATATAAGTCAAAACAACAACTCTACTTAATTCATATTCACTAACTTTCTCCATACTTCCCCAACCCTGCATACTCCCTTCACTTAAACAACATCCATACACCGAGTCATACATGATCTTTTAAACTTAAAACTCTTAATGTTTCCTTTTTCACACATTCATGCATATATGATATTGATATAATGGTTTATAGCCACTAACTTGGCTACATATGAGTTAAAAGGGCTCCAGATCGAGTTGCGGGGATCGGGGTAAGGAGTTTTCACTCTAGTGTCCATGCATGTCCAAGTAAATGATTTTTTTTAGGCTTGAGAAGACTAATTACTGAAACTATCTTCAAGATTTAAGTCAGGCGTGTCAAATTCGTTTGATAATAAGAGCCCCATTAAACATTGAAAACACTAAGGGACCACATTTAAAAAAATCAATATTGTCCCCAACTTAAGTAAAAAAATATGGAACGACAAACTTTCTCATATATTGTATTTTAGCTTGTGACCAATTTTCAAAATTTGGGTTTTAGTCAACCAATACTAAGTAAGCTTCCTCTGAAAATAATTTTTTTTCTTGTTTTTTTCAATATTAAACACAATTCATATTATATACATTTTAAACAGAACTGTTCCAACCCATTTTAAAAATGTCAAATTTTCAGAGATCAACTATTTGCAAACAAGCCTCAAAAAATCAATATTTGTAAAAATAGAAATGTAGCTTCTAATTTATTTATCAAGAAAAAAAAATCCAAAATATATATTTTTAACCCAAAAGCCATTTTCAAAAGATTTCAAATTTTCTAAAATTTGTCATTCATAAATTATCTACAAATTAATTTATTTTAGAAAAATAAACATGTACCATTATTATTAATCATATGAAATAGTCTCCAAATACAAATTTTAAACAAAAGTTTAAAATTTATTCAAATTTTTAAAAAATTAGTTTACTATTAAATGACATTAAAAAATTATGTAAAACACTTAAGAGATACCCATTTTGAACCAAATCATTGGAGCAATTTACTAAAATTTTCAAACAATGACTCATTAGTAAACTACCATTAAACAAATCTTTCTAAAAAAAAATGTAACGTACAGTTTTATTCTACATGTCAAACACTCCCTTAGATATTCATTTTAAACAAAATCATTATAACCATTTCCGAAATATTTCAAATATCACGCATCAGTAGGCCTAAACTACTATCAAACAATCCGCCCCAACAATTCCCCAGCAAAAAAAAGAAAAAGTTTACAGTGCTATTTGTCAGGTCAAACACACCATATAACATACATTCATTAAAATTAATCGTTAGAGCCATTTAGAAAAATTTTGAATTCAAAAAAATTACCCATCACTTATCAGTAAACTATCGTTAATTTAAGAACTATGGTTAAAATTTAAAAAAAAATCCTACGTATAGCCACATAAGATCTACAAGTCAATTTTTTACCAAATCTATCTAACCGTTTTGTTATCTAGGCTCAGAGACAGACATAAATAATTTTAAATTAATTTTTTTTGGATTCGGTGTCACACAAAACAAAGATTCATCATTATCTAGAAGTCAAAATGTTCACTCTTAGGGCCGGTCTTATGACTCCTGAATAGATATTAGTCTGTCAGATAAATATTTCAATCTGGTCGATAAGTTAAAAGTGCGTCTTATGACCGCCAGATAGCATTAATCTACCAGATAAAATGTATTTATCCATCACATTTTTTATCGGGAGGTTTAATCACTAGATAACTTTTATCTAAAAATTAAAATGGTTGTTGCCATAGTGACGCGTTGTTTTTCATAAGGTTTCACCTATCAGAATTTGTTTTTAGGTAAAAATTTTGGTTCACGTGATTATTAGTAGGCACAGGCCCAAGCTCTAACTATATAAAGTTAGAACATTTAATTCACATTTTTATATAAAATGACAAGCTATTTGTAGAGTTATATTTATATAATAACAAATTATAAAAATGTGAGTGCAACAGATTAAATTTTGTAAACGTTATACCCAATTATTGACCACATTTTGGCAGATACAGAAATTAATACTTGCAAGACATCTGCACTCACGTGACCACGGATCAAGTAAACACGAAAGATCTGTTAAGTATGGGTTAAAATAGTTGTAAGATGTTTTACGTACAGGTGCTGCATTCTAGACAAATCTGACAACACAATGTCTGTTTAATATAGCGGTCTCGATGGCTCAGTAAGTATTTTATTTGTGTGGCATTATTTATACTATTATTTTTTTTCCTTTATTTTGTACTATTAGTTTGTTTTGTGAATCCATCTCAATTGAACAATTTTAATTTTTTCAAACCAAATGTAATAATATAAATTAATGACACGAAAGAAACATTTTGCTTTTTTTAAGTTACACATTTAATAACAAGATCAACTTTATTATTTACAGTTGGTTGAAAAATAAGTTTTTATAAAAATCTGTTCAAGTGATAATGGTTCGAGTATCTAATATTTTTCTTGGCTATTTCTTTAAACTCTAAAATCAACCCAACAAATTTAAGTTGATACTTTAAGGAAATATAAATACAAATTAAAAGTTTGGAATGGGTTCTTTATTTAGATTATAAAACGAAACCAATTTTTTTTTCACAATGTATACAATTATATTTTGCTAATACAAAGCTACACTTAATGTAAAAAAAAAACCCTATTACATTCACTTTATAATATTAGCTACCTTAATATGGGAAAAGCAGAATATTAACATGATGAAATAAATCTTTATGTTCATCTTATTAAGCAAAAAATAACTGTCAACATTTGTTTAAGATAGAAATTAGAGTGGTTTCAACATAGTGGTCACATATTTCTTGGATGGGGAAAGGAGAGGTTTTTCAATGTTTGTTGAGGCAAATATTTGTTATGCTAAATTCAAATGAAATGTTAGTGGATAAAACGATAAAACCTAAATTATTGCTAAGGTTCTTTTTGGCTATTCCATTCTGATAGTTGTGTGCATAGAGAGTTTACTGTAGTAATATCGTGTTTAGGTGAGGGGTGCTGCTAGCATAACTTCAAATATACCAATACTTTTGTGATATCTTAATTGCTTTTATAAAATCATTATATAAGCCATGTATCTTTGGTTTGTTGGTGATGAGGTCAGGAATCAAACACTAAACTGGTTGTAATTTTTCCTAAAGAGTTCCCCTCTCCCTCCACATAAATAAGGGTATATTTTCCCTAAATTACACCTAGTCCAACAGTATAAATAAATTAGGATTGCCCGGGCTGGTAGAAGACACATAAAAAAAATGAGAAAGCTGATAAAGTTTTGTTAAAGTCAAATTCTTGCCTTATAATAAGCCACCTTTGACACAAAATTACACAACATACAGGGCTAATGTTGATTAACAAATATTTAATTATCAATCCATCGGCTGTTTTGCTAATTTTTTAAGTGTGAATACAAAGTTTAAACATTTGTACAGTTTATATTTTTTATCGTGTTATATTTTTACTCAGTCATTTTGGAGTATGTTTCTTTCTATCACTTTGGCATAATTGTCTTGAGTGTAATAAAACACTATTTTGCCAATGAAGTTAAAATATGAGTAACAAACATGATTATGACGCTGATGTTAATTGAATAGCTACAGTGGACCAAATTGGGACAGATGGGCTGACATAGAAAAGGTTAGTTTGAATGTGGCTTATCTAAAACAGGTTAAAAAAAGTTGTGTTCCACATCTGTTCCCCAAGTACTTTCTTGAGCACTGTTTCTTACTACCAATTCAAGCACTAATTATGCTATTGTGTTGGGGAGGAGGAAGGTTGAATTTAGAGGAAGTGAACTCACATTTGAGTGGTGGGAGAGTGTTAAAACTATTTAGGAAAATAAACCTCATTGCACCAGACAGGAATCCGACAGTCTAGTCTACCACGAGGGTGATACCTTATAGCAGGAGTCCCCAACACTATGCCCACCACTTTTTGACCACAGCTGAAAACTTCTTGACTAATAATTTTAATCTGTCACATTTCCAACAAAAATCAAGTTTGTACATATCTCCACGTATGCTGTTCTAAAGAAGTTGGTGATTGATTGAAACCCCCCTCTTTCCAATCCCTCCCTCTCATTCCTTTCTTTGCTGGCTCATTTACAAAGTGTACTTTTACTCGGAACTACCATTCTAATAGTTTAAAGCTGAATGGTTTTGCTTTTTTCTAATCTCAAAGACCTACCCCCCCATCCATCATTCTCCCCACACTCGCTAATACCTCCTATTTCCTTTGTAAATATCTTGTTATAGGTCTACTCAGCTTTGTTGCCTGAATAAACACATAATAAATATACATTTTAAAAATTTACCTAAGCACCAACATTATTGTGAGTAGTTAAATATTTTCTTGCATCTTTATTTTGGTCTTGTTAAAACTGTAAATAAATCAGTATTTTTTGGATTTATTTTTTGTAAACTTGGAGGGGGTTGAACCCCGCTTAACCCCATGGCTACGGCCTTGAGTATTACCCACAGCCACATGTAACGTCACAATCGCTGTTGGAAACTTAACATGGCAGTTGACCGGCCGTGTGTATAGCGATGAGGCTTATCTCTGAGCCTGGCGGGAGTTAGTAAATTTACCTTGAAAAAGTAATTGGTGCCCGCCGCACTACCGTTAGTTTTGAATGTGCTCTAAGGTACAAAAAGGTTGGGGACCTCTGCCTTAGAACACGCAGCCACCAAAGCAGGTTACTTGGCTTTTTTTTTTTAGCAACATGTCATACTTCTCATTCAGGTTGTACACCCTTGTGTTATTGATTTGGTTTGAAGTTAAGTAATGAGAATTATCTTCAAATAGTTGTTTGTTGAGTAAAATAATTGAATAGATTTACACTAGTTTGTATGTTCATAGTAAGTTTTAGGACGAGGTCAAAATGACTGTGAATATTCTGAAAAAATAGGCTAGTTACTGTATACCAGCATTTACCAAACCACTGGTTGTTGTGTTATAATGAGTGCAATGTTGGATTGCAGTGATATTCTCTTTTATATTTCAAGGAGGAATTATGCAAACAAATTTAACTTTATATTACTATGATTATTATAAATTTTTAACTATTGTAGACATCATAATTCAAAACATCACATAAATAATGCCCTCCCACTATATACCAAAGTGAGTTAAACTCTAACAAAACTAAATATGGTACAAAGGATACAACTCGGCTTAAGGCCAGCTCAAGCATGAGAGTCACACTGTCTACATCTGATCCTAACTTGGACAATTTAGTTGTAACCCATCAAGCATTTATCTGACTATGCCTGTGTGATAGTAAATGATTTAGCCTTTTATATAATTAGTATTAATATACGGGTTGTTAAAAATAGGGTTAAGAAATGTAGAATCTTCTAATATAGTTTAATTAGTTCGATTCACATGACAACACACACACACTCGCCCCCCCCCCCCCCCCTCCCCACGACCTGACATTAATCCTTAATCCCCAACAAATGATTTATCAGACCTACAACAGCAAGTTGTCCGACAGTTTAGCTCAGTCGGTAGTGTGTACACTTACTGAGCTAAGGGTCCCAAGTTAGATTCCAGGCATGGCTGAAAAATTTATCATTGGTAGAATGTGGGATTACCCTTTCACAGAGAGGAATTAACAGCTGGGGACTGGATGTTGTGTCTGTTCTAGATTTAAGTTAGTTTATAAGTCATTTGCTGATATAATCAGTCAATTTAGAAAGTGCATGTTATATACCTGACATAAGAAAAATAAAAAATACAACAGCAAGTTGAAAAGTTTTGTCAAGTGATTAAAAAAAAGTCAGGGCCGAATGTGGCCTGCGGACCTTTTGTTGAACCATTATTCAATGTCAATCATCTTATAAATGTTGTAGTTACATCATTTGAGATTGTTATATTTAGAAATCGGGCATTATTTGGGAAACTCTAGTCAGTGAGTTTATTGCACTGAATGTTTACCCTTTATATGATTAGCAAAAGTTAATTTTAATCAAAATATTGGCGATTTTTGGCAGAACTTAAATTAAGTGTGTGTGAATAGCTGTTTTCTCTCATGAAGAGAAACAAAACACCTGAGAAATCATAGCTTATGGACATGCATTTGTTATTAATTATGAAAGTGACTTAAAACCAGATTTAAAGTCCAACACTCACTCCCTTACTAGATAAAAGAGTTTCAATATTTCAGTTACAAAATTAAAGTCAGTATTAAATTCTACATTATCTTAATTTCCTTTCTATAGTAATAAGAATTTTAAAATTGATTTCTTTTAAACTTCGTGACAATGTTGAATTTTCATTTTTCAATGTAGCCCTTATGATCCAATGAGTTTGACACGGCTGGTGTAGAACATCTTTTGTTGTGATATAGTAATAAATCTGTCCTATACAAATCCAAATAACATTTTATTTTTAATCTTAGTTATTTTTCATATCTTTATAAGGAAAACCTCTTTTCTCTTTATGAGGTAATTGTATTATATTTGGAGGTTTTTCTTATAAAGATATATTATTTTTGTTATTGAAAGACAAAATTTCTTAGGTTTCTCTGTGTGAGTTCATTTGCAGACCTATGTTTACTAAGGCTTTTTTACTCATTTTAATGAGTAGGCCTATTCCAAAATCCTATATTTCTGAATCCTTTTTTTTAAACATATTCAAAGTTTCTTGATTTCATAGATTGTGATTTTTGATAGATTAGTCATTAAACATTCCTTTTAAATGTGTCAAAGGTGCAACCAGGAAGAGGGAAGATAAGGAGGTACTAAGGTATGTGCTCTACCCCTCTTTCACCCTCCCTCCTCCCATTTATATGAATCGAGGAGTGTAGGTTGTGTTTATTAGTGTCTGAAAATAAAAACATTATTGTTTATGCAATCACAAATCATGTTTTTTATGCATAGTATGAGGAAAAAAGTGAAGGGGTGGACAATTTGTTAAGGAAATTATATTGTATATATAAAAATGTGTACCTACTAAAATTAAGCAAACAACTATAGAGTGAATCATAGAATTTGTTACTAAGTGTAACTAAAAGTACACCCGACCAGGTTGGAACACACCTAATAATAAAATGGGACCCTACAGGTGAATATGACTGCTATTGGCTACCAATTTATTGATCATTTTGTAACAGAGCAAAGGGAACAATGGTTTTAGTGTGAATAATTTATTTCCAAAAAGGTGTTAGTGATTAAGTTTGATAAAAAATCCATATATGGTGGATTAAAAGACTAACTCAACAACCTTTATAAGAAACCTTTATAGCTGCATCCAAATGCCATATTTTTTTAAAATTGAAAAATGATATCTAGACACTGGAATGGAACCCGGGACCTTTGGCTAATTAAGCCAATACTCTTACCACTGAGATATTCATGAGTCAACCCGAGTAGAAGTTTATCTGATAGCCTGTAATCTTAATTTATAGCTAATATATTGCTAACAATTTTCACACATCCATCACAGGGAATACCTTAAATTATGAGTGAAGAATGACCCTGTGCTCCGGACGACTCCTGGATATCCCAGTGGTAAGAGCATTGGCTTAGTTAGCCAAAGACCCTGGGTTTGATTCTTATGTCCAAGTGACATTTTCGGTTTAAAGAATATGAAATTTAGATGCGGCTATAGCTGTACTTAACAACTATAATAATAGCTTGGATATATAATCCATTATTATAGTTTGCTACAAGACATTGACAAGGTTGAAATTGAATAATTTAAGTAGAAATAGTAATAATTTGATTTAGTCAAAAATAAAATCGCAATCATTGTAAAAGTATCAATAATATGATATTGACAACATTTTGCTTTATATCAATCCATACAAACTGAAAACTTGTCAGATTATGCCAATAGTGTTACACATGTAATTAACCAGCTATATTTCATCCAAATGATTATTTCTATGTGTTTGTGTTTTAATAGTGTAAAAACAGCTAATAATGAGACATTAAGGTTAAACGTTAAGCTTGTCCTTAAAAATGGCGTTTGTGTGTTTTATAGTATCTTATCTAAACAATTTCTACTCTAGTATTACTATGGTAAGTGTGCAGGCTATCCCTCCTAATTTTAACTATGATCATTAAAAACAAATTGTTTGTTTGACTGCTTTGACTGCCAAAAGTGACAGCAAATTAACATATAGTCTTGCATATCATTTGGTTTGGCAAATGAATGTATGGTAACTTTTCCTAGCTGTCAGATATCACCTTTCCAACTGCATATGAGCTATTTGTGGTCAAAATCTTTGCTTTCAAATCATTCCTACAAACTAATGACGGTAAATTTCCTTATGATTCGACTTGTCGGTACCTTATTGATGTGAGGAAAGATATCCTGTATATTTACTAAAAAAATGTCTTTTGAGGTAGTAAAGTTAAATAAAAAATTAAACATGTACAAATGTGAGGCTTAACAATAATCAAAAACAATTCACTTAGATGTAACTTAGGAGTGTAAAACATTATCAATTGTATTAAATGAACAATAATCAATAATCCTATTAGTACCAAGAAAAACATTTAAGCTAGAAATGGGCCCAGCTAATCTTCAAGGATATTTGAGAGTCAAGGATATGAAATAATTTCGGCTTCAGCTTCAAGATCCAAAACAAAAAACATTTTTTTTAAATTCAAATTTTATAGAACTATTGTGATACTTACTAGGGATCTAACCCCCATAATTTTAGGACAAATCTAACACCCTGACCGTAGACTATTAATTTAACACTTAACTTTACATGATTTCATATTATAACATAATATGTTTTCAAGTAGTTACAATTTATCTTTTCTATAGCAAAGAGAGTACTGTTAACAAAATCAGAATTGAATAAAAAAAATGAAATACTATAACTGAAAAGACATCCTCCTGTGGTTATTACATTTTCTAAGATTTAAATTTGAGATATATAACTATAAGTAAAATTAAGATTACGATTTACATTGAAAAAAAGCATATAACCCAAACGGGTAGTAAGACGCGGTGCTAAATATTATTATTATTAGATTG